>VYZV01011603.1:9490-23144 GCA_013401275.1 Pandion haliaetus
AAGAAAGAAAGAAAAAAGAGAGATAAGTTACACTTTGGAACAAAATAAGTATGAAAAGAACCCAAATTCTACCCCTCTCAAAGCTGAATTATGAACATTTAAGTATCACAAAATTTTCCCTTATACCTGCAGTATAAGGTTTCAAGTACTACTTCAGAGGATGCAAATGTCTAAGAAAATCACTATGGGAGGAAAACAAGAAGTTTCCTTGACTTCCAAGGACTTCTGAAACAGATCAGCTTTAAAGAAAATTGACATAGGTAGGAAACTTCTGTAGAGAAGCTGGATAGAGAATCTTCTCCTGATCAACATGATTTGTGCAGAGTGGGGGTGTCTTTTTAATCCCTCTTTGTTTCCTTTTTTCAGTTCTGAAACTATCATACAAAGAAAGGAACAAGAAAGGGTTACTATTGCTCAGTGCAGAAAGCACTCTTCACCTAATTAAGCCCAATAATTGTTGTGAGCTGTGTCTTCTCTTGATAAGAATTTGGAAAATGAAATATTTGTTTAATTAGAACTATGTGCGTTTCTTGAAAAATCAGTGGAGGTTATTAACTTTTCTGTAGTTATTAAAGCCATAGAGGAATAATTGGGGCAACAATTTAATGACTGATTTGATCACTCTATTACATATGTGGTTTTTTGGGGTTTTTTTGCAGGGGGGTAGAAGGGCTTACATTATTGCTTCCTGCAGTAGCCCGTTTTTTTCTTTTCTTCCAATTTAATAAGGTTTCAGTTAAACCTATAAATTTAGTCTTAACTAGAAGCTAATGATGTCGTTCAGTAAGGGATGCACTGTGATGTTATCACGTAAAGATATTGAGTATTAAAGATGCACAAAAAGAGTAGACTGGAGTGTGCCACGTGAGAAAAGTAATTTGATAGAAATATCATATGATCTGATAACCAAAACTGCATATGTAATACGGCAATTATTAAATTGTGGTCTCAGATACTACTAATTTTCTCTAATTTGCCTGCATTATTTTGATGAAGAGCTAACATAAAATTTAAGAAGTGCATCAATCTGAATGTGGTGATTTTCTGAGCAAATGGCAAGATTAAGAATCTATAAAAAGCATTTATAAGGTTTATTCTTAATCAACTGTAAGGAATTATGATCACCATTGTGGGTAGTCACTCCTTCAAGCTCATCTCCAATTGTTTCATGTATAATTTAGTTCCTATATATTCACCAGCATATTTCAGAAAAGGATAGAGTGATACCTGCTTTACCTGGGTAGAATTTGGTTCCTTCTTTTTCTCAGTAAGGTTGTATGTTGTTTTCGTATAGGAAGATACTTTTTTCTTATTTGACACTAAAAAAGCTGGAGCATTCAGCCAGAGAACTCATATCTTGAGCTGTATTAATCTGATATAGTACATACAGTGTTAAACAACCACCAGCGTGTATTGTCTGTGGCGAACACAAATGCATTCAGTCTCAAGAAGAAACCCACAATAAGTGAAAAGTGTCCCAGGGCCCTGTAAGTTGACTTAGTCCCACAGAGTTAGCTGAATTACATGGAAATGTTTATTTTTTTAGTGATATTGATTATTTACGTAGTATCCAATGACATGAGCTCTGCAGCCAAAGAGCATGCAGAAGAATGTGAGCAGGCACAGAGAATATCAAAATCAAAACCATAGAAGACAAAGACTACTTTTGGTATTTTTCATCTAGCTTGCCTGTAGTTGAACTTAGAATTTTTAAAAGTACACAAAAGTGTGCATATGAACTTCTTTGCTTTGCAGGAAAAGGAACAAATCTTCTCTAATTTAAAAGCTCTAAGGGAGAGGATTGCTTTTGATTTTGTAGCTACCTGATATGATGGAAAAAGAGAGGAAGATGAAGCATTTTCCTGACAAATGTACTAGAATTTGGGTACTGTTTTAAATCATACAGGAGGCATATATTCCTAAAAGATGAAGAGCTTCACATTAAGATAAATTAAGACTATCTTCAGGCTGTAAAGGACATCTTGGTAAACCCATTAAAGTATTTGAATAGCCACATCCACGTAGCATATCTAATTTTCTAGTACAGGAAATTATAACTTGGATAGCTTTCAAGCCATGTCTCAGATGCCATGCTGATAGTTTAAGTTCCTGAGTCAGACATCAAGTACAAGTATGCTGATGCTCTGTGTGACCACATTCCTTTATATTTCACTGCTCACAAAGAGATAACGGTACTACATACACATAGGAAATAAGTTTTGCTGATGGTTTATTTGGGCTGGGGTGGGGTGGAGAGGAGATGCAGGGGGTGTACAGCATAAGCATTTCAAACCAGATTTATAAAAAAAACCCTTCCATTTCAAAAATCTTCATGACTACAAGGACCAGAAGATCATGCCAGACACTGAAGCAGCAACGGATCATGCCACATCTTATTTCTTTACCAGAATGGCTGATATGTTATTGAATACCTCAGAATCATTAGTTATGGATGATCTCTCCATAGATATTATTCAGTAGACTAGGCACAGTTTTAACCATTTAGTGGAACGAGCTCTGTCAGTTGACTTGTTTCTTAAATCTTGGATTCCTGGGGAAATTCTGGAGTACTATAACTTGTTTCAGCTTTTCAAAAGAGGAAGTAGATGAGCAGAATAGTGATAGGACGCTTAATTGGATATCAGCCCCTATAAACATGGCAGAAAAGGCTGCAAGAGCCTTAACAGGGTAACAACTGGAAAAGCCATTAAAAAAGGGAAACAATCTTACAACTTATGTGTTTCTAGAAATATTTTTCAGGAACGGGTGTTCAGTTTAGTGCTGGACACTGAGTACCGTCAGCAGGTCTCCTCTTGGCAGATGCCCTCATTTCAAAACTTAATACCTCCCGAGAGGCTCACTTTACCCAAATGTGCAATTTCCTGCATTCAACATAGAGAAGAATGAGTGAGATGCAGTGGTCTGTGATAAACACAAAAGCTGAGAAGACATGAGTTAATGATGTCTTCTGGCCCCAGACTTCGAGAATCCGTTGTATTCTAAGATGCATTACGTGAAGCAGACAGGATGTTTGACTTAAAAAGGAGGAAGTAAGCATAATTATTATAAAGTACAGAGGAAAAGTTAGGAAAATATCTTACAAGTTCTGCAACCTTTAAAGAAATTAACATATTAATTCAATTCAGTTGTTTTCTTACATGTCTTTGTTCATTTTATATAAACATCCTAACAAATGCATTTCCTACTCTACCGCGTAAAGACAAAAATGGCAAATAGTTAATTTTAAACAGATTATATTCTTGGGAATGGATTCCAAATTCTGTAAAGATCACTGCCTCAATAGAAATTTGATTCTCAGTTCTATTTGTCGAGTGAGTTAATGAAAGCAAATGATCTCTGCTGTGAGAGGGATTCTAAAAGGGCTGAGTGTTGATCTAACTTTGAAATTACATGCTGAAATTAACTTCAACAGCATGCATATTCTCATTGAACCTAATCAAAAACTGCCAACTCAAATTCAGTTTTTATGAACAAGTGCTGATAACTACTTACAGCTATTCAACAGACCAGTGATAGTTTGTAAACTATTCTACCGTATATAATTTAAAATAACTAAATGCGAGAAAGCATAACTACTTATAAATAACTAGGGAACAGAAAAATCTTAGTTTAATCTTTTAAAAATTATTATCTTAATTTAGAAACAAGTAAGCAAATAAAGCAGGGGTACTCCAAGTAGCCTATGCCAACCTTCAAGTTGTTTAACATTCAGAACCAAGACATACCAAAAAATGCATTCAACCTATATACTTTCATCTCCAACTTGCCAAAATAAGCATAAGAAAAGACATCCTAGTCTCCCTGAATTACGTTTAGTTTACTCACTTTTCAACCTTTTAGGGATAAGCCACCTGTGCTTCTTCTGAAGAAATAACCTTACTTTTATATATATAAATATATATATATTTATATAATTATCTATATATAAAAATCATCAACTAAAGTTCATCAATGAAATACGAAATGTTTTTGTTGTTTTCGGTGGACCAGGAGCTGGAACAACTGCCTTCTATGCAATCTATAAAATGGAATTGGGAGTGTGGTGGTGTATTTTATTAGTAAAAAGCTATCATAATTTGTATTATTTACCTTTTTCATCTGCTTTACAGTTTAGGAGTGGTAAATCATTGAAAGCACTTCATTCAGTGAATTCAAAGCTTTAAGAATTGTGTGGTAAATATCAGCCTGAGACCCAGGGAACACCAGATAATGAAGAAATAAATTTGATGATTTTTTTTTAAGAAGTAAGTCATGAATTTAAACAGACATGTATTTAATTATAGTATCAGAAAGGTGTGAAAATTAACTTCAATGGAAAGAAGAAAATATACTGTATTTTCCCCTTTGCTTTAATTAAAAGTAGCAAGCAAACTGTGTTTCTTTTGTTTAAGAAAGAAAGGAATTTGGTCTATACCTGATGCTATTTCTACACTTGTATAAAATGTAACATTAGAATAACAGATCGGAGTTCAAGCATACTTTTCCAGAAATAAGCCTCTCAAACTGTCAAGTCCCCTCTAAAAGTCAGGGTAAAGCTATAAAAGGAGAAATTGATTTCCTCCTACATTTGAGAATCTCTGAGCCTGTAAACATGCAAGATGGAGAGCTAAATGAGATGATTAATTAGCAATATCCAAAGTTTTTCAGAACAGTGTTCCATGATTTGCAATACTTAATTGTTGCAGCACCTCTTTTAGGGTTATTACCTTACTGAAATATATAATTCAGATTTGACAATCCAAATCATTGAGGTCCATAAGATAATGATGACACAATATGCTCTACTTTATGACATCATGTAACTCCATGACATTCAAAAAAACATATAAAATGTCCAACTTCAGCAAAGTCCATTGGAATCTATAATTAAAATGTCATGTATACCATGCTTGTACATATTCATTTTCCCTCTCTTCCCCTCTACAGCTACAGGAAAACCAAAACTCTACTAAACATTACAGGATATGGTTAGGGCTGAAAATTATGGGAAGACACAAAGAAAATAGTGCACTGTCAAATTAAGACAGAAACGTATACTGAGGGTCTCCCAGATTTACAGACTACCTACCTGTGCTTCTTTTCCTCTAGTTTTGATACAACTGTATTAGGAAGTTGTGACAGTCTGACAAATTATAGTCAATGTCTCAAACATTCATTAAAGAACTTTGGTGGAAAAGATGCCTCTGTAAAAATGCTGGAGTTGTGTGAACAGGACAATGTGGTCGGAGGAGAGGGCCCCACGGAGGGTGGGACCGCACTTTTCCAGAGCCACAATTCCTTATCTTAAGTGACCATGAGAAGGAGCACAGTGTATGCGCCCGGAGGAGGGGGCCCCACAGAGTTTGGGACTGTGCTTCTATCTTAAGTGGTCATGCCAGCAGGAAAAGAGCGGCAACTCCCCAATGAACCCCCCCCCCCAGGCTCACTGACCGATTCCAGAGAACCTCGGGAACATGAACTGTGCATGTCGAGACCACCGACTAACACACTATAAAAGAAGGAAGAACGAGTGCTCGGCGCGCACTCTCCGGAACTGGATCTCTATGCTGGCTGGACCAACGCTGGACCCAGGACTGGTGAAACCCTCTTCTCTCTCTTTCTTTTCTTTCTTTCTTTCTTTCTCTCTCTTTTTCTTCTCTCTTTTCCACAGTCCCTACATTTCATCCTTTGAAACATAAACCGTTGACCAAGTCTGAGACTAGGAGTGGATCTAGCCGCCCCTGGGCTCCTCTTTGAGAAGTTCAGAAAGCAAGGGGGTCTACTCTGAACCTTGTGACTCAGTGGGAGGGATCCCCTTCTGACACAGTTTCATGTTCCTTTTTCCACTTCTTTTTCTACACTTCCCTTCTCTTTTCAAACAGAGGCTTAATGACATGATGCAAGGTTCATATTGATAAATTCACTTGTACTTGGGCAAGGTTAGCTGGGTTGAATAAATATTCATTGTTGTTTGAACTCCCCTGGTGTCATCTCACCTTAATTCTGACAAAGGAAATCCATGAACCTGATTCACTCCAACTTTGGGACACCACAGAAGTGAAACAATGCACAGAAATATTTATAATTAGTGCTGAAAGCACAGCTGACGACATGACGTACCTTCCCAAAAACTCTCAAGAATGTTCATCAGACAAAGGTCAGTCTGCCTAGCAGACAGTTTATGTGAGGCCATCATGTTTTAGAGACTAAAACAATTTGCTAGCAATGAGATGAGCCATTCCAGTACTTCTGCCCTCAGAACCAGGACATTTTCTAGGGTACATTTAATTTACTTGCACAGACACAGCATTCTTCATGCTTTGCCTTCAGGTTCCTATTGAAATCTGCATCACCATCTGTCCTTTCACCAAGCAGCTCTTCCATAATTGTCTCTTGCATAGGCACACATACACACACAAGTTATTTACCAGCTTCTAATTTTCTTCTTATGGAAACTGTCTTTTCTCCACCCTACCATTCCACCAATAGAGGCAGGAAGCTGCTGGAAAGATGCTTCCTATTCCAGATGGATGCTGGTGAGGCAGGTAAACCCTGGATAGCTGAAGAAGTCTATTTAGGGGCTTCCAGGATTCCAGTGTTCTTAAATTTCACAAAATTACAGGTTTGTCTCTTTGCTCTGAACATGGACAATCCAGATGTGTTGACTATGATTACGTGTTAGAGGGAAATGGTAACAATCAGACCATAAAACAGAACAGCACTGAAAAGTCAGCCACCCTGGAAGGGTTAGGGAAAGAGCAAGCAAAGATGTGTCCACATCAGCATTTTAGTTCAGAAAGACCAGCAGTGCAATTTTTGAAACCAATCTCCCATTTAGCCCCACTTCCCATGCTTTGGTTTTCCTGGTGCATTAGTGTCACATTAAAGCTGTCTTCCTTTCAGATGAAAGGAAACCAAAATAAGACGTTCAAGGATGCACTAAAGTTGCTTCAACTGCTAACGGGCATCCAGTCCAAGAGGTAAGGCTGTCTGAAGAAAGGCTCAGTGTGGACATGGTGTGGATGCCTCAGCAACATCTAATCCTCTCTACAGACCTACTTATATTGTGCTGTGTGATGTGACAATGTATACATAGCCCGTATATTACTTCAAATCTCTCTTAAAAAAAAAAACCAACAAAACAGACAGGGAGAATGAGGCAACTAGAACTTTTTCTAGCAAACTTCTTAGGACTGAAAATTGCTTTCTTTGACTTCAACATCCATAAACCAATGAAGTAATGATAAATTAACAACAAATATCCCTTTGGATAAAGGGCAAATTCACTTAGAATATTTGAAATAATTTTTCACAGAAACACAGAACTGCCAATGTTGAAAGGGACGCTGGAGATTGTCTTCTCCAAGTTTCCCACTTAAAGCAGTCTGAACTAGAGCAGCTTTCCCAGGACCTTGTCCACATGGATTCTGATTATGTCCAAGGATGGGGACCTTACAACCTCTCTGGGTAACCTGTTGCAGTGTTCAATCACCCTCAAAATAACAAAGGTTTTTTTTATGATTAGGTGGAATTCCCTGTATTTCAGTTTGTGTCTGTTGCTTCTTATCCTGTTACTGGAATCATGGGAAACAGTCTTGCTCCACTTTCCTACCACCACCCATCAGGAACTTTTATATACATGACTAGGATCCCTGTGAGCCTTCTCTTCTGCAGGCTGAGCAGTCCCAGCTCTCTCAGCCTTTCCTCATAGGACAGATGCTCCAGTTCCTTCATCATCTCAGTGTCCCTGAGCTTCAGTAACTCCAGTAGCTCCATGTCTCTCCTGCACTGCGGAGCCTAGACCTGGACACAGCACTCCAGATGCTCCAGTACTGGCCCTCAATCTTCTAGTGATTGGCCTCCAGCTGACCTTTGTGCTGCTGATCACAACTCTTTGAGTCCAGCAGTTCAGGCAGTTTTCAATCCACCTGACTGCCCCTTTACCTAACCTGCCCTTCATCAGTTTTTCTGTGAGAATGTTATAGGAGACACCATCAGAGACTTACTAAGGTTGAGGTAAGCAACATTCACTACTCTCCTCTCATCCACTAAGCCAGCCATCTCATTGTAGAGGGCTACAAGGTCTTCCTATGCTTTGGGCTACTGAGCTTGAACTGCAAAACTGGGAGCTCACCTAAGCCTACGATTTTATTTTTAATAGGTTGTGGTGGTACCAACCAAAGCTCTTTATCACTCCCCTCCTCAGCTGGGCAGGAGAGAAAATATAACCACAGGCTTGTGAGTTGAGATAACAACAGGGAGAGGTCACTCATCAATTGCCCTCACAGGCAAAATGGACTCAACTTGGGGATATGAATTTAATTTGTTACCAACCCAATCAGAATAGGATAATGAGAAATAAAGCCAAATCTTAAAACACCTTCCCCCCACCCCTCTTTCCTTCCTGGCTCAACTCCACTCCCGATTTTCTCTACCTCTTCCCCCCCAGCTGTGCAGAGGAATGGGGAATGGGGATTGGGGTCAGTTCATCGTGCCTTGTCTCTGCCGCTCCTTCCTCCTCAGGTGAAGGACTCCTCACTCGTCCCCTGCTCCACCGTGGGGTCCCTCCCACATCAGACAGTCCTCCATGAACTTTTCCAGCGTGGGTCCTTCCCATGGGCTGCAGTCCTTCAGGCACAGACTGCTCCAGCGTGGGTCCCCCGCGGGGTCACAAGTCCTGCCAGAAAACCTGCTCCAGCGTGGGCTCCTCTCTCCACGGGGCCACAGGTCCTGCCAGGAGCCTGCTCCAGCGCGGGCTTCCCACGGGGGCCCGGCCTCCTTCGGGCATCCCCCTGCTCCGCCGTGGGCTCCTCCCCGGGCTGCAGGTGGATATCTGCTCCACCGTGGACCTCCCTGGGCTGCAGGGGGACAGCCTGCCTCACCATGCTCTTCCCCACGGGCTGCAGGGGAATCTCTGCTCCGGCGCCTGCAGCACCTCCTCCCCCTCCTTCTGCGCTGACCTGCGGGTCTGCAGGGCTGTCGCTCTCACACGGTCTCGCTCCTCTCTCCGGCCGCAGTTGTCACTGTGCCTTTTTATTTTCATGTCTTCAACCTGTTCTCCCGGAGGCATGGCCACCAGCGCTGATGGGCTCGGCCTTGGCCAGCGGTGGGTCTGTCTTGGAGCCGGCTGGCGTTGGCTCTGTTGGACATGGGGGAAGCTTCTAGCAGCTTCTCATCAGAAGCCACCCTTGTAGCCCTGCTGCTACTGAAACCTTCCCATGAAAACCCAGTACATTGGTCTTTAACATCACTTTCCTGAAAATCAGTCTTCAAATTATATTTCCTATTTTTCTTAAAACTGTGCAGTAGACCTAGACCACCAAATACCTCACATTACTTTAAAACCCATTATGTTTTTAAATGAAAATTTTTTAAATTACTAAATATTGAACAACAATTTTATGCTAAGACATTAAGACACTTTTATTATTTCTAACCATGATCATGATGAAATGATAAAAATAACGTATATAATATTACATCTATTTTATGAATATATCTTTATATGAAACACTGAGAAGTGTTCTGTTTCAGATGTTAATTTTGTTTCTGAGTTCGTGATTGTGGATGTTGGGAGAAATGAATGATAAATACTACATTTAATTAGTTTGGCACTAGTGTTTTTCACAGTTAATTAAAAGATGTTAGGACCATCTTTTCTCAGGAGGACAAAAAAAATAATCAGGAAAGTGGCATTTTTATGTTGATTCTTTAAAACTGTATTTTTCTGTATTTGCTTTCAGAAACTCACACAATATTATGTATCAGAAGAAGATGTGATGCGTAAGGGGGAAAAACAAAGTCTTACACCTCTGTAGCATTTCAGTATAGAAACTAAATACAACTTGTGAATCTATCCCACACACAATGTATTCTTCTTCTTTCTTTCAGAGGAGAACCCAACAGCCAGCAGTGCATGATCTGAAAACAATAAAAGATTTAGCAGGATATATAGCAGTACAGTTGCACCAATACTTCAGGAAATGTTTCCCCTCCCCCTCTGAAGAGTTGAAAGAATATCAATACCACTCTTACATATCAGTAGTGAAAAATATAAGACAGAATAACCTGTTTCAGACTGCTTCTCACCATTTTATTAAAGATCAAATCAAACTCGTCTATTCTCAGTACATCCACTTTATCCCAATACAAGACACACAAAATCATATTTTAAAACACAGGAGAGTACCCATCTGTTCCATGATGATTGACAGAAATCCCATTTCTGAAAGCTGAAATGGCAGATGGCCTTTCTTGATCTTCATCAGACGGATTTGTCATAATATGAAATGTGTCCTTTCATCTGACATGCTCTTTCTCATTGATTTCCAGATGACAAATAACTAAGAAATGCACTGAGAAATAAACCAACAATGGCCTTGGACCTTGATTCATAAGGACTGGAGATTTTCTTGAATTTTAATTTAATTTTCAATTAAATGAAGATATACTGTAAGAAAGGCAGCTTCATAGGGGTTTTGAAATGGCTCCTTTAATTGCCCAATACAAGAAATGCTTCCAAAAGCTAAACTTTTGTAGAACGCTGATGCAGTGATTGCTATAGAGTTCAGGTTGCAGGCAACTTTTCTAGAAGATGTGGACATATACTACAGTAAACATATTTACCTTATTTCAACGAAATTATTCAGAATGTGGCTTCAGTATCTTTTTCTTTCTGTATACTTCTATTTCTGAATACAATTATCTGTTTACAATAGTCAGATTTTAGGTTTTACTTATATTCTAAAGCAGAGGAAAAAATCTTGCAGAACACAAGTATACTGAAATTTCTTCAAAGAAAAAAAAAAAAACAAACATAGTCCATGACCATGGTCAATCTAACATTATAAAAGAGAAGTTACTATCCAGTCCTGCTAGGTAGGAAAAACGGTTTCCTCTACGCCCAGTCTTGGCACTGGAGTTTACTTTTTAGAGCTTTAGAATACTAAATAAAATGGGACAAAATTGCTCTCCTTTTCTTACACAAACATTGCATCATCTCAATGTGGACCGAAAGGGGTCTGATTTTGATTCCTAACAGCAAGTCTCCCTGAAAGACCGCTGAAAGGACATATGCTCACCTTACTTTGTCATGTAGTTACAGTCAACATGATGGAAATGACTCAGAACAATGTCTTTATACACCAAGATGGCATACAGTTATCTTAAGTGTGCCTTCTGCACAGAAGCATGTTTCTACAAGAGCTGTTAAAACATTGGTAATAATCAATTACTTTCAAAAGTGATCCTGCTAGTAAATAATGTAAGAATTATGTCAAGTCTTACTTGCTAACTGTTCTTGTTGTTAACAAGGCACATCTAAAAAGACTGTCTTCTTTTGAGGTTCCCCTTCTGCCTTCTCCCCCATGGTAACTGATGGATATAAACATGAGCAACATATGTAGAAAAGCCTCTACAGCCAAGGGTGCACCAAAAAAAGGCAGTCTTTCTTTCTGTAGCACTGTTAAGAAGTGAGCGGAGAATCAGTGCAGAAGCACTGAAAGGCCATAGCAGTGGAGGTGGTGAGAAGGTGAAGAAAAAGATTCAGCAAGGAAAAGGACAGATCTGCCATACAGTGGAGTAATGAGAGGTTGGAATTAAACTGCGATGCCCTAGGAGTTTGGGCATACACCAAGAAGAGCAAGAGTCCTACAACATTTACGGTGGACCTGAGACTGTGGCTGGGAATGCAGTACTGCCTACTTGACAGATCCCCCTCATATACACTGGAGAGAGACAAGGGGAAAAGAAACCTAAAAACCACAGCAGAAGTCTTTCCACAATGAATTTCTGTGCTGTATGTGATCTAGGATAACTTTCAGTCACAACAGCTAGGAAAGGAGTATGACTTCTTTTTAGAGGAACATCATAATTTTATGTATCTCAATCTTTTCAGTATTACAGCACTGCAGAACATGAAAGACTACATTAAACAACATGCATCAATGCAAAAATGTGTGCAGACATTTCTCTCTTTTCATTAATCTCTTGTACTGTATTTCTTATATCATTTAATCTTATGACTTCTACTCCTAGGCTTAGAAGCATCCTCCTCAACATTCTCCTTCTTCCAGACACACAACCTCTTGAAAACACACAGTAAGCAAATCTCCAAGCTAGAAGGCCAAGCTTTCATTGCACATACTTGCTGAACTGTATTCACCCACTGCTAAATTCAGCTGGTACACTGGAAAATGCCAGCACTGAAAGAATTAGCTCCTCATTCTATGCAAAATACCAAGCTCTACAGTAGTATGTGCCTTTGTCTGGATTCTTTGTATTTGCAAAATTGTTTTGACCATTCAGTGGAACAGATAGTCCATTTCACTTCCCAAGGACTCGATAAGGTCACTGTATTAAGCATCCAGGTTTGTTGAGCTTTTTCCCACTCCATGGTACACTGAAGTTACAGTCAGATTGTTTCTAAAGGAGACTGTAGCCTTCATGAAATGAACAGCAAATCTTCATTCTGGAGTCAAGCTCAAGATCCGTCACAGACTCCATTGACACCCGCACAAGATGATTGCCCTAATGAGCAATCACAGATGTGAAGGCCTAGAAGAAGACCTGAAAATGTCGGATTAGGATAATTATGACTTCTGCTACGTTTCTGGTGAGCATTTCTTTTTGAGCACAGCATGCTGAAGAATCCAAGAAAATAGAACACAAAAAGTAAATTTTAATTTTGAGATCATTTGATTCCAAGATCTTCTATTAATTAGTTAATACTTTATATTTCTTGGAAACACTTTATAGCACAAGTACTTAATGCCCATTAAAATAAATTATTAGAACCAGTTTTAGACAAATATTAAGGTTCCATCTTGGATTTGTCCAATCTTTAAACCCACTTTATTCCTCATGTCTTCTGAATGTGGGTCCTACAGACCTACTAGATCTGTGTCATTATCAAAATATAATTTCTCTAAAGACCACAATACAATGTTGATGTGTGAGTTCATTTTTTAAAAAGTTTTTCAAGTGAATACAAGGAATGTCAAAGGTATTAGGCTAAAAGCCATTGTTAACAAAATTCATTATTTAATTGAGGACAACATACTTCCTGGGAAGTGACAGTGAATGATTTGCCCATTAATCCCATCTGTTTCAACTAAACAAATGAGACCACCAGAACTTTACTCATGGAAAGGATACAGAATCTAAGCTGTAATTATGACTTGTTTATATCCAAACTAGTTTAAACTCTCTAAATTGAATCCAACATTGTAGTTGTAGAAGTACAGAACTCCTAAAACCTGCAAAGGACCTTGCAATTAGGCTGTGTTAAACATCATGCCACCACCGAAGCTGTTATCTGTAGCCATGGCAGGTCAGGGAGTTTTAACTCCAGTTCTGGGCAAAACCAACGTAATTCTTCTGCATGTAGCTCTTACAGAAAACATCATTTTCTGGAAAAGGCTGCCAAGAAGCACTTCAAACAGCAAAAATATCCAAGACTGAGAGGGGTGTAAAAATATGATAAAAATCTTCAAGTGTTTATGAAGCTGAAGAAAAAAAAAAAGAAACCAGTGCTTCTTCCATGTCTGCAGCAAATGGGCTGAAAATTATTGGCCTGATGCTGTAGCACAGAAGTTTCTGAATTACAGTACAAAGCAAAGCACTGGAATAAATGGAAATAAACTGCTCCATCACA
>VYZV01011603.1:35257-51404 GCA_013401275.1 Pandion haliaetus
CGTGGTGCTTTGTTACCGGCTGGGCTGAAACCACGACAGAATCCAAGAGCAGATCCTGCCAGTTCGTAAGTTCAGTCAGGAGCTGCAGGGGAAAGTGTTTGGAAAATGAAGGAAAGTGGCACAGGTTGGGACGAGAAGGAAACGGCTTAGCTGAGAGGAGTCGTTCAGATTGTAGAAGAGAAACAGCCAAAGAAGAAACTGATGTTCCATTAATAATGTGGTTATGTTCTTCAGGGTAGGAAGCAGAGGTTTCCCCCTAGTTCCACTGCCTTTTAGGTCCTGAGCCGCTATTAGAGTCACTACCACATATATTACTGGATACCTGCCACCCCTACTTAGAGAAGAAAGCTAGGCACCCAGAAAACTCTTTGGTTTAGTCTGGATTTATATCCAAAGAGAAAGAGACAAACCAGTGATCATAAGTTTGCAGTTCTCCATGTAACTTCTGCCCCTCACTGTACGAAACAATATTCCAAGACTGTGAAAATTACACAAACCCTTTTATCCAAAATTAAAGTGAATTGGAAGAAGCAGCACACTTTCAGGAACATAGGTACTGCCACAGGTACCAGCAAACTTAATAAAACATAAATACATACATTAAACTGAATGACACTGCATAATGCTGGAAAAAACAGCAGCACAGTGGCAGGTTCAGAGGAAATATTTCCATGTCCTTAGACACAGCCTTCTGAAAATCCATGGATTACTTTCCACCAAAGTTTTACTAGTATTGCAATATTTATACCAATGCCTTGAACAGTGTACCACAAATATTGTGAAAAATTAATATGCTATTGCCCATCACTAATCAATTTCCCCTTTCTTGTCTTTCCCATTTTGGATGAATTGTTAAGGCTTTCCTTTGGAAAAAAAGTAGTTAAAAGACAATAGAAACTATAAATCTCAGATTGAAGAGCGCCTCACCACAAGATACATTTCTGTCCTCCAGTTACAACCTTGTAGTCACTTTTTTTTTCCCTAAATACTTTAAGATTCCTGTTCTTCCACAAACAGAGTAAGATTACTAATTGTGAAGTAAAGGTGAACATGTCAGTAACTCAGTAATCGTCTCACACACCCATGCCTGACTTGATCTAATATCTTCTTATTTTGGTGCTTTACTGAATTAACAGGTAATCCCCCTAGGCAACCAAAGGAGACACAAATCTGTGTGGAACACCCTTATAAAATGTCAGCAACATTCGCTGTGTTAGCAAATGCATCCCAGAAGCAGGAAGGACCCTAAAAGAGTCATAACAAAGTAAACAAGTCATTCTGAGTAATGGAAAGCCTGAACAAAAACAGAATTCAGGCAATTAGAATCTAGCTGCAGCACAGGGGAGAAAAAAACAAACACCATAGTCCAAACTTACTGCAGCACTTCTCGGCAGAGAGTAATTGCTCCTCTATGTAAAAGCAAAGGCCCTCAGCAAGGAAAAAGTTACTAACATTCAGTAACTCCATTAGCTGAAATCATTAGCTGAACTGAAGTGTCTAGAATAGCACTACTTCAGAGTTAAGGTTTTCCAGGCATGAGGACCAGTCCTAGAGAAATACCATAAAGTCAATGGCAAGAGCTTTCCTTAGTACTCTGCTTAACAAGAGCGTTCTTTGGATTAAGCCTTAATAAGTCCTCTAAAAGACTTGCACTATTCTTCTCTGCAGGTACAACCAAATGTCAAAAGGAATTGGAGAAAGAACAAATCTCAAAAGTTATAGAGTCTCAGTTCAGTTGAGATAAGCATAACAAAATCCTTTTTTTTTTTTCCACAGCACTTAAATCTCTACAGCCATGCTTGACACTTCCTCAAGAGGTTTGCAGAGCTTCCTGCTCCAAGACAGAATGGAATACTACCAAAATAGCCTCCTTTGTAGTTTATCAATATCACTGCTTTGAGCCTTTGCAAGAACACTACACTCCAGGTTAAACAAATATTAAAAAAATGGAGGAAAAATACATTGAGCTTACGAAGATTGAAGAATAACATGAGTTTCCCACTTTTAGGTGTCTCCCTTCCTATGTTCTGAAATAAAGAGAATATTTGTAGATGCTTGCAAAGCTAAGCAGCAAAATATACAGGAATAGCAGTGATTAAAGACATGAAGAAATTAAAAACTAAAACTACCTGGGAAAATTGTCCTTTCCCCTAAATCTAACAAGTACAGATCAAAAGGGTATACTAAATTCCATCCCCATCTCTCTTTATAGTATGCAGAGTTTTGCTGCTCCCATTATTTCAGTCAGTTGCATCGTTAACTGGCATTCTCAAGCCTCATTAATAATTTACATATGCCATATTTAAGTCTTTTAATTAGACTTGTAATTATAATAGTGAGTAAAGCATCATTACAAATTATCCCCCTAATTGGAGTTGTCCAATCAATTTTATCTCCTTTTATAATATCCTAGGCACGTAAGAAATTAAAGGGTGGGTTTTAGCTTTTATTTTCCATCACATTAGACAAGATTTGAAAATGTAAAGCCTCATGTTCTCCATGCTGGTACCACCAACGTTCTGCAGTCACATAAATTCTCCCAGGCTTCTCCAGAGCCTTTCTTAATGCTCTGTCAAGACCACAACTGCTTTGACTGGATTCTTTTCTCACTTATAAAATACCAAGTCTAGATTACATGTCTATATCCAAGCCAAGAAGAAATACATGGATAAATACATCATAATTTATATTCGGGCTGCTCCTACTCCGTTCAGTATTTGGGGTGCTGTCAACTATCTAAAACCATCACACTCATAGTCTCCCTTTCAATGAACCTCATCCTGACAATATCACACTTACTCCAGCATACACTTGGATTTAAACTGTGGTCCTGAAGTTTTCCTTCTTTACATTTTGTCACACACTGAGGTAGAATAGTGGAAAGTGATCAGTTTATTACAAGAGCAAAAGAAGAACAATCTTGTTCTCTTAGCTGCCAGGAAAAAAAACCAAAACAAAACATCACTTAGCATTCTCTTTGCAAGTTGGCATAAGCAATAGTTAGCAAACAGATTGTACTTAGAAATCTTATTAAGAGTACTCAAATTGTGTGAATGGTCACACGTATTGGTTTTGCCACCTTGCTGGAGGACCTGAACTTTTTTAACAGGGAGAGGCTCTTTGGTGTTAGAGACTTGTCCACAATATTCAGAATTTAAGATTTTTGTGGATAATTTTACAATGGTTAATGCCACTCAAATCTGTATTTACAGTGGTACTCACTGTTCTTTTATTTCTGAATAAACTTTCACAATAAATATTTAAATATTTACAAAAATGAAAATAAAATATTTGAAAGTGTAAAAAGTAATAGTACGTAATTAATTTATCTGCTATTTTTGAAGAATTTTTCTGCTGACACCTTTCAACTTCATTCAGAATTGACAATTTTACTTGAAACCAGAGGTTCGTATATCAGTAATTTGATATACATAACCAGTAACAGAGGAACTCCATAGCCCATATAAACTTGTTTAGGTAAAGTACCAATAAAAGTTCTTTAAGGAACAAGAAAACCTTGAAGTTTGAGATTACTGAGTCTGAGATTACTTGAGAGGACAAACTGTTAAAGCAAGACCCAAAGGGCATTTTTCTTTTATCAGGTGTAATAGGTAGTGAAGAAGACCTTGGAAAACAATTCAGCTTCCTTTTCAGTGTAGCATGAGGCCCTGATAATTGCTGATATCAAACAGGTTAGCTCAATCGGAGTGGTACTGCACACAGAAAGAAATACAATACTTTTCTTGAGAGTCAGAAGTAGTATAAAGTACATATAAGATGATAAGTATGTATATATTTAGGGTGAAGATCACCCTCTGAGAAGAGCAAGAAAGAACTGGGTTCCTCGGTGAGCCTGCAAGCCCTTTCTTTAATTGCTTATGGCTTTGGGATTTCTTTTTCTTTGTCTTTTGTCTTTCAACCCGAGCTGATTGAATGGAAAGTTAAGTATGACCCACCATGGGCTGCCTCTAAATCTCTGTTCAGCTCCTGTCAGATGTCAGGGCATGCTTTGCCTTCTTGAAGATTTTTTTTTCACTGGTCTTTGGGTATGCCAACAGTGTTTTCTTGAAAAAATTATTCTGGCTACCTACAACAAATATGTTAACTGACATGTCCTTTATGGCGGCCATAAATATGTGTTATACAAAAAACATGCACTTAATGGAGAAGTCTTTGTGGAGTCTTCTTATTTTGTTCACTATCAGAAAAAATAGTAAACAACCCTAAGGCCCAGATAACCAAAGATGTCTCTGATTATAAGGGCATCACAAAGATATCAATAAAATGTGCTATAAATTCATTAGTACTTTTAAGCGATATCCACATATGTTATTTGACAGCAGAAGCTTGGTCTGACCTGTGTGGTCAGTTTAATAGAAAACCAGTGCTATCACCGTTCAGAGTTCTGCCACTTTTTTGGCACATAGAAATTTATTTACTACTTCTCCTGAAGTAGCCACTTTCCTGATTTGGTACATGTAAAATCTTCATGTATCACTCTGGGTTTCTTCTCATCTTACAGTTTATTTTTCTGCAACTTACAGCACCAGGAGATGTCAATTGATTTTTCCATTCAGCAGTTCTGAAGCATTAAATGTAACATCTTGGAAACAAAACAAAAGGCAAGTGGCACTATTACCATAAATAACTGAAGTAAATATTAAGGTACAAATGGCCTTTGGGGAAATTCTGAGTTAGTTCTGTACTCCTCGTAAGAATTTTAGGTGTTACAAAGCCAAAACATGAGCAAAAATTGAAGCTACAGCAATGTACTTTATCTCAGGTATCCTGCTAAATACAATCTTTTAAGTCAATGTGAGGCAGGTAGTCAACCCCCCTTAACCAAACCAGCAGCAGTTTGGTACAGGCTCCAAAGGAGGTGAAAGCCTGAGCCACAGCCGGGCCAAGAACTCCTCTAGCAAACCCACAAAGGAGCAGATCGACAGAGAACAAAGCCAGTTGTAGCTGCAAGGAGTCTCGTGCATACTTCTCCCATTGTGTGCAATTTGACTACGAGCCAACCACTTTAACCCGTAAATATGGCAACCTACGTGACACTTCTTGAGCTCTCCCTGCTAGGCAGCCTGGCTGCATGGCGGTGATCTCCTCTTGAGCTGGAACAGCTCTCAAGATTGCCTCTCGAGGCGACGAGATCTTTTACCAACGAGAGATTGTTGGATGAGCCCAATTTGAGTTCTCCCTTGATGGCAACTGGACTGCACGCCAGGCAACTCTCCCCTTGAGCACAGGCGCCTCTCAGTGTTAAGAGATATTAGTCATTTAGCTTAAATAAGTAAGTTTTAAACAGAATGAATCACTTAAAGTTATAATGTGTGATTTAGTATGCTGTTTGCTTAGCTTTACTTACTTAGCATGAGTAGCTAGATTTGCTGAAGCCTTAGGCTGCAAGCTGTAAACTTTCACTTAGATTTACTGAATGGGTACCTACTTAGTCAAAACAGGGGCCTCGAGAGCCAGCGTAAATCAGAAGATAAGGAGGCTACAACCGTCAACAGCACCTGTAACTCGACAAGGTAAGAAACAGCCTGTCTGGAGACAGTCAAGGAATCCAACAAGGAGGCAGAAGGTGTTAGACCAGAATCATTATTGGACCAAAGGGCATGTGGAAGGTGCACAAAGAGTGTGTGGGGGCACGTGAATAATCTGTGAGGGTGTAGTTGCCCAGAGATTTCTTTGTTCAGGTCCTTCCTCTCCTTCTCCACTCCCCTCCCTGCCCAGGGGCACCCAGCTCGAGCTGATACTGCTGCTGTACCACTCTACTAATTTGCTTATTTTTATGAGACTCAAGGCCTGAGAGCCTGTTTCAGGAAAAATGAGGGATCGAACTTTGGAGTGAAGTAACACCAGATGCCTGGACAGATCGGTAAGTGATTAATAGCACGCTAAACTTTGAAATCCTAACTAAGAGATATAAAGGATTGATTGTGCATATATAATCTTTTCGAAATAAACCATTGACCAAGCCTGAGACTAAGTCTGGATCCAGCCACACTTACTTAGACTCTTCTCTGAGAAGGAGCTTAGAAAGCAAGGGGGTCCCTTCTGAACCTCGTGACTCAACAGGAGGTTTTCCTTACAGGTCTGAACCTCTTAGATATAAACCACTGACCAGGTCTGAGACTAAGATTGGATGTAACTGCCCCTAAGCTCCATCAGGAGCTTAGAAAGCAAGGGTTCATTCTGAACCTCATGACTCAACAGGAGGGTCTGCCTTACCTTTTTGCATCTCTGAGCTCTGTGCAAATCATGGAAAACTGATTCTAACTCAATTTTCCTTTGTTTGTTTCTCCCCAGGTGACCCTTGCCATCAAACTCCGTTAAGTCGCACTTTTACAAATTATTTAAGTGAACTAAAACAGTCATCTGTGACAGTCAGGAATAAACTGGAAATAAAGTAGTCAAAATCTTCGTATGTAGGCAAAATCACTGGTCCAGCAAAGGAAGCAGTGCAGAAAGCATGATCTAATTTAAGAAACTAAAAATATATTCTCCATTCAAATTGTAACCCCAGCCAGAAATTCAGTTAATGAACTGTATCAAGAGACTGCATTTAATAGACAGGGACATAGGGTCAGACTAAGTCAACTCCTCAGTCTTACACACGAAGATTAGCAACTATCCAACTCCGGGCCCTTTCACTTTTTTAACCTTATGCAGCATATTTAGCTTATCTGTATGCTGTGCAAGCTTCATCTGAAATCATTCACTCCCTGAGCGGGGTCAGTAAGCAGAAGGAAAAACTCCTCCCTTGCTGACTGGAAAATGTAGAAACCACTGATCAGGCAGGCACACGAGCGCATCTGTGATTTTTGCCAAATTATTACACAGACAGGTATGGGCTTCTGAATAAAGTCTACACAGCCATACTGTAATTTTTATATAGGCTCCTTTCAGAGGTATATGCCATAGGGGAAATCACTGTAGTTCTCAAACCGGTAGCAGCCTGATGGATGGCCTTGATGCCCATACGTGCTGGTTTTGCCCCTGAATGTACCACCCTACTAAAGCTAAGTCTCTTTTGAGTTTTTTTTTTTAAACATTCCTTACCTTGTGTGAAAAAAAAAAAATCTAGGAGACCCTCAAATTGTCATTTCTCAATTCCTGTAACTTCTTACCCATGGGCTTATTGTCAGGAGGCAGATGATGATGAGCAACTACCTTACCCTGGAAGAGTATTAGCAGAGTATTTAGGACTGCGAGCTATTCAGAAAATATGCTAATAAGGGCATAAGTGACTTAGATATTGTCAGAAAGGAAATATAATGACCTACAAGGTCAATCTGTCACTATTCCTGTGAACATCTTTGAAATTATTTCTTCACAGTAAAAAAAATAAAAAGAGGTTTGATATTTCGGCACAGTGTGTTATTTTATGAGTGAAATGACAATCTTTTCATTTCCATACTAAGCTTTCAGCAGGTAATACGCAACCGGTTTAGTAAAGTGAATATGTTAATATGAAAAATATCTCTCTTTCTCATGTATCCCATCTATGAAAATATCAGTTTTGGCAAATGTTAAAAGAAAATTGTTTGTCAAAATGTGTTATATAAATAATTTGTTACCAAGATAACATGAACTTGGATTCATGATAGTGTAAATGCTAGCTCCGGAAACACTGAAATAGGGCATTTAATTCAATGTATCTGATCCAGAAAAATATGATAGATGGTGTATTGCTCATGTTCCTTATTTTCATCAACCTTACACTGTAATTCTCAAATAAAAATATTTTATTTTCATGCACTGTTGAGATATTAATGTGAATCATAAGCAAAATATTGTTTTTCAGCTTCAGTTTTTCATGGAAGGAAAAAAAAAACATGAAAACTTGGTTGTAAATATTGTATTAGAAAAATAAATACAGTGTGAAGACTGTGCCATTATTTCCTTACCACTGTGTTCTTTTGTAGTTTATGTTTTATGCCTGATCCAAAATCTAATGAAGTAATAGTATTATTTTAATAAGTTTCAGATTTGTTCTAGAATGGCTTATTTATAATGTAAATGAAGACACAAACAGTTATGAACACAGAGCTGGAAAGCCAAAGAGCAAACAGTCATAGAAGCAGAAATAGCACATAGAAATAGTGACATAGTTTCCAATGTTCACCTACTGATAGATGCTACAATGCACAGACTTTGTTCTTCGCAGGTTTTTTGCTAGTTTCCCCACCTTTTCATATATTATGATCCTAATTCACACAAGTAATCCCACTGGAGTGAAACTGGGCAACTTTCTGAGAAATTTGATGTGTATTTCTTAAACATTAATGTTCTGCCATTAGATATTACAGAAAAGTCAGTGTTAACAAAAGACAAGAATATTTAAAAAACATTTCTAATTTACACTAAGAGAATTTGGTTGAACAACTGGATTGCGGTGGGAAATACTGAAGTCAAAGAAAAAAATCATTATAGTCCTATAACTGAATTTGAAATGTATAGAAAGGAGTAAAAATACAGCTAATGCCATTTTCACCTTAAAATTAACATGAAGAAGTGTAATATGCAAAATTCACGCAGAGAAAAATATTTTTTTTTCCTTTGTTAATTGTCTGTTTGTAGTTTCCAAATACAGTCACTGACAGCACCTAGTGTAATTCTAATTAGCTAACTTGGGAAACTCTTATTGAGGGTCAAGAGTTCACAAACCCTCCATACTCCAGGAATTCGTCAGAATTGGGCAACGTTTCACCTGGTGAACTTTTTCCTGCAGCCACTTTTTTTATTGTACTTAGCTTGCTCACTGCGCCAAGAGAAAGCAGCAGTACCGTTGATTCTGCTCCTTCTTGTTACTTAGTCTTTATGTTCCAGTTTCTTGGTGATTTTTTGAAAAGCGAAGTAAACTGTACGTCACAAAAAAAAGCATACAGTGTCAGGTTAAAAAAATACCTAACCAATCAAAAACCGTAAAGGTCATTTGATCCTAACAGCTCCAACCTTCTGCATGTCACCCCAGCGTGTCACTGCTCCCATTGCCTGTCAAAGCAGAGTAGTGCTCTTAGATTATGCAGTTAATGCAATTTGTGGTGGTGTAGGAAATAGCTTGCTGTATAGCTGCTCTTGCTAACATCTAGCTCATCAGCAGGAAGTGCCTTATCCATTAAATACCTCTTTAGCTCTCTTTTGTCCAAGACAAGGAACAAGAGTATCCCTGACAGCAGGGTAATTCAGCCTTAAACGAGTGATACCTCCCTGACCTCAAGCAGCGTGACCCCACAAAATCTGGTGAAGACAATGAGGTTGAGGGTGGAGGCTGGGTAGGTAGAGAGACAATGAAAAGAAAGGATAGCTTCAGAGTCCTCACCAATAATATCTAAGAATGTTAGCCATCACTTTTGAATACAGACACCTACAATTAAGCATCTAGATTAAAGGTGTGATTGTGTGAATTAGGAAACTCATAAAATGGCTTGGACGTATCTCTGTGAGATAGACAAGATACAAGAGGGGTCCGCATAATCCGTAAGACTGGAAGAAGTTGGAGGCATGAAGAAAAGAGAAACAAGGACAATAGAGGGGAATTCCACTTTAAGAGTGCTATTTTTCTCCACTAAAGAAATTCTGGACAACTAGCTCGGATGCAGATATGCAGATACTAAACATACAAAGAAGCATGACAGATTATTTATCTGTGCAGATACTTTTGCTCTGTTTAACGAAAGTGCTCATGGCACTGTAATTGATGTACATTGAAAAAGACGAGATCATCTGGAGACTTTGCTTACCCACTAAGGCATAAATAATAGGATTTACTCCTGTGATTAGTAACAGCACCAAGTGTATTTAGCTCTTAAGTCACACGCACAATTAGACTCAAGCAGCAAGCAAACATTATGCTAATGGTTTAAAAGTCTTTGTAGGGTCTTGTGGCTGTATGACTCGCACTGAAGAAGATGAAGAGTCTCGCAGGTCCTTCTTATATGCTATGTATTGTTCCCAGTGTGATATTGAGAGATAAAGATATCAATATCACAATGTAATATTGATGACATAAAGAAAGCTAAAACTCCTGAAAACAAAAGGCTATAATTCTAGATCTTACTAGCAAGAAAGACCAAGAAAAGCAAGAGTCACCTACCACACCCAGGTCAGTCACACTGTTTCCAGAAGATCCTCAGTTTGGTCAGTTGTGAAAAACAGGAGAATGGGAGCAAAGACAGTCAAAAATAATATGCATGTATTTTACAAGGTATCTTTGGCTCCTTTGGCTACAGTGGTCTAAGCAAAGGCACTTTGCTCAAGCTACATTTTGCAAAGGCATTTTGCTTCTGCAAGCAGGAATTGTTACAGCATTTTTCTCTACTGACTGGAAAAAGGGGAAAGCTTTTTCAGTATCACCGGCACCATTGATCCCAATGGAATAAAAAAACTGGGAAAAATATCAAAAGACAACAGAGATTTAACATATTTTTCAAAACTGATCTTTTTTTTTATAAGATGGGTGGGCCTTAGAAGAGAATTTTCACTTTGGGAAAATATATCTCTGTGGTGGATTGACACCAGCCAATAACCAAGCACCCACACAGCTGCTCACTCACTGCCCTCTCCTGCAGGACGGACAGAAAATAAAAGGTGAGAAGAATTGTGTGTTGAGATAAGGACAGTTTAATAGGCAAAGCAAAAGCCATGCATGGAAGGAAAGCATAGAAGGAATTGATTCATGGTATCCCATCAGCAGGCAGATGTCCCATCACTTTCTGGGAAGCAAGACATCAGTACACATAGTGGTTGTTTCACTATATGAATGCCACAATCACAAATGCGTCATGTCCCCCCACCTTCCCCATAGCTTTTGTAGCTGATCATGACATTATGTGGTATGGGATATTACGTTGATCAGTTGGGGTCAGCTGTCTCAGCTGTGTCTCCTCCCAGCCTTTTGCCCACACCAGCCCCACCTTGCTGGTGGGGGTAGAGTGGGAAATGGAGAAGTGCAAAACACTGTACAAACACTGATCAGCAACAGCTAAAACACCAGTATGTTATCAAACTGCAGAAAACATTACCTCCGGCTCAGCCAGACCCAGTCCAGTCTGGAAAGAAACACATATCCATGTATCATGACAGCAAGAGCAGCCCATACCTCTCAAAGTTTCCACATAGAGAGAAGGTCACAGATTGATTTGTCTTGTGGCCTTGTTTTGCAGTGACTTTTTTTGTCGTTATACAATTTATATGATAGACAGAATCTTGTACCTCCACTTAGGGATTTCAGCACTGAAAGACCTTGTATTATATCGGAGTGATTATAGCACTTTGATAAAATGTTCTTCTCATATAATAAAAATGCTATGACATATTACAGATGATGCAATAAATCCTATCAAAAAATTCAAATGTAATCACAATAACTGTCATCATCACAGACCACAGCATAATAGCTGTTCTACCAAATAACTGGGAAGTACACCATGGGAGATACAGACTCTGTGCAGTAACATACAATGGTGGACATTTGCAAAACAAATAAGCCTTTTAAATATAAAAGATGCCTCTTGACTTTTCTTAAACACACTAGCTCTAAGGCTGTCCAAAACCAACCCGTGATTAATCCAGTCACAAGGAACCTAATTTGAGCTAGTCAGTGAAAAAGATTATTGAAAACAATTTTAGGTATGATAAAAAAACCCAGATCTCTATTTATATTAGGTATTTACTATGCATTTTGGAATTTTGCCAAAGCTAGTTAAATACCATAATTATTCACCCATTATTTGTAAGAAGAAAAGCAAAATGCCTGAGAGAAATTATTTATAATAAATAATTCAGTCAGCTCTAAATACGACTCAGAGAAGGTTTTAAAGTGCTGTGGTGCAAGTTCCTTGTATAACACCTGAAGTGTTATACGAGCAACTAATGTCTGTTTGGTACTTACAGCTAAGCTAATCACCCTGATTTCCTGTATTCAAAAGGAAAGTTTTTCTAGTGTGCGGTATATTTCATTTTAAGCAGCCTATTTAGAAATAGGTCAGGTGCCTTTTTCTCTCCTGTGGCTACCCAGACAGCCTCAGGTAGCTCACCAGACATAGACATCCACCCTGTAAACTTCTAATGCTAAAGGAGATGAATACCCTGTGAAGGGTTCAGATTTTTTTTTCCTTTTCCTGGGCATTCTGTACTAGTCCAACAGAACAATCGTAACTGCAAGCCAACTATATATTTATATCTGCCATGGCCAAATCTGACCCACCAAAATTATTTTCATGGAAAAATCCTGTAGTGAGAACTGAGGTTTGTGTGTCCTTCTTTAAACTTTCTAGAAAGACCACCTTGTTGGAGTATTTCTCTTAGTTAAAACTGTAATATCTACTGAACTGTCTCCCCAGCATCTTCCCATTGGCCGCAAGAGAAGGTAATATAATGGGTGGACAGAAAAAAAGCAAAGAACTAATTTGGAACAGTCCCACTAAAAGAAAAAAAAGCTGTATAAAAGTTCTATACGTAACTACAGCTTACCGCACATAAAGAACATAATTGTCTTAATGCTGTGCTTTTACAACTTGTATCTCCAAAGCTTTGCAAAACACTTCTCCTTTCGAGGGGAAAGAAAATGCAACAGGTGCATTTTTGCATTTATTCTGTGTAAGAAAAGTAAGCAACTTTTTACTCCCTTTGCCTTCTTTTCCTCTGCTTAAATTCACTTCCTGTAGGATAAAATTCCATTGTAAAATGGAACATTATACAGCTATAAAGTAAGCATATTGTATAAATCACTTAACACAGATCATTTACCTGATGCAGATTTACTACACAAATATGCCTTTATGTAAAGATATATTTAAACAATCCACTTTCTTTAAATACATGTAGTTTGCTTTCATTTAAAACATTTGAAGACTTCTCAGTTTTATTGAGACTGGCATGTACTACATTTTTTCCATAATGCTTCGTACTTCTTCTTTCCTTCTTCCCTGAAACTTTAAATCTTCCGGCACCCAAGGGAATCTGTGAAAATAATCAATTCATGTTGACTCTTTCCATCCTGAATTATCCATTTCTGCCTCCGCCAGATTTCAATTTACATTTCAAGAGTCTTGGTGGCTGGCATGGGATTAAGTACTTTTTTTAATTTAAATGTTGTGTATTCTGTTCCAAACACTATGATTTCTAGGACAGACTCACACATCAAAAATTCACAACAAGAAGAATATAAAATTGCCTTGGGATGACTATTTCTAGGGCACATTCAAGCGTTAAATTTCTTCATTAAAATAAGAAAATGAAATTGCCTTGGAACCTAACATTCAACTATTTTTAAAACTGTCCTGTTGAGGTGATGTGCAGTAATCCCCTTTTGTCTATTATAAAGTGAACTGCATTAATTAAATAATTTTCAGTTCCTTAATTAGCTATATTTCACTCTTGGCAACATCAAAACACTGTTGGTTTTTTTCTTAAAGGAATACTTTAAAAGTATAAATCTATACATCTGTGGATTCCCAGACTTCTCTAAGTCACATACATTTCTTGCACGGCTACTGAAAAAATATCCAAATATCTATGATCCAAAGCCCTTAAAGTCAACAGAAGTTTTTCCACTGGCTTTAGAGAGCTTCAGGTCAGCTCAAACTTACTAAGTTTGCCTTGGAAGATTCCTGAGAATTCTAGGAAAAAGTACAGCAAAATTATTAGAGAGTTCCTGGATGTGTTTTTTTTTAACCTACAAGTAAAAGAAGCCTCTCTTCACAGTCATCTGCAAATTACAATATTCATACGCAATTTCAATACAGAAAGGTTTTAGAACTAGAGAAAATATAAGCAAGAACACCCATGAAACATCACGCTGTATCAAAAGGGTTAGAAAACTAAAAGCTACATGCAGACTCCCTGTTGCAGATTAAAGGCAGTCTGAGAAACTATAAAAAAACCAGAGTCCAAAGAAGGAAGAAAGTAATACAGTATAATAAGCTCTTACTGCTTAAAGTAATTTAGGAAAATACTGACCAGAAGAGGTCAAAATACCAAAAGTGATTCAAAAATTTTATTACATATTAGTGCAAGGGAAGCAGATTCCATTAGATCTTACTGTTACAACTAGAACCGAGAATAAAATAATGAAAATGATGCATGAGACCACTAAAGCTAGAGATTCAAATCAGTATTTCCTCTCACTTGGTGATGAACACGCATTTCCTGGGTTCCATATGATTTTAAATCACGCGTAGCTTAAAAAACTTTAATGGTAACCATAGCACAAGATGCAGAGGCATATATTGTAATGTACATATAGATTTGAAAATAATAAATGGAGCAAGAACTTGTAAATTCCGTGGTAATAAAAGAAGTGTCTTGGTTTCAATATCCTTCTGCTCCTGGACCAGATTTGCTAAGAGATGTTAACAGTACCTCAACTGCAATTTTGGGGGGGGTTGATTTGTTGTTTTGGGGCTGTGGGGTTTTTTGTTATCACTCGCAAAATTAGAGATCTTTTAGGAAATGAAATAAAGGAATCTTTAGGTTAGCTAGATAAGACTACAGCATCTGCTCACCGATTCAGAACGTCTTCAACTTACTTGATATGGGAACTATGAGCAGCGAAACTCCAGCTCCACACACATCAACACAAGACAAACAAGGGTACCCAGAACCACGTGAGCTTACTCAGAGGATTAGCCTCCCACTGAAATCCACATGTCCCTGGTCTTGCTGCTGCTACATAGCTAGTTTCAATCTAGCATGCCTATACTATGTAACTGAACTTATAAATATGAATGGAAATATCTAAAAGCTATTCTTGTTGTGGAAAAAGAAAAGCAACCAGGCAATGGCAACATTCTAGCCAACTGTGCTGTTACTGGACCAAATACATACATACTATTAAAAATGAGATAATTGATAAACTTTTATGGTTTAAAAATTAGATAATTTTAAAATCCTGACAGCTGAAAAAAAAATGCTTTTCTAAAGGGTGTAGGAGGCATAAGTTAAAGTTTGAAGAATAATTCAGGAATCTTTACTTTAAATGACTGCAGCAGTAAATTTTTATAGTGACACTAGACCTGGAAATTCAGAATCTTCAAAAGATGAAGTCTCTTTGGGTGTTCTTTGGGTGCACAGCTCACATCAGCCTCTCTCTAATTACCTTGTCCAGAAATGGACGTGTCCTGTGACCATCAGGTAGACAGGTGGTATTTGGGAGCCCGCTGTCTCAGATGTGTGGTGATTGCCAGGTGACCCTCCACTGGCAGTAAACTCAAAGGGAAGAACTCTTCCTTGTCAAAAAGAATCACCTCAAGCTTTTCAGCCATCCCTGTTGACTTCTCAGCTCCTCTTACTTTCTCCGTATAGTGAGATGTAGTTAAGACACATTTACATGCTCTTGCACCTTAATCTTTCAGCTTCCGCTACTGGAATGATCTGCATTGCCCAGTATGAAACAAAACAGCCCTGTGGGCTGTAAATTGCCTCTTGGACTGCCCCAATACCTTGTAATTCCCTAGGCCCATGGAAGCATTGCACCAAATGTAAGCCATTGACCACTTAGGGGAACTAAAGATGGCCAAGGGATGGTTGTTGAACTTGCTCCCAATTACAGTATTTTCATCTTCTCAAAATAAAAACACTTTTATACAGCAGTATGGCACAGAATCTGCTCTAATCCTTAGGTGAAGACTGATATCCAGCCCAGCAACAATTCCCAGTAGCCTGACACTAGCTGGCAAGAAAACCCCAAAATCTTGTAATGAGATAATAAATAGCATGGTGTTACTGATTTCTAAAATGCAACTCAGTGCAAGACTTGTAATACATAGCTAGCACAAACTTCTTATCTCAGTTTTTCAACACATTATACAAAACCAAAAGCTTATCAATGGTAACTCCCTCTCTCCCCTCCCCAAAAAATGCTTAACATTGGGCTAAATATTAAGTTATCCCCCTTATACAAAAACTGAGTCAGAAAACCGATGACAGCAACACAGCACCACAGTTAGAAACACAGCCCTGCCTCTGGCAGGAAATAACATTTCTGCAGGTATTTCTTAATTCTCGTGGTACACAGGCACAGGCAAAGGGAATGGCTTTGCTGTTTGTCAGCCTCTCACTTGCACTACCAGAAATATTGCTCTAGAATTAAGATGAGCTTTGGAAGCAGACTAGTAGCTCAGCTCCAGTTATCCCT
>VYZV01011605.1:775-15697 GCA_013401275.1 Pandion haliaetus
CAGTATTTCTGGAGAGTTCAAAGGTTCCAATACGCACTCTGAATCACTTGTATCCTATGGGAGTGTAATAAAAGAAAAGATTTCCTTCTCAACTTTTTAATGCTTGTCTGAGACAACTGTCTGAGCTCTGACACTCAGCAGGCATTTAATTTTATCTATCCATCACATTTATTTTTCCAACAATGATCAATATTAAAGATGTTGGAGACTTTTCTATGAAATTAAATCACAGCAGGAGGAATGCAGGAGGAAGGAGGGAATAACATTCCAAACTAAATCACACTTGGTCTAAACAAATACAAACATAATTTCTCATATATGTGAGATATGTAGGACCTACATGTATGAAATATTATACAATGGGAAACTTTTAAGTATATTGTACTTTTAGGTCTGCTTCCTATTCCATTTTTCTGCAATTATTTTAGAACAAGCAGAACACCCAAACACTTCAATATAGCAAAATTAGGCAAAGTAATCTTATTGTAGAAAACTGTTTGTCAAAGAATAATAGTAAACTATTCAAATCTTAATGTACTTTAAATCTTCTGAGGTCATTTAGGCCAGCTGCATAACACCATCTCTTCCCTCGTGTCTGCCCAATGAGATAAGTCTTTATTTGAAAAACAAGCTCTTCTGGTCTCTCATTCAGCTTCTGCCAGAATTACGCTGCCCTCTGCACTCTACTTGTTCTTTTACCTTGGACCCTCTCATATGTTTGATTTCTATCCCTCTTCTTCTGTGCTCTTTTTTCTGCTCCCAGTTCTGTTCCTTTTTCTGTATGTTTTTCTCCTCATTGTTGCTGAGTCCTTTCTGATTCCACAATGTTTTGCTAATTAACAGTCACAAAATTCCTCTGAGACTCATGCATGAGACAATGCCTGATAGATAGGTAAAATTAAAGAAAGAAAGTCTAATTAGCTTGATCAGACCCCTGTAGGATTCAAAATCAGAGGTGCTATTAGGGCATAGATATCCCTTAGTGATGTTTCTCATCCTGTAAGTAGAATAGGCAGGTAAGTATCTGTCAGCTGCAGCTCTGGGACTGTTAATATTGGTGGCAGCTTGACAAGCATCTTCTCCAAAGCTGCCATTGCTCTCTGCTTTTCTCAAGTCTGTACAAAGCTGCAGTGTGGGCAATTTACGATCTCTACAAAGAAATCAATATGAAAACTTTTTTATATTACATGACCGCATTCCATATTTATGGCTTTTCAATAGAAGGTCTGATAAAATACTTTTAAAAATGGAGTTTCATTGTCAGGCTCAAAGTATTAAAAAATCACAGTAGCAGAAGAGATGTTGAGCTAAGAGAGACATAGACTTACAGTGTGAAGGCCAGCTTCACTTATACATTTGCTGTCAGAATAAACTTATAAAGAACCTCTACTTGTATGGGAATGTCCCAAGTTTGATATAGATGAGCAACAGAGAAGCCAAGCAAGAATCATTTCATTGAGACAAGGGAAAGCCCAAAGCATATCAAGTGTTATTTACATACCGACCAAATGCATTTACCCCTGTAAACACTTCTGGTGCTTTGCCAATGTTCCCTGACTGCAGGGAAGTCTGGTATTAAACTGAACAGGACTGACATCAGTCAGCAAATCCAGATGATTCTGGGACGGAGTGAAACACTTCTTATAGCATGTATCATCTTGCCTGGAAAGGTTAATTTTTAATGACTGTATAGCATATGTAGAAAAACCCCTGTTACTAATTTTTATCTGCAGCCTAGGGTTGGTCAAGTTATGATCCTTATTACTTATTTTTCTCATGTTTTGGGGACATAGGGAAACAACACTGAACCTATCATTCTCTCAAGAGTAGGAGAAACAGATAGCCATTGCTTGCACCTTCATTTCAAACACCCCATCAAATGGCTGGTTAGGGAGGAAAACTCATAATTTCATAAGGGTAATTGGATACATTTTCTTCTATTGCAAGCAAATTGCCCCCTGGCACAAGAATTTTAAAATCTTTGGCAGCAGACCTCCTGAAACCCATCTGTGTTGGAAATTAATTTTTTGCTTTTGGGTATACTATATTTACATATTTTGTTTTATTTCTCAGTATTTAATCTAGTGAGAAAAGAGACTCTTAGGGCAAGCATTGAAACTTCCCAACAGATTTTAAAAAAATGTAGGTCTCCAGAAGAAACTGGCCATACTAATACAGCCAATATGCGAAATTGGAACTGACTTGACTTTTACTAGGCAGTCAAATGTTGATTTTAAGCACACCTATTTCTAAACACCTACTACATACTGAGGGAGTATCTGATAGCATTTGCTACAAATGCAAACCGATGACTATTCTCTTATATGCTTGTAATTTCCCCAAATTTTCCTTTGGTGAAGTCTGCCATGCAGGGTCTCCTAGCAACATTGAATTCCTCTTGTTTTCACACATTTTTTTTATTTCACATAAAAAAATTATAAAAATAATTTTGACGACTGGACACTTGAGCACAGACTTATCTTTCCTATTTTAGGCCTATGGTCCCCCTGACTCCCTCCCTAGCAATGGCAAGAGATGGACTCTCCAGACGGTAAACCCTAAGGTAAACCTGTATTAAACTCAGCAGGGCTGGTTCAACTTTCTTGGTTTGCTTCTGGTCAACATTCCTCTTGCGATTGTGGTGTTGCAATGAAATATAAAGAGCAAGTTCTAATTTCACCAGCGCAAAAGTAACTCTTAAAACTGTGTTTAGTGTAAAATATTCATGTGGATTTTTGGAAAAAAAAGCAAGAAGTGCAAATGCGTTGAAAGTAAAAGCGTAGTTGTCTAAATAAATAGCATAAATGCTGAAAGGATTTGCTACCATGAAATGTCTTAGGCCCTCCATGCTTCTTGACACAGAAACATGTCAGCACACAGAAAAGCTTCTTCCTATTAAGTGCTATGTGTGCAAGAGAAACACTCACTGTAAAAGCTTGACCTCTGCTGTAGGAAGCTATCACTGCTAAGACACCAACCACTTTAAAAACTAACAAAGAGTATTCAAGGTTATCAAGGGTGCAAACTATGAAAAACACAGGCTATTAAAAAAACCCTGAAACTCAGATGAGCAAAGATGATTTACAGAGTTGACACAACTCTAAAACCATAAGTGGAAAAAGCAAATGCGACATTTCAAAGGACACATGTTGTGAAAACGATGAACTTCAGGGCATAAGCTTGCTCCCAGATGAGGTTTGGAACAAATTATTTTCTTGTGCAGCATCTGGCACGGTCTGCTGCCAAAGAAAAGGATACCCAAGTAGCTGAGCTACTGTTCTGCTTGGCAATTTCTGTATTCTGAATTATTTGAGGAGATGATACCTACATACCCTTTATGAAGTATCCATGGCCAAGGACACAAGGAAATTCTTCTGAAGGACAGACATAAGAAATTACTCATTATTACAGACATAAAAGGACAGAATAATCAAAACTGTTATAAATAAAAAGTGCCTGAAAAAGAAATTCCAGCTGTGAAATACACGAGCACTGCGAAGATGTCTATTCATATGTGCATTGGCTGGCTATGGTACTGCTGTCTAAATGATATTTATCAGCCAAATCTTGCATTAGCCTCCCCAAGCAGAGACGGATAGATGTAACTGCTAGGACTCACACGGACAGGGGAGCACATTAGTATTTTTGACGTACATGACATGACTGGAGCATGATAAGATTCCACTCTGAAACTTGGATCAAAGAATGTGAAAGGCACTAAAACAATTGACCCTCAGGGAAGGCAGAGGACAGTGTCCACATATGACAAAACAGTCCTGACAAGCTCAGGGACAAGAGGGTAGGTACCAATACCTCCCTGTGACGGCCAGACTTGGTAAAATGATATGTATGCTCTTTTTGTTATCTTTAAACCTTTCTTGATCTCCTCATTATTTCCCAATGGGTAACTAAAGCACTTTGTTTCAGCTCAGGCATTTTTATTCCATAATCCACAGGGTGGGAGGTAGAGGGGTTGCTGTTGCTTTGGAGGTGTCAGAGCCAAGAGGAGCAGTGGGTGCTGCCTGCAGGGACAGGCAGATCTGGGCTTGGCACCACCAACCTGCACCCTCAGCAAAGTGTCACAGGCGCAGATTACCCTGGAGGCATAGCTCCAGGGTGTGAAAATCATCAGATGGTAAAATGAGTATTCTCCACCAATTTCTGCTGCTATTTTCATTTGTATTGGCTATATTTTAATTTCCCTCATCTTCCAAATTCTGGATAGGGTGCCAATATTTCAGTCGTCGTATGTCAAGTTTCTGGCAGTCATCCTGCAAATTTTAACCCCTGTTAGGCCAACAGTGAGCCTTTAAAACTGGATCAACTCAATTTGCATGAGACAGTGATACCAAACGGTCTTTTCCAGTCTTCTCCCACAATATAGTAAGCAGGTAGGGGGCTAAGATAAATTACCTTTACACATCATATGGGTGAAACCTAAGGGTGTATCAGTAACTACTCTTTGTCAGAGTCACTCAGCAAGTAGCTGTTTTAGCCATTCGAGGTGGAGCAACCTTCAGAATAAGAATGGAATAAGAAAATGGAAGTAAACTTCAGGGCTTTTTAGACTGGATACCTCACTAGCACCTAAGGACACAAGATAAGCAAACACAGAGAATGAATCCTTCCCCTCCTGTGAAAACATGGCACTGAAGGAGTAGCAGAGGAAAAACAGTTTCAGTGTCTGCAGCTGGAGGAAAACTGGAACCTGATTCAGAGCAGGAAGTACTCTGTTAAACTCCATGATGAAATTAAATTATCTGCTACAAAATAGAGCATCCACTTCACTGAGAGCAGATGTGCTCAATTTTGGACAGAGAAGATCAGTTCCTCATTCAGGATGGCCAGAGCAAAGCATTCCAAAGGTTTTCTGGCTGCAGGGATCATGATGATTATCTGCTGGTTTTGCATAAAACAGGCCATAGGATTTCGTTGAGTATTTTCCACATCAGCCCCTGAAACATGAAGACTAAACATAACAGCAATAATGCTGATCTAAAAAGAACTTTGTAGTTATAAAAGTGGAAAAAAAAAATCTAAAAAATACATTTGGAACATATTAATACATTAAGAAAATAATTGATTAAATAACTAAAACCTTTCTTTGCATAAAGTTGACAAATATAAGCAGTAAAATATATTGGGGAAAACTTAACCACATTTTATGATGTATAAAGTAGCATTACTACACCATATTAATATTTTTTAACAAAGTAGGTAGGTTGGAATTCCTGCTTCTCATGGTAAGGGAAGCAGGAAGAAATACAAAAGTAAATATATCTCCATTTGGAGCCAAACTAATGAAATATTCTTTGTAATGTGTTGCCGTGCTGGTGTTATGCTATGAATATTTAAAGAGCCTAGGAAAATTCCTATTTTCCAAAAGATGAACTTCAACAAATTCAGAACTGCAGACACTTTTGGTTTATGAATGTGATGTTCAAAATCTAAAGGATGTTTTATATCAATCTTAAGCAAAAATATGTACAGCAAAACAAACCAGATGTGTGATGAGAAAGGAAAGCAAATTTCTCTCTGAAAGAATAGTTGCATGTTATGCATATCTTAAGTACTCTAGTAATTCATTTGCATTTTCATAGCATTTATACTCATAGCATAAGCCCCCAAAATAATATAGAAAGAAATTACTCTACCTGCAGCTTTTTGCCACATTTGCTCGTGAAAAAGATTAGGCTTTTTAACTAATTCTTCAGTAATTTAACAGTCCCAGCATCCTGCTTCTTTCAAGTAGGAAAAAACCATTTGTTTGTTTTTGCTGTATTGAATATCCTCAAAAAGGGACAGTATATAGTCTGTCAGTAATATAATTATTAGATAATATTCCTGTAGTTTAAAGTTATGAAAAAGAAACATTGATTTTTTTGGCCAATCTTCAGTGAAAAAGAGATAGAACAGCTTCTGTGAAATAAACCACATAATCAGATTAGCTTTAGAGCACTGATTCCTGTACTTCACATTCAAATAAAAGCCAAAGAATAATTTATTTGATGTACTAGTTAAGCTAAAAATGCAGAATTGACAGAATATGGAAGTTCTTTGATCTTTTGTAGGTGTTCAATATACTCTCAATGCTGCTCGATGAGTGACAACAATTCAATGTTTTAAAAATAAACCGCAATGCACAGGGGTTTTTTTTAGCTTTAAGCTTATGCTTTCATTATATAACTGCTGCTTTGACTTTGAAGATTTTTTTTTTTTCCTATTTAAACAACATATTTTATTCTCATCTTGGAATGCAGAACTAGGAGCTGCAATAGGTTTGCAAAAGGGGAACAAAGTTGACTCAGATCCTTTTTAAAGGAGATATTAAAAATATGGTCAGCAGGGTAAGGTTCTCATTTACTTTCCTATTCAAAGCTGATAAAAAGTGACAAGAGTCAGTTTGGGTTCTTTCTTGTAGTATCTAGGTACATCTCTCTGAATGTCATCACATTCAGTCAGGCCTGCCTTCAAATTTGTTTCCCGTTTCCTATTCTCTCTTTCACCATTGAAAAAAAATTGTGTGAAATACAAAGGGAAATTACAAATTGGGAATAAGTTCCCCGTCCCCCCCCCCCTTTTCCCAACACATAGCCCGCTAGTTCTTGACATCTAAAAGCAAGTCAAAATTTTCTAAATAGTACAGGTAGTCCAGTATTAAGACTGACAGAAGGATTTACTCTCAGAAAATTTGAACAAAGGAGCAAATTATTTTTTCCCAACTGGAAGAATATTTAATGTTTAGACAAGCTTCTTCTACTACTTTCTGTATAAGACTAGAACTGAATCAAGCTGCTGACGTTTGCAGTGTTTCTTTAATTGCAAAACCACGATTCTTTCCAATTGGTGACTTTTGGTCTGCAGTGGACAAAAGGATTGTTTATTTCAGGTTTCCCATACAAAATTTCAGAGATAGGAAGCGGGAATCTTCAGTCAGTATGCAAGCTGTACTTGTCTCACCAAAGTCTGCACCAGGTCTATTCATGTAGAGAACGCAACCAGGCTAGCAAGATAATGGGGGCAAGACATTCAGCCCAGCTGAAAAATCCATTTTCAGGCAGCTATTGAGGTTGGTAAGATAACGGAGAAAGATTGTATTTCGCAAACTGTTTATTTATTTATGTTTTGAATTTGCCCCCATAGGAATCTTTGATATGAAACAATTCTGTTGGTGCTGCACTGTTGAAATATGGTCATCAATTCAAATAGAGCAGAATGGACTGGGCCATTCACATTCAACAAGGCTAAAGTGAAAAAAAATTTAATGAAAAGACCTGAATGTGCTTAAGGGAAAGGGAGAGAGATTTACATTTTTAGAAGACATTATTTTCTTGCCTTTATTTATATAATTCGTGGTGGTGTTTCCCAGAATAAAAGAACACAACCAACAGCTATAATAAAATTTGAGCTTTTAGTTATATTCTAGAGAGAAAACAGTAAAAACAATTCAACGACCTGCACTAAGTATGTGATTCCAAATGTATTTTACATGCATGTAATCATAATTCTCTCAACATCTAAGATCACAATACAATATTGGTATTTAAAAATAATTCGGTGTATCTTTATTTTTTCTAATTTCTTGGGTGTCAGAACTTAGACCTTTAATATATTGTCATTAGTTTGTTCTGGTTTTTTTAACCAACACTGAAAGTGGCTTTAACATGTCAAATATCTGCTTGGTAATATAATCATTTAGGCATCAAGAGATCAGGATTGCAGCAAATTAGCTAGCTAATTTGAGGGGGGAAGCGATTCCAAGATTTTTACTGCTTCTGAGTTTGCATGATTTTATTCTACAGTTCCACATCCCATGAAAGAGGTAGAGAGATAACTAGAATGGGGTTTACTTAAAAGAAGATGTCTTAAGAAGCAAGTAATTCTGTAAGCAGTTTTACCAATTAAACCACCTTCCTTCTGCCTAGCACATACTGAGCAGCTGAGCAGCAGTTCTCTCAGCTCATCTGTTTTTCACTTGCTCCTACTGCACTACCGTCCAGGTATTTCTGCTTCTTCCCTGCTTTCCTCCAACAGGTTGCCACCCTCCAGAACCACGGTCCCTGCAAAACAGAGGTTTCACTCCAAAACCTCATCAGAGTGTCTTCAATCAACCCCTCAAATCTGTACTTCCCAACAGTAATTAATACACCCTAGAGATAATTTCTAACATAGGCGTTGAGCTGGGGGACAGGAGGGCTGTCCTAGTAAGTGAGGCCAATCAACCTTTTACTTTGGTCATCTCTTTGGGATGTGAAGCTCTCAGGAGTGTTTCTCTCAGAAATCACAATCCAAATGGTCAGCTCTTAGTAGCGGAATGCTGTGTCCAGCCCCTGGTGCCTGCATGTTCTGAAATTCATTTCATCCTGACTTACGTTGAAACATAGTTTTCATAGGCTCCCTCAGCTGCACTACAAAGGGAAGTATTAGTTAAGATTCCTAATCTAGTGTTACGCCATTTTATGTCAGCTTGACTGTGTTTTCTATTAATGTAATTTTTATATTTGTCCTGCTTTTTTGCTCTTTGGCCTCCTTGGCATTTGTGCCAGAGCACCAAACTAAATACCAGTTTCAAGCTCGTGCTAGAACAAAGCCTCAGTCTAAGTAAACTGTAAAAGGGGCATTGGTGGCTATAAAGACTCAGCTGCACGCTTCTGCTCAAACGCTAGCATCAGAAAAAATCTCTTTCTGTGATTAACTGCTCTCACATGACCTTGTAAGTTGAGCTCATGAAGGATTTTGTGAAAAACTGTGGTCTTGAGCGTGCAACAGTGACTAAATTCCTCACAAATCACATATGATTTACATAAATGAGTGTCTTGGCTCTCACACAGTCAGCACTAGACCTAGTTACTAACACATGAAAAATGCGCTCTCAGACTTGGCATGCAGCTTTTGCAGCTGCCAAATATACCCCCTGTGAGACGAGAGCAGGTTGATGAGGAGGGCAAGGAAAACATTTTCAACACTGCTAGCGACAGGAAGAAGAATGAGAATTCTGTTTATCTTGTTAGAGATTTTCTGATCATATTAGTGATTTCATTATGCTGTTCCTAGAGACCAAACCTTTTAAAATGGCACGGAGCTCAAAAATGCCCTATGAAAATTGCTGCTATAAATCAGACTCGCACCATATTGACAGCGCAGGAATGATACTATGTCATGACAATACAGACACTCGTCGTAGTTGGTGTTTGAACACCCTTTTGCACTGATATTCACATGGGTGAACCTGTCTCCATCCCGTAAGTTTATTCCAGTATCTGGTTTGTGGCATGGCCTGACTTCACCGTAGGCTCTGGGCACACATTTGCTCCTGTGCTTTCAGGCGAGCCCTGCAAAATGGGGAGACAGAGCAGTTATTGAAGAGAAGGACCTGACAGCAGTAAGTGCCGTCCAGTCGTGATTGGAAAAGGCTCAAATTCTTTTAAATGCTCAGAAAGTTTCCAGCTGGATAGAAGAATTTAAAAAAGGGAATCTCAAAAATACTGGTGGAATAAGAAAAATCTACATTGGATGTTATTTGGCTATTAAGACACAAAAAATGAATGACACATAGTCCTTCTTTCATAATCAGGTTGATAGGTGCCTGTAACAAGGTTAGAGGAATGCTAACAATTAATCTGCATATGTTTCTAAGACTTGCTCTTTTTTTGTGCATGTGTCCATAATCAGTTTCATTACTTTATTCAGACTGCTTGACCTTCTCCTCTCTCTCTCTCTTTAAAATAATAAAAAAATGCTGCTACACCTGTACAAAATCTTTCTGCCTAGCTTCATGTGCCAGATGATCTCATCTCCTGTTTATCAAAGACTTCAGAAATAAAAATAATAAGAAAAAATCACTTTTGGGATGAATCCCAAACCACTTCTTATTAAAAGACTTTCTCTCACAACATTGAGCTGTTGTGACTAACCTAAAACTTTGGGTAGTGATAAATCAAATCTATATAAATATAAACAACTGCAGAAAACTGTGTACCATTAGTAAACCTAAACATATTTTAAGAGATGCCTTTATGTTTAGAAAAGCATATGCCTAAATTCTTTCAAAAGGACTTCTCTTGTGAAGACGTGAGCCGAGAGCAGCATAATCATTAATGAAAAAAACCCCTGCCACCATCTGTTGCAGAGTAATCCAATAACTGGGGTAATACTATGATAATAAAAGGTTTGGTGACATAAATATATTCATATCATTACATGTGTCACTGTTTTTGGTATTACATAGGAATCTTAGGTTTTACATGAAAGGGAAAACAAAAAAAGTAGTCAGGTTTGGAATCCAGGCAGAAAACTTTGGGAGTGGGGGGTGGAGAGTCTAAGTATTTTCCTTTTGTTTTCCAGGAAATTTTAAATGAAGTCTCAAGACAAAACTCCAGGGACTCCAGTCTATGTCCCAAAGGCAATTACTAGATCAAGGGACTGTGTCCAGTGTCTTTAATAGAAATTGGAGCAGACCGTCTGTGAAGTGAAATACAAACTGTTGGTCTGTCTTTTAAATTTCAGTGGTTTTACCTAGTTGTGTTTTTAAAAAGGAAAAAAAAGTGAGCTTGTACTGTATATAGCTAAGCTATGCCACGGCCTCAAAAATTTAAGAAGAAATGCTAGAACATCCTGGACTCTGTATGAGAAAAGGAAATCTCATTCATTGATATAAAGGGAGAATAAACTGATTTCTTTTTTGAGATATCCAGAATTCTTTTGTAGCACAAGAGGGGTAAAGATAGAAACAGACACTTGGCTTAATTTTTCCTGTATTTTGACAATCTACAGAAAAAGTGACAGACAGGATTTATCTAGAATACAAAATCCTTTCATCCTGGACAGATCAGAAGTACCACTCCACTGGGGTTTTCTAACAAATGCTTGGTTTCTGGACGCTATTAAAAGGAATAGCTACAGCAGGAGGGTAGGGAATAACAGCAGCACTGAACACAGGAAGGGAAAATCAAGCCTATCTGATATTACTAAATAGTAGTGCACAGAGAACATTAATTAGATGTGTTACGATACACAGGACCTGCTCAGTAGTCTTCTCTCTTTGAATTGATGACAGCATTAGTGGGACAGCATTACTCAACTGCCAAACAGTCCCCGGCCCCTTTGATAAAAATCACTGTAGCACATCCCACAGACTGAACATTTTGGCATTGCACATAAGTAAAATGCACTTGAATGTGTCTCAGTTGGCATGCCCAGCTGAATCCAGGCAAATTTCCCACAAAATACACAGGAGTATTTAAAAGATTATGGTAATTTCATAAATGAAGCAAACAAAGAATTTATGGTCTCAGTAGTCTTCTTACATACAGCCTTCCCATTAAAACTTTTTATTTATTCATTTTGTCTATACTATTTCCTATTAGGTGTCTGAAAAGTCACTTGGCCAAGGACCATAAATATACTGTAAGTGTACTTACAGATTGCTTTAGAAGTACCTGAGCACACATCTCTGTCCTACTTTGTTTCACCCACAGTAAATACAGTAAGGGTGCATCCAATGCTTGTTATCCATTATCGTATTGTACTGTATCAATGCCACAGTTTCTGCTGCTTCTCTGACAGCTCTCTCTGTGAGAAGCATTGACATAATTTTTCATGTTTTTGCCTCATTTTATTTTTCTTTAAAATTATGAATACTAAAGATCATATCAGCATATTGGTACCTTGGTCTTATTCTCAGTCGCTCTCTCATGAGCACGGCATACTGTCTCTTCACTGTGCTGTGCCTTAACCTTACTTCCCAACAGCAAGAGATCTCTCACTACAATGTTGTATCACAACCAGCAAATCCTTGATTCTGGTATGATGCACATCACTCTTCTCTGCACTTGCAACACAAAAGGTGCCCTTACAGCTTTCCTTGTCCGAGCAATTAATGTCCCGTGATACTGCCAAATTATCCAGGAACTCAACTTTGCATGTAAAGCCGCAAACAGAACAACAAATAGATTGTCTGATGTGCTCTTGGTTCAATTACTTAAAATAATCTCCTTCTCTAGAGAAAAAATTCTAAGATAAATTAAACTCCATAGCGATAGAAGTGAAAGAAAAATAAAGAAGTGATATTACAGATGTTCTGATGTCATGAATGATTGTGGTATTTTGAAACTATTATTTATCCTAATATATAAACAAAATATGTGGTGGCTAAAATGACTGAATGGTGATGAAGATGATGATACTTACCTGTTGCATGGCTTGTCCTTGGCCATGAAGGATTCTACAACTCTGCAAATATCCTACCTATATATAAAAAAATATACACAGAACTATTTCACCCAACATTTAGCGGATAAAAAACAGCTTACTGAAGTGAAATTTTATGAAAGCAACAGATAAACTCCTGATCAGGATTTTCAACTCAATAGATTAAGCTACTGAAAATCAAACGTACAATAGTCATCTCAAAAAAACTTACCCATAGGATTGTCAGCTTGTGTGAATAATATGCATCCCATGAGCACTGTAACACTGGTGATGTAATCCATTCAAATAAATATCTTTAATGGTACAGATCAGGTAAATAACTATTCCTTAGGCAATGAATGTAGGACCAGATCCTGGCAATTCATACTGTATAATTTACAGAACAGATTTTTTTCCTTGTTACATTTCAGTACTCAATTGCTCAATGTGAAAGTTGTCGCCTTCCAGCCCATAAAAATTCAATAGGACTTCTCAGAGAAATCCATCCTTGGCATTCTTCAAAAAAGAGGAGCTGTGTTTCAGGTAGAATTACATATTCCTTTTTTTCAGTTACTACAGGAGAGATCACTATGATTTGTCCCTTATGATACAGGCGACTTTAGTTTTCAGATGGTCATACTCCTCTTAAGTTCATAATCTAATTGTGTATATACCCCATTTTATAGAGAGGCTACACAGTAGCCAAGTAGCTATTTAAGACTATGCAAATATATTCTTTATCATAATCTTATAAAAATTTCAAAGATACATATGATCATGGAAGCAACAACAGTTACTTGACATGCAAGATGAAGTAAAAATAGGGACACCATATGTCAACGTGGTATTGGAAAACTATTCAAATTCATCAGAAAGTACCAAACTACCTACATACCAGAACACAATAATATCCAAGAGTGCAAAATGGGAAACACAAATGGCAAGTGCCAAGCTAGAGAATGGGTTTTAAAATCTGGATTTGTAAAGTTATTTGGCCATCAAATACCCTTCACAGAAAGTACACTGGACCTGTCAGCATCACAAATTCTCTACTTCTACACTGTGCAAAACGGATTGCCATTCTTTTGACCATTTAGGGTTCAAAAATGTGGAAAGCTTCATTACAGCCTTTCAATAACACTTTAGCAATGGGAAGCAGTGGAGAGACAGTAGAAGGATTCAGCTTGAAGAGACAAGATAAATAGATTTATGTCACGCTTTGTTTTAGCAACTTGGCAAAACCACAAATAGAGTTATATAGTCAATCATTAAAAACCCCTAAATTTTATTACAGGGACCTTGATCAAGATAATTCCTTTCTAATACAACAATGATGTCGCAGGGTCCTGTAGTGCCTCCTTTTTCTCCATTAGATTTTTTTTTTAAAAAAAGTTTCTTTCTTTCATCTTGACTATTTTTCCTTTTTTTTTCATGTATAGCAAGCAAATATAATAAGCTTCTTTCAGAAAATCAGGCTGGTATAAAATTGTGCATTCTTTATATAATTTTAGGAAGAAAATGGTTAACATTTTAGCCTCATGACTTGCAAATGAAAGAAAATAATAACGCTTAGCAAAAGACATTAGAAGAACACATTCACCATGAATTATACTGCCCTTGAAGGTGCAGCTTAAAAAAGCAGAGAAATAGATTTGACACCACTTGGACTTGCAGCTCGGACATGCTGCATTAAACTGTTCAAAATTAATTTAATCTGAGCATGGAGAATAATAGCCTCTCAGTTCAAGGCTTCTGATAGCAGTAATTTGCACTCGAAAGTACTTCCAAAGGGAAAGAATAAATGAAGGACGACTCTCCAAAACTGAGTGAGCAAATGTATTCACTAAATGAAAGCCTCTTCATCACCCTGTAAAAGAGCATTCAAGAAAACGACACATTCTATATAATTTTGTGGGTTAGGAATTTTTTCTTCAAACTGCTCGCTGGTACAAGAACAGATACTGTTCTTCCTGGACTGATGATGGTATAAGGAGCTATTTACTTAGAGCTCTTGCATTTTAGCTCAAAAGCTGTGAGATCCATTTGCCTTAGAAACAAGCAAGTAAGACTGGCGGAGTAAAAAATCTTCTTGTCACGTTTGTAATAAGGCACTTTGCAGACTGATTGCATAGAAGGTATCAGCAGTTCCCCTTGCTTTTTCAGCAGAGGACTAAGAGCTAGCTGTAACAAAGTGTTAACATTCCAGCCCTTAGAAAGTACCTTATCAACCCAAAACATTTTTGTATTTCATAAAAGTAATTCTCTTCAGTTACACATTCATAACTCTCAATGCCATTCACCATGCCTGCAACTAAACTCTTTTGATACCTGTTTCATTTCTCACTCACCTCCTAGGAGGCAGCGAGATCTCATTGAAAGGGCACCAGAACAGGAGGCAAGAAACAGTTTCTCTGCTTTAGCAAAAAAGATGTAATTGCTGGTTTATAGCAGCATTGACCCAACAAAAACTGCTCAGCTCACATGCGGCAACACACTGGACAACTGAATGGGGAAACCTCATTACCTTCAAAAATCATATGCAGGCAGAGATACCCAACACAAGAGGCTGCAAGGCTGTACTCTGCTGTTGGTTTCTGGCCTTCTTTCTGACTTCTCCGGACCAAAATAACTGTCCCAAAGTATTCTTTAAGTATAAGAGCAGAGTCAGACCTGTATCAAGTCCAAGATTGCTGGGGGAGATTGTGGGAGAACCACAGGGGTCAGGAGTTAATC
>VYZV01011605.1:15754-28521 GCA_013401275.1 Pandion haliaetus
AGGGGTGAAAGAAGGGGAAGGGTACTGATGTTGCTGAAAAATGTGGATTTGGTCCAAGCAAAAGATTTCACAACTTCCGAAGACTTTTTTAGTTTTAACTGGGGGGGGGACAGCCAGGGAAGAACCAGAAAATAGAGTAATCTTCAACTCTTCATTCAATCTTCTGATTCTTTCTGCATTAGGTTCCTACCCCATTTAATAATAAAAAAAAATAAGAATGTATTCAACGGTACACATTATCTCTATTTCTTAGTAAAGCAGACGAGCCAAATAGCCTAGCCACAGCAGTTAATTAAGCAGTTCTAGCAAGGAAGCAGCAAAATACATGTGAGAGGCTAGGCAGGCCTGGGAACAGGTAGCAATAAGGAANCATCTTTTTTTTAGTAAATCTAGCATTCTTAGGAGCTGTAACCTGTGAATGTAGAGCACAAGGCAAACTGTGTGCTTAAGTAATAGTAAATAATAATATCCTTTCTAGGTAAAGAACTAAGGACAATGATTTGCACTACAGTGCATTGACAGAATGAAAGAACAACTATAGCCAGTGAAAAATAAAATTACCAAACAAAATGAGTTTTTGGCTTTACTTCTTTCCATTCATTTAAATATTTTATCTCCTTTTTTTTTTTGTACAAATTATAATAATCCATTTTTTTGAATGAGCTCAGTGGCTGTGAGAAAGTCTTAGGAAGAGATACAATGAAAAAGTTTATCAAACAGTGGGAGAGTAAATAATGTATTAGTATTCAAGTTTCATTTCCAATCCTACAGTTGCATTACTTTTGCAAATTTACAACAAAGAGAGCCAAAAGGTCTTTTTAAATTCTCTGGTACCACTTAATTTCTTCTGAATAATTTACCTGCCACTAGCTGTTTGTTCTATAATAATTCAAAGAAAACTGGTTATGCCGAAAGTCTGAAAAAATGAAAAGTACTTCTGGAATGTATTAAAAAGTTAAAATAAATTGAAAGCCTTCAGGATATTGTAACTCATACACAGCTGGTATGAACAGCAGTGCCGATTACTGGCACTTAGAAGGCTGAAACTAGTGCGGACATGATGCTTCTGGTACCTCTTACCAGGTCAAAAATGGAGGATAAACTGTGAACTTCCATTATCTTTATGAAAATTATTCATTGAAGAAAATTCAGGATGCAAATACAAGTAATTCAGGTCATTGAGGGCTCATCCTTCTATATCCAACAGCTTTCTTAAAACACCTAGTTTTCTAATGCTCTATGATTAAAAAAGGGAAGAATATCTCAGTTTTTAAAGTTTGCTCTTTCCAGCACAGAGCCCATTTAGTTGGCTAAGTTAATTTATCAAATTCCATTTGAAGTGCACTAGCATTTAACCCTTGACTTTGCAGATGAATTAGCATACCAATATTGAGTGACTTATGGGATAACTACCCTGCAAGCTAACAAGTAATTGATATTAGAAAACATAATGATATATATTATCCCACAGTTTAGTTCCTTAAGAATATTAGCAACAGAGAATAACATTGATAGAATAATGACTGGTCAACATTTCAACTAATTTCCGTCTTTCAAAACTCAAGTTCAGTTCTACATCCACTGCTTTTTACAAGAGGGGAGCAGTTAATCACTTTTGCTTCAAATCACTTTTCAAGAATAAAAAAGGATGCCTACAGTAAGAGTTAGCTCATAACTGAACTGGATTTAGGTCAGGAATATGTCTTTCAAGAAAAGAAGAATGGAATAATAGCAACCTACAATCTTAAATCAAATTCGACAACATATCAGGAATAACAAGCGGAATGGCAATTGATACTAACCCCATTTTTCTTTTTACACAATGAATGATTTTGTAGAGTTTGGAATAACTCTAAGAGGAAAAAAATAAAAGCATTTGGTCTTATAATATGTTATAATTTACATAGATTTTGCATATTTACAGTTCTCAGAGGTAAAAATAAACAGACAATTACTAGACATGACACACTAATTTTGTCAGGCCATGAAGTTTCATGGCCATAGTACATTTGGAGGCTAAAAGATGTAGCACCTTTGTGAAGAATTAAATGGTATAAAAGGGTTTTGTCTAAACATTATATCTTTCTTTTAAAAGATAAGTGCAGGCAATTAACCCGTTCAATGACCTCTGACTGCACAACCAGCTAAGGAGCTCCCTCATGGCCCTATACCACTATATCACATTTTTTAAAGATGAACAAAGCAACTTGGACCCAGGGTTCATGCAAGGTTTATGCAATCAGGAGATTAACAATGTTTGTTACTGTAAGAAATGAAAGCCTTTTCCTGGGAAAGTGAGATTACATGTAAAACTTCTGTATTTTCAGTTTGGAGTCATCAGCTTTCTGCAAAACCATGGTGCAAGAGGCTGCGCAGCTTACCCTAGCCATGGTGGAAGGAGATGAGTTGCGGCTCTTTCTCTGCCCCATGTCCCTCCCATTGCACAGACACAGTCAAGAGAGCTGGAGTATGAATTCACAGCCCCATGCTCCTGAAAGGCTTTTTGTTGCATGGCAGGGAAGGGCCAAAAATCTGGTGCCTGTTAAGATGTACTTTTCATAAAATAAGATCAGAAGACTCAGTTTTGCGAATCCTTAACAAAATCAATTTCATAAAATGAAGAAATATTGATTGATTTTCACTATCAGATGGGGAACTAACAACCACACAGAAAATCTGAGTAAGCCAAGTTATCATGCCTAAAAGTATTTGGGTTTGTTTTGTTTGGACATGGGAAAAAGATTCTGATGGCTGAAAATGTTTATAGACTTTTGCCTTCTATGGATAAGATTGAGAAAATGAAGATGCCCGCAATGATGATAATTCAGCATGGGATAAACATCTTTGTGAACTATCTCTGGTATTGCTTATCAGGCTTTCTGTGTTCATGAACTCACTAACAAGAGAGTTCATAGAAATTTAGAAAGTTTATAATCTGTTGCAAGGAAGCATCTGTGCAAAATGAATCCCGAGTGTGGGAACTTGCACAGGGAACTTGAAGAGTTATTTCTCTCTGTTGGGAGAAAGTATTAGATCACAAAGTCACTACTCAACCAAGACCAGGCAGAGCTACTTTAATTTCTGGTGATTCCACCCAATCTACAGACCACTAAGTATTTCCATGCGTGAGCAGTGATAACCACTTACATTGATGTGGTAACCAAGCCATAGAGACAGATGTGTGCAGGAGAAAACAGAGAAGCTGAGGTGAGAATGAAAAATTACTTCTGGCATCACATTATACAGGGAACTAAACAATCCACAAACCACTAAAGTCCAGTCAGGCTTGTAGGCTTGCACATGTATATCTTACTGTGCCACAATATTCATAGCTGAGAGAGGATAGATTTTTTTTTTTTTTACAGCACCTGCAAGTATTTATCTTATCTGAACTGCTAGTGAGAACAACTTACAAAGATAGAAATAACTGAAAAGAATACAAAGTTCTGCTATCAAGCAACAAGCTATTATTCTTCAGCTTGGCAAAATTAGGATCTCTATTTACTGAAAGCCAGTCGACAACTTCCCACCACCACTCCCATGCCACTGGAGGCCCTGTTATTTAAAGTAACATATGGGGGTTGGAGGAGCCTTGTGGCACCTCCAGGCTCATTTCTGACCATGTCTGGATGCATTCTGTGGCAAAAATACCATCAGTACAGGTGCTATGGATCACCCTGGGGTTCCTCCTCACAGAACTTCTGTGGGTACTGAGAGAATGTGCTGAAGGTTTGATGTAGGTGGATTCATTACACAGATGAAATTATTTTAAAGGGATAGAGAAACTAGGAGGCCATTTTTCCATCTCAGGAATACCATTAACAATACAAGAAGTAGAGTAAGGTAAATAAATCTACTGATATCTCCTCATCACATACAGGTAGGGTAACAGCTGGGCTAAAATCGGCAGATTAGATAAACAGCAGAGAAAAGCAGATAGTACATTTTTAGGCCTGCAAATTGTGTTTGGCCTTTCTACAAAAAACAAGTGAATTTTGTCTTCTGAAATGACACAGCAGATACAGTCTGCTTTGCCAGACTAAGAATTACAGAGTGTCAGTGCTGTGGACTACTTAAGAAACTAAACTAACAGGTAGTGAAAAAAAATCAACTCTCTGATAATATCACAGCAAAAGATTAATGTTACTTTTGCAGAATGTCTCAGTTTAAAGAATAACTGAACAAAACCAATAACATGAACTATGAAAAATATTCAACAAGCAGATGGTGTGAGAATAATTTGGGAAGCTGATATCCAGTTAAAAACACTGCCTAATGACTGACAATGGAAGGGATTGGTGGCATTTGTTATGTAAGTGGATACACTGTGTGTTATGCTAGCTGAAGACCAGCTGCAATGTAAAATTACAGAAAGGAAGCAAAAGGAAAAGAAGCAGAAGCAATAATTGCAAAGACAAAATAGAGCAGAAAACTGGAAACATGGAACTGAAAGTGTGGCAATCAAGCAAAAGTAGTAGGAAAGTAAAATGAAAATATTTTGTTTCCAAACAATTAATTAGAAAACTAATTTAGGATCTTTATCAACCATAGCTGAAGTCTACTGGATATGGATCACAAACTCATATCACTATTATTATTGTGTTAGTCTCCATCCTTTTATTAACTCTATTACTTTGTATCACGCTTTGTTCATGCACTTACCTATAATTAAGCACCTCTCTTATGCTGCATCTTTTTAACAGTCCAAATCACCTTGAAAATGCTGCAGGGTGAAATACTGACATGCCTCTCAGCACAGATAACAGAAACAAGTGTAAGAACATCAAATTAACTGTGACTGATTTAAAGAAGGATCCTTCAAGAGCACATCTGTACTTGACATTATTCTGAGCCTGGTTAAGTTCTGACAATGTATTTTTACCTTGCAGCATATCTTGCAAACCTTGTTAATCTTTCTAGGGGCATGTATGTCACCAGATTGGTGATAACACATGAACTGCATTTTAGGAAGCCAAATGTCATCTCTCTAGAGGCCTCTTAGCACTTCTGAAAATGCTGATGGACAATCTAGTCCTTTCACTATGCCCTGTCTTGCCCTCTCAAAGTGATTAGCTTCTAGAAAGCTTGGAGAACTACAACTCACAAAATATCTATTCAGAAACTCTCCCACTTGACCAAATATTCATGGATCCTTTGTCAGAATATTCAACAGGGCTTCTACAGAAAACCAAGCTGTCAAAATCTTTTGCCTTCCCATTTTCTCCAAGGAAAAACACTCTAACATATATGCCAGAGTAATGACCAGTAATTACACGTATAAAACATCAGCTTTCACTAGAGCTACCCTCCACTTTTTTGGGTTTACTTCCTTCTTTATTTAGTAAACATTTACATAGTAAATATCCCTCATGGACATTCTGATTTATTATTGTCATAGCATTTTCCCATGCAACTATAATGAAGATTGATTTAATCTCAACAGCATTAGCCCCTTGCCAACTGAATACTGTGGTGTTCTCGTAAGTCAGTAACAAAATTCTTTATGATGGTGCTGTTTACCATTCCACTTTCTAAAATATTGACTTTATTAAAACACAGTTTATTCATTTATAGTTAAAAGATCTCTTACACTGAAGAACCAAAGATGATGGGGAAAAAAGCAGAAATATTTTTGCTGCTTCTTCAAAGGATCATCTAGCGAGTTACGAGCATCTATCTGCTAAGAAGTGTAAGGGGTTAAATAATTTATCTTTTCAAGTGCACATGAATTAAATGTCACTTTTCTTATTCAGGTCATGCAGTATCAATTTCATCAAAACTAAAGCATGCACTCAACAGTGTGTTGCTAATGACTGCAATCATTACGATCTTCTCACAAAGCATCGTGTATGGGAGAAGTAGCTATACACCACAGCTTTCAGAATGAGCAGGAGGTGCCTTTTCTGTCTTTTGCTTTTAGATTTCTGTCCATCTAAGAGGCACATATCCATCTGCTAAGGTATTTAAGGAGAGAGTTGATTTTTTTGTTTCAATCATGTTTCTCCCTGCAGAGATCATTAAATGCCTGGATTCTTTGCTAAAATGGAAGGATTTATCAAGTTTCCCTCCTGGACTGGGATCATCATTAAAACTCTTTTCAACTGTTTTAATTACACCTTCCTAGCGGAACCTTAACCACATGACTAAAGCACCACCCACTTCAGTCTATTCTGCTTTCTCAGGACTTGGAGAGTAAAGGCTAAATCGTGTATTCATATTTGACAGAACCAGGTGAATACAAGCACATCCTAAAGATAAAACATTTACACATAATAGTGCAGATGTTTGGCTTTACTAATACAAGCATTCCCAAATTGCCTTTAGAACTCCACTGAAATTCACTGATAACAAGAATGAAACAATTCTGACAAAGCTGGCATATGATTTATGGCATATGCATGACATGGCATATGCAAAATACTATCATATGCAGGAATCTGCATATGGCAGTATTTTGAGATCACTAACTGAAAAAAGATTGGACAAGAAGAGTGAAAGAACAAGAAAGCAAGCAGTTTGGTTGATATTACTGTAGCATATTAATTAGATTATGATGACTTTTCAGACCTTTAAATGAAGAGCTGATTATGTTGTCATACTGTCTTTACTAAAAGTAATCTGGAACCAGGTTTAAATTTCACAGTGTTCCTGATATCCTAATTATCTTTTTGTATCCCCACATCATTTTGAAAGTTGAGAATGAAAATATTTCTTATCTTGATTCCTTGCATTTTTTAAGCATTTCTAAATCTATCCTTTCATAGGTCAACAGAAATACCTGTCAACGTATCGCAGCTTCAAATATACCTTGCCTATGACATATGGTCTCTACCTGAGGAAGATCAAAATCTACACAGTGAAAGTGAATTATGAAAGCTTAACTTTAAAGAATAATTTTTCATTTGCTATCTTGAGATTATTTTAAGTTCTTGGTATGATTCCAATACTTTCAGGAGACTTGTCAACAGCATGGGCAGACATATGCAACTTAGATTAGATAACAGGAGCTGTGAAGATGTAGCAAGAGCAACCTTGAACATACCAAGAACCTAAAGTACTCACTGAAACAGTTAGCCTTGCACTGATGTTCGTGTTGTCACATCTTCACTATTACCAAAATAAATTAGATTATGGCTTGATTATGTAAACTTACTCATGCAGCAAGCAGAACTTTGGATAGGGATGGGAGCTTAACAAAGCACAGGGAGTTTTTCAGAATTTTTAGAGTGTTTTTTCCTATTTACCATATTTGGTTAATTCGCTATGAATTCATAACTGTTTCAGTTGGCTAAATCTGATTCGTGTGTGTGGAGAGAGTTTCACATGGTAATGCAGTATTCCAGCTTTTGGTGCATTATAAGAGTAGTCTTTGAATGGAGTGGGGTGAAGCACAAATCACAGCTGGATTCAACAGCTGGGCTAAGAGCTCTGTGTAACGCAGTGTACTGTTTGCCCCATGACAAGGCAGTGACTGCACTTTTGCGCACGCCTGGCCATTGCTGCACTGCTTACGCAAAACTGTTTTATAACCACAACAGAAGAAGAAGTATTTTGCAATTACAATCACTGTGTTTAGTAGGATGGTTGCAAGTGCTGTTGTACTGGTAGATATACAATGGATACCTTTATTGGTAAACACAAAATGTCAGGCACAAGAAATTCATCTGTAATGCTCTTGTTGCAACTGTGAACTAGCATATACACGCCAATCTAACTTTAAACAGCTGCATACAAACCACTGCTGTTGGGATGCTGACATACTTACCAGCTTCTGTGGATTTTGCTGCCAAATGACTTAACTGCAAGGGTAACCAATACCTGTTGTTATTAATGTTGCATGTGGATACAGAATTATACTCAGATGAAGACTTAGCTTCTGTTTACTGCACTCAGCATACTTCACCAGTACAGTTTCTGATACTTGTGATGAAATGCTGAGGATTAGTATGCATACTGAGTAATACATTTGTTTACAAGCCTGAAGCCTGGAACAAAACACTCAGATATTTATCATCTCATATTAAAACTAAGCCAGTGTGGTAAGTTGACCTCGGCTGGACACCAGGTGCCCACCAAGCCACTCTATGAGGCCCTCCTCAGCTGGACAGGGGAGAGAAAAATAAAACAAAAGGCTTAGAGTCAAGATAAGGACAGGGAGAGATTGCTCACCAGTTACCCCTCACTGGCAAAATAGACTCAACCTGGGAAAATTAGTTTAATTTATTGCTAATCAAATCAGAGTAGGGTAATGAGAAATTAAAACCAAATCCAAAAGCACCTTCCCCCCACCCCTCCCTCCATCCTAGCTCAACTTCAATCCCAATTTCTCTACCTCCTCCCCAGAAGCAACGCAGGGGGTTGGGGAATGGGGGTTGCAATCAGTTCATCACATGTTGTCTCTGCCGCTCCTTCCTCATCACACTCTTCCCCTGCTCTAGTGTGGGGTCCCACCCATGGGAGACAGTCCTCCATGAACTGCTCCAGTGTGGGTACTTTCCGCGGGCTGCAGTCCTTCAGGCACAGACTGCTCCAGGGTGGGTCCCCCACGGGGTCACAAGTCCTGCCAGAAAACGTACTCCAGCCTGGGCTCCTCTCTCCATGGGTCTGCAGGTCCTGCCAGGAGCCTGCTCCAGCGTAGGCTTCCCACAGGGTCACAGCCCCCTTCGGACATCCACCTGCTCTGGTGTGGGGTCCTCCCCGGGCTGCAGGTGGATATCTGCTCCACCGTAGACCTCCATGGACTGCAGGGGGACAGCCTGCCTCGCCATGGTCTTCCCCACGGGCTGCAGGGGAATCTCTGCTCCGGTGCCTGGAGCACCTCCTCCCCCTCCTTCTTCACTGACCTTGGGGTCTTCAGGGTTGTTCCTCTCACATCTTCTCACTCCTCTCTTTGGCCACTGTTGCACAGGTTTTTTTCCCCCTTCTTAAATATGTTGTCCCAGAAGTGCTACCACTATTGCTGTTGGGCTCAGCCTTGGCCAGCACAGGGTTCGTCTTGGAGCTGGCTGGCATTGGTTCTGTCGGACATGGGGGAAGCTTCTGGCAGCTTCTCACAGAAGCCACCCCTGTAGCCTCCCCGCTACCAGAACCTTGCCATGCAAACCCAATACTGGCAAATTCAGTTGAACGTTCATTTAGAACTTTGATAATAATCAGCAAAAATAAAATATTGTCTTTATGTCATTTTTGTTGACTCGATAGCTATCTTGGTCTGATAATTCTTTATTTTAAAATGTTTAGATTATAAGTATCTCTTTTCTTCTCAAAGGAAACATTTCTCTGATCTTTGGGATGTTTCTAAATTACTTGGTCTGCTTGGAAGTAGGTGGCATTCAACATCTTCAGTCATTTTAGCAGGCTATCTCCAACTTAATATGAATCATAATTTTCTTCCAAATCTTTTCTTACTTCATAGTATAAAGAACATCATTACTAGTTAGATCAAAACTTTGGAAATAGAGTAGTTTTAAAAATCAAAATACCCTGATATTATTACCAGCTATTGCCTCATCTTAAAGGCCAAGTGGGTCCACACCGAACTCAACGACATGTCATGGTGTTCAAGAAAATCGTGGAAAGAAGTGTTTGCAAGAAGGTAAAGGTGTACCCCGGAAATACTATTTTAATGCTATTAAAATTCTGCCAGTCAGCCATTTTCTTTTGTCTTCAGTTAATCACTGGTTTTCGCGCATTCAAAATAGAATTAATGCTTAATTTTACTGTCCCTTTCTCTGCAATTTTTTAACCTGCTAATACTTTATACATATATTTTCCAAACCCTACACGGATATTTTACATAATTTTTTTTATCACAGAATGCTTATGTCTGTACTAAATCTGTGAGAATGTACAGTGCCTGATCTGAAAAGTGATACTCAAGCACAAGAGCTTGCACTCTTCCAGTCAGTAAACAGAATACAAACAGCAAATACCAGGTTACTATCTATCTAATCACACTCAGAAATCCACAAATTTAAAACAACAGTCCACTGATTTTCTCTTGTCTCTCTGTTCTTTAAAAACTATTGGTTGAATTCGTGCAATACAAACAAATACAAAATAAACAAATTTCAATATACTGACCTACTTACACATATTTAAAATAAATAACTAAATAAATAGATAATAAAATAATGGAAAATGTTATGGGTTTTTTTTCTAGGTGCAGCTAGTAGTTTGAGGGGCCACATTATTTCCTTCAGACTCTACTCCCATGCCTCAGACTCTTGCCGTGCCTATTACTGTGCTCAAGTTATTCACACTTATTACTGACCTAATGCTATCGACGTATCTACTGCTATTGATGTTCTTACTGGAAGAACATTTTGAACATAGCCTGCTGCTATATAGGCTGTTAACAAATGCCTGCCTGAGGAAAGCAGTTTCAGGGACAAAAAAACAGCTTATGCTTCCCTCATCTGCTCTGTCAAGGGAAGGAAACTACAAGTTAGACCAGCATTCAGTAGGCCAGCTTTGGAACTGACCTTCTATTTTCTTGTGTAGCTGTTTCCGGCACAGTTTAGAAATCTGAAAGAGTATGAGAATTATCAAATACACAGTTGGAGAGGCAGATAGAGCAGGAGCAATACAATCAGTAAAGCCCTCAGCTTTACTGAAGGAAGTTACTAATGTATTTGCAATAATTAATCTCCAGACAAACCTCTTAAATACATTAATAACAAAATAGTGGAGCAGAAGGCCACTGTTTGTGGAACTGATAAAATTATTTACTGTATGCTATTCCACTAGAAGCTAAGTGCTTTGCAAGATTTTACAAGAGAGTCCTACTTTGCACAGTAATTTGAACTGCCTAGAGACCAGTTTCCAAAAGTGTGGGGCTTTTTTTAAACTATATTCCCTGACACAATGGAACAACCAGCTGTCAATCCATGCTGTAAAAAGTTCCTTGGGAAAACAAAACATGCCCAGATATCATCTCTAAATTCCATATACTGGTATGTAAAAATATTTTTAGAAGGAAAATGAAGCATATTTTTATTCCTGGAAGCGTTGGCACCTTCTTGACCATTCTCATCTGAATTGGGTCCAAATTCTGCAAAGCAGTTACAGGTACATACTTAAGACTTTTGAATAGGCACATTCTGGTTCCAGCTGAATCCATATAGTTATCCTCCAAATTAGTCAATCATTCAGCATTCAGCCAGCCATACTCTATGATGTCCTCACTATTTAATAAAAACCTATATGTGCATGCAAATATGAAGTACACTTAAGAAAAAGATATGTAAATGTAAATCTGTGAAGAACAGCTCCAGAAAAAACATAAATCATGAAGACTGGTACAAGAGGAAGCAATAGATCTCATCTGCAGCAAATGTCACCTGCCTTCAACCTGTGGGAGTTTGCTGAAGCAGTTGAGGAACCGCTCTTTATTTTGTTGACCAGATAATATACGTAATTCTAATATTTACTATGTCTTAATGAAGCACTGTTAGTCATAAACTTGACAATAAAGACATATTTTATGATTAACACATTATTAATTTAGAAACAACTTATAAGTATTGAAGTACTGCAATTTTTGAGAAAGCTGTGTTTGTTGAGGTTCTTTATTGCACACTGCATTTAAATAGGATGTTTAATGCAAAAGCTATGGATAAGAACACAATGTGAAAAAAAAAACCCGTTTTCATGTAAGAAAATCTAAAAGATTCGTACTGACTCATTCATTTTCTGGACAAGATGTATGTCCTCACTGAAAAAGGGGGAAAATATGTGTACAAAAGGGAGGAAATTTCAAGATTTCATCCTGAAATTAAACAGAAACTGAAACTTGGGAGCATGTACCGGGCACCATCTAGATATAGCCCATGGTATATATAGCCATGGCTCCGGTAGCTCATGGAGATATATAAAGATGTCCAGTGAAGAGTATCTTCACTGTAATTTTGGTCTCCTGTGGCTCTGACTCATGAACTCAGGTTGTGTTTCAATGGATTGTTGATCCTAGGAATTTAAAGCAATTTCTGGTATCTTGTATTTCAGGAGAGCTCCTCTTAATGCCTACCTGGGTGGATGGACATTTTCCTCTGCAATCCTGTTGTCTGTCATTTCTGAAGTAGAAATAAACAGAAATATAGGACCCATAGGAAGACTGTGAAGCAATGAAAGGACTTATAATAACAGGTGAAGTAAAAGTTGTACAGGCAACCTCACCTTATTTATTGCTAAACTTCTGCCCACATAACTGTTGCAAGTTAAGTAGCTGTCTTACTGCAATTCTCTCTCAGAATCCCTAATTTCAACTTCCATGTTTTAACCAGTAGTCTAAACTATATCAATTTGGTGAATAATCTGATACGCAGTTCAAGAGCCACTTGAAGTTTAATAAGACTGGGGGTAAATTCTTTTATTTTTAAGCGCCCAGCCAATCTGCTGCTGAATTTGGTATCCTTGCTATTCATGGTATTTATAAATATTTGCTGAAGCCAGATAAACTTATCCCTTCCCTCATCCTCATAAAACACTCAAGAAAATCCCAGGTTTTAATGATTTCTTGAGCAGAGTAACAAATAGTCTGTGACTAGACTTCTGTATACAGAAGTTCTTTTTGAAACTGTGCTGACACGAAGTGAATGTAAACTAGAAATAACCAATTTTAAGACCTCCGCTGAGATTTGTTCTTTGACAATTGACAGAAAGACTGAGAAATTAGCATTTTGGTAAAACCTTTATTTGTTTAAGATGCCTCTTAGCCAAAGAGACTGTCTGTACAAAAGGATTAACCTATTGACAATGACTTTCTA
>VYZV01011606.1:7426-23279 GCA_013401275.1 Pandion haliaetus
GTTATATGGCTATCCCCACCTTCTATTTGATATTTATTTTGTCCACATGCATGCACAAATATAAATACTTGTAAAAATTTCCTTGTTGCATAGGAGAGGTTTTGTCACCTATAACAAGTGAACACTTTTCTGCGTTTTATGAGGCTACCTGAGGGACAGCATATAAAATAGGGGAGCTGCGAGTGAGAAGAATGAACCAAGGTATGGCTTCTCCGCTGCCAAATGTTTAAAGCTGCAATGAAATTATTGCAATTACTTTTTTTTCCACTAAATTAAAAAAAAAATGCTGGGAGGGGATATGGTTCTTTCTGTTCGCTATTCTAAGTTTTTGTAAATACTTCCTTAAAGTATTAAACTTAGTTTAAGTTTTTGTAAAACTTCCTGACAGCAGCAGTTGACATGGAATTACACAGACAGAGTTAAGGTCTCATTTGTAGACAGCCCTGCAACCTTGGCTTGTACAATGGTGATAACAGGCAAAGGGTACAGTTAATTTTCTCATATACCTTCAGCTGTCTTGTTTCGGAAGGTTAATTTTTTTCTTATGGGACCATTTTTAGTATCTCCAAAGCTATAAGCACCTTGTAATAATACAGTTTTTTAAATTATGCTGCCACTGAGAATTTTCTTATTTGCATGTACAATTTACATCAATCCAGAGACTAGAAGGAGAGAATATTTGGACAACAGTTAGCTTTTTCATTAGGAAAAGGAAATAATTTGCAAATCCAATAAAGAAATTGCTATTGCAAGTCCCTCTGTCTTACTGAAAGACTGAAAGCCTTCGTCTTGCAAAGCTATGAAGCTTCCATTTTTAGCACAGAAGAGCTGCAGAGTAATGTAAAGTCTCAAAGCAGCGTGCTGAAAATTATATTTCTTAAGTTACTTTTTTGAAATAGCCTTAATAAAAGAAATATTTCAAAATCAGATTATATTTATATAATGATACAGGTATACATATATAGATACACATTTCCAAATCTAATTTTAGGCTATCAAACCTGAAAATATATATGTAAGTATGTATATGTGTAAATACATAAACGTGTGTTTTTCCTGTATTTTAAAACTATTATTGGACCAAGACTAAATACTTGAAATACTTGTCTGTGTACTCTCTACTTCTCATCTCTGGACTCATGTCAATTCTACGTGCAAATAAATTCTCATATGAGCACTAGAGCTGATTTTAAAGTTGGTTCCCACCCTTAGTAAGTTCTACAAATTTTTAACATGTAGCATTACAGTATCTGGAAAGCTATTCAAAGTGGCATGCATTTGGAGCCTAGTGTTTCTGGGAAAGGCTAATATAGTATCCTGGTGTACAACTGCTGTGATTGTATTGCTCAGGTGATAGACAGTTAAAACTATAAGGTGTGTGGGCTACCTTAAGAGCTCCCACTTGGTGACCCAACAGTTCCCTGTGCTAAGGCCCCTTGTAGAGAGTTCTGCCTGCATAGTTTTGGTGATCCTTTCTAATGAGTGTGACACCAGTGTCCCCAGTTGAGCTTTTCATCTGCAGTCTCAGGAGTTACCTAAACAGGTATGGTTGCTGTGGTCAGGTCATCTTACTAGGTGATACTTGGTAATGTTCAGAGTTGATGCCAATCAGCAGTGCAGATGGGAATAACCATGCCTATGATCTTAAGATACTTCAAGCGAGTGGAAGAAAAGGGTTTCATTCAAGAAGCAGCCCAAAGGTAGGAGGTGGTAGTGGTCTCTCTCTTACTGGACTATATGTACTGCGTTTGGCAACTTGTTGCCAGTCCTAGAGCTCCATTACCATTCACTCATCTTCAACCCTGCACTGCAGTGCTGAGTGATTTGCATACTCATTGGCATCCATGTCTTCTGCGCCATTGTTCTTCTGTCTCCCAAAGGTCCTTTTCAAGCTTTGCTGTGTTGCTGTTGCAGCTCCTCTGTCAGGATGTTTGTTAGCAGCATAGATCCAGACTCTTTTTGAGGAGTATGGGATTCAATCCATAGAACTTGTCACACAACCTCATCCACTTTCATCTCTAACAGATGATGGTTACAGGTTCTGGCCAGCATCTGTCACTACAAGCTCTTGGCTGTCTGGAAAGACCACGTATAGCTTTCCTTTCAATTGCTGGTATGTCCCTGCACTCAGGAGTCCTTCAAGAATTTGATTGATCCCTTCAGAAAGTAAATTGTGAAAGGGAGTATATGACCTGGTTGCTTGTAGGAGGGAGGAACAGGGTAGGTGGCCCAAGAGGTCCCTCCCCTCTACAGGCTGAAGTTTTAGTGCCAGTCACATTTAATCATTTTTATAATGGAATGAGCAATAGAAAGTTTTATCCTTCAGACTCTGCAGGCAAGGAGTGTGTGTGTGTGTGTGTGTCCCTTCCAGAGGTGTTTGGCTGCAGGTGCACATCCTTCAGTGTCTTAATACAGATCAGGACTGTGTTTTTGAAGTTAATGTCCTGATTGTCCTCACTCATTGTGCTTTGACTTCGGAACATGCCTTTTCTTTAGACAAAATGAGAAGATGGGCTCTGGGAGCACTCTTAAGTGTGTTGCAGCCACTACCAAAAATTTACGCCAGAAGACCAGACTAGAGCTAGATTTATTGAGACCACGCTGAAACATGGAGTGTGAACATCAGGTCCTCAGTGTCAGCCATTTCACCGTATATTTCTGTTTCCCTTCCACCACCCTGCCTGCTAGTGTGGGTATGAGCTTGCTGTCCTTGCGACTCGTACAAATCCTTTACAATCAATGGGACTTGTTTTCGGATTCCTCTCCTGACTCGGTGTTGGGCTCAGCATCCCAGAATTGATACAGAAGTAAAACCTAATGTCTTAGGTATGTAGTTTAAATAGTTTGTGAGGGATGGAGGGAATATGTATATTCTTCAGCATAGAACTCATCTTAGTCATAGGCAAAGCAGGTACTTGGCTAAAGCAGCTGCTGGCCAGCAGCAGCCAAAGCAGCAGATTCCCTAGCTGCTCTCTGCTGTATGCCTTTATTCACCTTTGTGACAGAAACTCCACTGTGTCTGCCCACTGGGAAACCTGGAGCTCCTTCTGCTTCTGGGTTGAAAACTGTCCTATTCCAATATAATTGTGCATATCGGAGTAAGTTAACCCTAAATCAAACTAATGATCAGATGAACAAAGGCAAGCAGCAAAAAATTTAATCACCGAAGCTGGAATATTTGCCAGATTTGCTCCAAGTATCGCTTATGTCATCTCGGTCTAGTGCCAGAGCTGGGGAACTGGTCCTGACTTACATCATCAGGCTTTGCTCCAGGCTTCACCCTATCAATAGAAAAATTCAACGTTGAGGGTCAGTTTGTTTTTAATGTCAAATACTGATTCATTTTAAAACCATGATTTAAAATTGATAAGCAAAAAATTTGTATTTACACCACTGATGTTAATGTGTGTTGTGTAAGCCAAGCCAAACATTCAGTCTCACTTTTGGTACAGCATTTAGAGCACGTTTTAGTATGCAGTCCAGTTGCAAAGCATTTATTTTAAACTCAAAGTTTCTTTGAGTTGACTAGAAGACCAAATAATCCAGTACATGTGTATTGAGATGATTTATATACCTTAAGTGCATATTAAGATTCTTGAATTTTATGGTTTTTATTGTGTCAGAATATTCAATCAAAATGTGTGTCAAGCTGCATTTGACTGGACATTAGTATTCAGTTAAGAGGTGTAAAAACATTTTGAAAGAGATTTTTATTAGTTAAAATTATCAGAAATGTGCTTGCTACATGTAAATATTTAGACTTAGATTTTTACAACTATTCATATATTTATATAAACACACGTGGGAGATGTAAGTTTGATCCCTTCAAGCAGAGGAAGGACTGAATCCAGTTCCCCTTTTCCTGTGTGGGCACGCTAACGTGTGTATATGTCTATGTCTAGATAAACAATGAGTCAATCCTTTATATAGAAAATATAGTCAATCCTTTATATATAAAATATAGTTCTATTCTCCACAGTTATAGCATATACACTGTTCTTAAAAGCAGAATGACTTTTCTGAAAATTACAACTATATTTTTAAATTAAATTTAAAATGGATTATTTCAGAAACTAATCTCTGGCAGGGGTTGGGTTTTTTTTTTTTCCTTGAGAGCATAATACCCTTTCCTCACACTTTCCACATAATGAGATATGACTGTAGTATATTTTTACTGAGTTCAACAAGCTGCCTAATGTAATGTGTTCTGCTACCTCCACTCCCCTCTGTAGTGCTGCTGGCTGTCCCAATACTGCAGGAAGTCACCCTGCTGCCTGATGGAGGCTATGACAAGATTGGGAAGCAGCAAATCTTTTCACAGAGGGTTGCTTGTACTTGTTTGGGAAATAATGACAGTGATTCCAAATAGCCAAGCAGTAGTAAGGCAGATAAAATTCTAGGTAGATAAAAGTGAAGCAATATATGTGGAGGGAGGAGCAGGGTCCCGTGATGGGTTGTGAGCCAATTGTTACCATTCAGGATCACCACTTCTGGGGTTACAGAAAATAAACCTGTAGTAGTGTCAGTTTAATTGCTTGTAGTAGTCAAGAAAAGTCCTAGAATATGACTTGCATTATTAGAAAAGGGATAGAGAAGAAAACAGCATGTTGTTATGCTGCTTTTCTAATCCGTGATGCATGTGCATCCTGAACGCTGAGTGCAGTTCTAGGTTATCATTTCTCCCCCTTGTAAACACAGTGATGCAGCAGAACAGAAGGTCCAGCGAGGTGCAGCAAAAATGATCAGTGGAACAACTTCTGTGTGAGTAACAAGTGGACAAGGACTTTTCAGGTTGGAAGGGAGGGCTGTGAAATGAAGCATATACAATCATGAAGAACATAGAGGACACAAGTGGGGAGGGTTTAGGGGACACCCACTGAATCTAGTGCAGAGCAGGTTCAAAATCAACAGAAGAAACTTATTCTTCCAACAACACAGAGCTGTGAAACTGCTTGCCTCAGAATAATGTAGATACCAAAATTTTCATGAATTTAAAAAGTAAACAGACAAATTCGCAGAAGATTAGACTATTAGATATGAAGACAACACACCTCATTTAGGAATTCTAGGAGCCAAAAAACTACTGGAAACAGGCGGGGAATTTTTGGAGAAGCAAGAATATATGCTTTCCCTTTTCTTAAGCTCTTCCCTGTATTTCTACTTCAGATGGTAACATAGTTCTGTATATATTATTGCATGGAAGGTACTTACTAATTTCAAGTGTATGTATTAAAATGAGAGAAAAAATATGAAAATAACATAAAGGTCTAACTTAAGATACTGGGCAGCTTATCAGTGGAGAGGTGGAAATATGGCATTTCATTCAGGAGCAGGAATAAAATTAATAGTACAGCCTAAAATCCAAATACAAAATACTGAATGCTAAATTACCAGGTTTCTGACTTTGCAGTGTATTTTACTTTAAATATTTTTTAGACTAGAACAAAATAATATATAGGTGCAGATTTTCAGTTGAGCTAAGAGAGAGTAAATGGTTTCCAAGAGATGGTTGTAGGCTCTCAGAGCTGAAATCCATGAACCAAAAATGCACTTCACAGAGCACAGGAGTTGCTCCAGTTTGTAGAATCAAAGATTTCTTTTCTAACAGTATTCATGAATAGGCTTTCAAATTTTTTTACTAGAACTTGGAAGAGCTTTTAGAAGTAGGATTTCTAAAGGATCAGAATCCCTCACACCTGTTCTAGACCTCCAGCCTTTCCAGTGTTGAGATACTGAGCCCACACAACTCAAATGTGTTGGTTATATGTGTCCAACATCTTAAAAAATTCAAGGGTGTTTGTGTTAACTCAGAAATTCCTAAAAGTTTATTTTTTCAATGGAAGTAGGTAGGATCTTGGATTAAATATGGAGAGGTATAAGAGAGACAGGTAGGAAGAATGTTGGACCAGACTCTACGTAAAAGATAGTGACTACTGGCAAGCGTTGAAGAAAAGGCTGTAGCAGATCAGGTTCAAAGCATCCTCCCCTCTGTATGCTTCTAGATCATGGTAGTACATATTAGAGATTATGGATTAGTTCTGTTGAAGCCTGTCATCTTTTTAGTGCAGTTCTGTGCTGTTGCCACCTGATCTCAAATTTTTCCGATACATACTCCACCACATACTTCTTCTCTTGTTGAAATGGGTAAATTCCTATCAGAATTTGAGTGATATGAACTTGATTGGGTCATTCTTTGTGTTGGGAATGTCGGCTTTCATGTCATCTAATGATTCTGAGAGCAGATCTGGATGGGGGAGCGGTGAGCAGGTACCTGCTGCCAGCATTCTGAGAAGCTTTCCTTCTATTGCCACCCAGGTCACTTGCTTTTGGGGACTCTCCCGTTATAGCATATGCTATAGAAACAGCGAGTCCTATAGTCTTTCAGCACCACAATATTAGTGTTCACCTTAAGTTTCCTGAGTCCATTGGTTTTAAATCAGAGAACTAAAGATCCTTTTCCTTTTAAATATCATGTTTGAATTTGACTAGACATATGTATCGTGGTTTTCTAGCTGTAGTCAACCAGCAAAATAATATATTTCTCTGTTTTAGCTCTTTAATCACTAATCTGATTTGTACATACTTCCTTTTTAATTAGAATTGCACAACATCATACATCTTCTCTGCATTTAGGACTGTAAAAACCCAGAAAGCAAAGCTCATTTTCTGCAATTCATTTTGCAGTCATTTACCCTTAGAGCAATGAAAGCTTCAACTACAGATACTCATTTATTCTTTAAGAATCAGGATACTGTAGCGAGAAAGTGATCAACAGGAAAAGAAGTAATTATGGTTCATAAGATGTATTTTTCCTGTATTGTTTTTTAATGACTATTTCATCTATATTTCAGAAGATATATAGTAATGATATAAAAAATTACTTTTATTCAGTAAGTATTTAGTTTTCAGTGTCATTTGTAATACTTATGTTGAAAATGGGGCCTTCTATTCATCTGTGAAAGTAAAGCTGAAATTAATAATGGAACCGTTTAATAGAATAATTTACATTTTTATGCTAAGGTTACATACTATACGGTGGACAAAACAGGCCTGTATGTCTGTTACACATCGTATCTGCTTGCCTGGTGACCTGTTTTCAGAGGCTTATAGCCATGGTTCGTGATCTGAGTCAGACTTACCTTTTACAGTTGAAGATAAGAGTCCCTTCACTGGTCTGCTGCTTCTCCTCTGCTGTTGATGGCCGTCCCTGGAGCGGTGGTAGCTGAGGGTGACGTAACCTCTCTAGCCGTCCTTGCTTTTCAGAGTAGTGTCTTGTCATGGAGACATGCTGTTTGTGCCAGTTTTTTGTGGTCCAGGCTGAATTACTTTGTTTAGGTAGTCGCTACTTTCAAATTACATTAATGATACGTTACTGAAGTTTGAAATATTTGTAGTTACTTCATTCGAAAGCTGTAACTGTTCTTCTAAGTGAGGTTTTACATGTGTTTTTTATTCTCTGCATGGAATATTTGGGCAAATTAGAAGCCCCTTGAAGTCATAATTTATTCAATTGAATTTCTTTCAGAGTCTGTAAGCAGTAGTCTCTACCTATTGTTTTTGTATTGAGTATATTTCAATCTCTATCCAGAAAGGTTTAATTCAATTTATTCATCCCAATTTCTGCAGTTACTGTGGTGCCAGGCATCAAGCAAGGCTCATGAGCTTGTTGTCCTCTTCTTTCAGTGGTGGCTATTCAGAGGAAACATCAAGGATGAGAGGAGAAAATACCCAAAATGATGTTCAGATAGCAAAGGTCTAAATTTGGCTCTAGGATTGAACTGGAGAAGGGAGAGGGGGAGGATGGTTATCCCTGCAGTTGGATGCCTGGTGCCGTAGTTCCAAGGTTTCTTTAATGTCTTCAAAGAGCTGTGAAGTGTGTGGCCAAAACGTGACTGAAGCAAATGAAGGCAGCAGCCTGCTACTAACACCTTAGTCTCGTAGGGCACCAGAAGCAGATCTGCATTGCTAAAGCTACACTTTGCAGCCGTGCAGACATCAGTATGGTACCATGTAATGGGATTTTAATTTTAATTAGTTAAAAATACAGGAAATTACAGGGTTTGATTGGTTTTTAACCATCATTTCTATTAAAGAATATTAATATATTCTTTGAAATCAAACACTCGACTTTGAAAGTCGAGCATTCAAAAAAAGTTGGAAAATGTCAGAATGAAGATTGTTCAAACTGTTTTAATTTGTCCCTTGCATGTATGCATAACGATAAGATCTTTAATTATGTGATCACATAATTTTTTCACAGGAGGAATGGTGCCCAGAGAATGAAACAGGAGTGTTTATTAAAGGAAGCTGTTGCCTCCAGAACCCTCGCCTTAATTGCTGGAAAGCGTAGTAATTTAAGTAGAGGGGCGCAGGAATCAAAAGCGTGCTCTCCAAGGCATTTGAAAGCTCCGGTGAAAGACTGGCATTTATTCTCTCTCTTTCAAGGAGTTTTTATGTGATTCTGGAAGGTCACTTATTTTGGAGGTGATCTCTGTGTTTCTAGTTGCTGTGGCACGCAGGCCGAGGTACCTGGGCTCTGAGCATAGCTGCATTTGGAATGAACACAAGTGTGCTTTGAATATATAAAATGCTGCATAAATGCAAAGTCCTCTGAAAAGTAAGGCCTGAAATGCCTTACACTGACGTGGCAATGCCAGGTTTGCCAAAAGAATCCTCTGGTTTTTCAAGTAGCCAGTTTCTTCTCTGTAAAATGGAGATACCATCACCCTACTACAGTTCAGTTAATTATATGTTTTGAAGCATTCCTGCTGAATGCCATGCAGGGAAATTATGTATAATATATTGTATATAAATATATATAATAAATAGTGTCTAATGTATGATACATAATATATAATGAGGAATCCCATTTTGGCTAACATCCTGTAAGTGAGGCTTTGGGAACACTGCTGGCTGATGGGGATAAAAAGAATGAGCAATCACTCTGCAGTCTGAAAAATGAGGCAGGATCCTACAAATACTCAGTTCACTCCATAAAATTGAGCTTTCCCTGCGCATTTGCCATCACTGCACTAGATGAGGCAAGGATCCTGTAGAGGGAAAACAGCATGTAATCATTTAGATATATGGACATTTCTATCATTTTAAGTGCTTGATTTTCTGCTGTGTTTGGTGTGTGGGTTGCCTGGCCATCCCAAATGTGCTGAGCCCTTTTAGATGCAGGTTTGGCAGTTTATTTCCCCCAAAGCTTTTCATAAGAGGAAAACAGGAATGTTAGAGCCAGATTTCTTGCTGATTTTATTGTGTTACCTTGTTGACAGCTGATCTTTGGTGGAAGGAACCAAAATCGCAAAGACCATTTGTTCCTCGCTTTTTATGGAGAAGGAGGAGTTTTTAAATTTTGCAGAGTTAGCACATGAGTGAGTGTAGTCAGAATGTATGAAAATGTTTCAAGGTAAATAGAGCCCTAATGAATAGATTACATTTAAAATAAATAAATATATGATGAAGAAAAGAAGATATGTTTTTTCTCCATAAGTGTAATTCTTCAGGACAAACTTTCTAATTGTATTTTTGTTTTCTGTGAAAACCACTCTAAATCCAATATAAGGGGTTCCACTTAATTTCCCAAGCTAAACAGGAAATTTATTTTTAAAAAAATCAAGTATTCATCGTCTACATTAGTGAAATCTGAACTTATGCCTATAAATTTTGATCCTGGCTCTTACTGATCTCCTTTGTGTGTGGCAAAGGTAAATATGTTATGTGTTTTATATTAATAATCCTCTACATCTAAGCATCACAGTACAACCCAGTTAAGATGACAAGCTAACATAATTTTTCCACTTCCTCCTGTTTTATGTCTGTTCTTCCGTTTTTTTAAAGTTGCATTTACCATTTTTCAGGCAAATAAATTCATAAATCTCTTCTGCTTTGGTGAGGGAATACCGGTATGTCTTATCTTTCACACAACATTACAGCATCCCTTACAGTACCTATTTTACTTTGCAAAATCAGTTACAGAATATAAGGTGAATATCAATCTATCGATTGAAATGGACCACATACCAGTATTTAGGCAATTTGCCTAAATTTGTTGTCTTACAAGAGGTTGATACCATGAATAGTGGGGCATTACTACATTTTTCAAATAACACTATGTGTATAAAATATGGAAATATGGAATGATTGTTTTAAATTCAAAAGGCTCTTTGTCATGCTTATGCATGTTCTAGATGTCTAGAGACATTTTTCTCCTGAATTGGAAGGAAATGAAACAGTAGCCTGTCAGTTCATAATGTTACTCACTTTCCCTGCTTAAATGCATTTTTAAATGACTAGAATATCTACTTAAAAAACTAACTTCAGAAGAGGAGGAGTCTAGTTTGCTATTTATTTACCTTAATAGGCAGGATTTCAGGTGAAAGAATCAGTCTGGCTTCTCGTGTGCTGACAGTGACAGGATGCAGGTATCATAAAGTAGCGTGATTATGTGCCTCCCAGGTATAATTCTGATAACCACTGAAGGAGTACTGCAGCCAAGACAAGTCTTGTTAGTTTATTTATCGATAAATTTATTCTCTTTCTTAAACTGTATTTTGAAGCATTTCAGTAAGAAGTTCAAACTTGACAGTGAAGAAGAAATACATATATAGATATAAAAGTTTAATAGTTTAACTTCAGTGTGAGCAACAAGACATTTCAACAGATTGTGAAAGTCATTTTTTTCTTAATAAATAATCCTTACAGTGTAAATTGAAATGGCTTTAACTGATCTTTTTTCCTTACAAATGAAGACTATTTTAATAATGGTCTGCTCCCATATGACAGAAATGTATATATCGTCATGTAATCCTTTGTCCACAAGACTCTCGCAATATGTTCTCCAGGCTGAAAAAATAGAGTAATTACCTTTTCATGGTAGCTGCAGAAAATGTTATGAGAGAGTTCCTTTCGAAGTCATCTCTGAGATTTTTCCTTTCACGTTCATCCTGCTGAGTCTTTAGTGTGATCTTTGGGTGTAACTGTAAGAGCATTTTAGCTTGGATCGGGAGCACTTTAGCCCTTCTGAATCAAATCTCCTTATTGTTCCCATTTATTGCTATTTATTGCTCCTTGATTCACATATCCAGAGCATGGGGGTGGCATTGGTTACAGGAAGAGCCAGTGAGAAGATGGACTGGCTGCGCACAGCTAGCGTGCATAACTGCAGACAAGGGCTTGCTCGGTGGGACTGGACAAGAGCGATGAGCTACCCTCTGCGGAGCGTGCTCAGCCTGGGGTTGCATGGTCTTCAGTGTCAGCTGTTTCCCTGCAGTTTTGTTCCTGCTATACCCCACTGATTGCTATATACGTACAGCCTATCCTCATTATACACATCCGTCTGTAACAAAATGTTGTTTATCAGTATTAAGTGTTTCACAGACTGTTGATCAGGCCATAATATTCTTAAAGGAAACAGACAAAAATGCTGGTATCCAAATTGGAGTGATCCAGTTGAAAGCCTGATGCTTCAGTGTGGCCCAGAAGATAACTCTGGAGTTGTCCGCTGCCTTTTCTTGTGCAGCCTTACGCTGGGTGTGCAAAAGTGAGAGGTATCGTGGTTCCTAGCAGTAGTGGAAGCCCAGCAGCTGTCAGATGTCTCCTTGTGTGCTGCCATTATGTCCAAGTTGCTCACAAGCCACTGCCATCCCCATATGGAAAGAAGAAGTAACAATATGACTCCATATAGATGCCCCAGATGTAGCATCTAGCCACAGTACTGAAAGCTTTGGAGGTCCATGCTGTAAATTAAGAGTATATTGATCAGTATTTTGCTTTTTTTTCTGTCTGCAGTTACCAATTATAATAATGTGGTAGAAGCAAACTCAGATTCAGATGATGAAGATAAATTACATATAGTGGAAGAAGAAAGTGTAACTGATGCAGCAGACTGTGATGCTAGTGTGCCAGAAGATGACTTGTCAACAGACCATACAGTATTACCAGAAAACAGTGAAAGAGAAGGGAGTACAAACAGTTGCTGGGAAGATGAAGGTATGTTCATTCTCACTGATGATGTTATGTAGAGAAAGGTTTCTAAAAAGATTTGGTAGAACTTTTTTTGGTCACTTTGTTACAGAAATAACATGTAATAGTCACTAATCAAAAGAGGTTGTCTAATGTATTTACTGTAATATATTTTATGTTCTTTATTTAATATTTGAGGCAGATTGGGAGGTGCATTCATTCCACTTGCATTGTTAAACACTTGCTTCAAATCTGTGGACACAGCATTCTCAAGGGTGATCAGAGACTAGTTAGTTGCTTTTAGTTTTTCCAAGTCTTTTTGCATGGCAGGTCTCTGCCATAGCTCCTGGTAAGGTTCAGGGATTGCTCAGCTTGGGGAGTAAGCGGTAGGCCAGAAACATGAAACAAAACAATATTAAGGTGTAAATTTCTCCCTGTGAGCTGCTTCTGCTTTTTCTCTTGTAAAATATAGCCAGAAAAAATAATTTTTAGATTATTAGTTTTTGAATTGGCTATCTTACTTATAATGAATCTGTATTTTGAAAACACTGGAAGGAGGTAAATGCTGTACATACTGTGCAGCAGCTTTAGAAGCTGAAAATTTGAAGCCATCAGGAAATGGGCCTTTTTTACTGTGGAATCAGATACTGAGTTTCATAATATCACATGGCATGCTTACATTTGAACCAAATTGGGATAAATGCATAAATTAGTGGAACTTATTGTGGAATTTGGCCTTAAACCCCTGAAAGATACAGAATATTTTCTGGCGTATCCCTGTGTGTCTCTGAACTCTAGCCACAATTCTGTAGCATCCACCTTGTTAAAACTGGTGTTTTAAGACAAATTGCATGACCTCACATCTAAGTGAACGGAAAGCAGTTATATGGTCCCTAACTGCAATCCAGCTGAGAGAGAGCAGCTGAGTTGAAAGAATAGCATCAGCTCAGCCTGGTTTTACGTAGCTGCTATTGCCAAGGTATGCTGTGCAGGGAAATGAGTGTTTTGGAGCTAAATTATTAGGTAGGTAATTTTCTTAGTTCTGTTACAATATCTTTGCTCTACTGCAGGCTATATCTATCAGGAATTGCAGTAACATAAAAATGGGCTGTGTGTAGACTATTTCTTGAACCTTGTGTAGATAAACTGAAATAGGGAGTGAAGAGCAGCACTGGCTCACAGAGATGCTGGGTCAAGACCTTTTGGACTGAATTTTCCTGGAGATGTACCTACAGGTAGTCATGACACAGCATCTTGCCTCAGACAACCTTCTGGGTTTTTTCAGAGCTCTAGACATGTGGTGGCATCTTTTTTGACTCCTTATTTCAAATGTAGCATTTTTAACCTTTTAAAATTTGTTTCCTAAAATGAAGCATTTGAACCAAATTCTACTGTGATTGTAGAATCATAATGTAGGCAGTGTTTTCTCTGCTTTGGTCATTGCTGACGAAGACAGGCTTTCATCAGTGTTTAGACAGACAAAAGATTAAAGACTTGCCATACAGGCTTGCTCAAACTACCATAAATTTCTTCTGTAAAAATTATGTGTTCTGAAGCCTCTTTTGTAGCAGTCTGGAGGGTTTTGTATTTGATAGTAAGGGTTTTTTTAAATAAATTGTTTGAATTTTTGGCAATGACTACGTGAGAAAAATGAAGGCTACATTAGGTTTTATGGAGCTTTGATTTGCTATGGTAAAATACTATTTACTTTTTTATAGCTTTCCTAGAAAGAAAGGTGTGAGCTGAAAATCTTGTCATCAGTCTTGCTTGCACATTAGAAATTGGAGAGAGAGGTAGCTGAATACATGATCTCTCTCATACAGGGAAAGATACTGGGTAGGTGCATGTGCAACACTAATATCATCTTCAGGACTGGTCATTATTTTTAGAAAACATACACTATAGCAGTTTTAGTAGTTGTGTTTCATCGGTAAAGTAGTACTGAAAGTTCCTGGGTTTAGCTGAACTTGACAGAACAAGTTTTTTTACATACTTAATCTGCTCACGAATGCCCAAGAATAGAAACAACACACGTAACATTTCTTTTATCAGATTAGTTTCCTTCCGTTTCCAGTCATTCTAACTGAATTTTTAAAAGACCTTTGGAACAGGTGTTTTAAATATAAGGTGTGTATCTTAAGAGGTTTAACTGAAAGTCATACGAGTTTGAAAAAGTGAACCACATGTATCCTGCACAAGTTGTTGGCAGTGTGCCAGCATTCATGTGTGCAATGATTCTGTAATATGATTTTTTTTCATTTAAAGTAAAACCTACACTACAATTTAAGAAAAAAAAAGGTTAACTTACTGACTTAATATATTAATACATTTAAAAAGCATTATTATGTATTATAAGTATATAGCGAATTTAGAAATCTCAGACCTGGAATTAAGGTATCTTTGAAAAATTGAAAATTTAAAAAAAAAATTGTGCAGACCTTGAAATAACCTTTAAAAATTAATGAAGTTATGTTTTATGTTTAAGCTCTTCCTGGAACTCAAAAATTCCTTTAACTCATAAAATTTTAGGTTGAGCCTATGTCCTGTAAGATGGATTGTGTTCTTTCAGTGTGGTGGGTTGCTGAGAAAGGTTGCTGTGCTATTTTGTATTAATTTCTTCTAGGAGGAAGGCTAAAAAAGTGTGGCATCTTTTTGATCAAGTTTTTACTCAAAGCAAACAATCAGGCAATACTGTAAGCTGTAAACAGTGCTTGCTACATGCATATCAGAAAATTAACTCTAAAGAGTTTAAATTAGAAACTCTTTTGATGGGCTTTGGAATTTATTCCCTTCTCTGAAGATAAGACTGCAGTGGAAATTTCAGTGAAGTTTGTCTTTCTGCCTACAACCAAAATTTCCATTTTGCTAACGGTTTAAATTTGATCAGTTATCTTACCTATGCAGACATCTTTACAGTCAGCCTATGACACAGTGATGGTGTCACGCATGTTCGCTGCTAGTACACACTGTTGCCTGTGATCTGAAAATCATTAGCATTTAACCCTAGGAATTCCCACCATATCTCTAAGCAGCTGCTCATAGGCAGTGATGAGATACTGAAGCCCAAGAACATGTTTTACAATTACCTGGTTTGTCCAGATGTAATGCCATGATGGATATTCATGCCTTAGATGCTATTCAGGGAGACCTGTATTTAAGCAGTCATTCAACAGGTAGCTCAAATTTCTTCTGGAATTCAGAGCTGTGATTTCTGCTTGGTGGAATGGTGTCTTAAGATCTGTTCCCCATCATCACATCTCTTTCCCTTGCTTCCCAGCAGCTGTATTTGCAGCGTGGTAGTTGGGCTTCTGAGGGCACAATTGCAAAGTTGCCTTCCCATGTGGACCATGCATAGCTATAAAGATGGAGCTCTACTTAACATTTTTCAAATTATTAGTTATTCCTACAGTATTAATGAATATCACCCCCTGTGGAAAAGCCTCCTCCCTGTCTTATACCCCACTTTTAGATATTGGGAAGAGACAGTACCAAACATATGTTATGATTATTAGAGATGAGAGGGTTTTTAACTTCACTGACATTCATCTATAATGCCATAAATTCCTTGATATTCCCTTGGGAAGCATAGCTTTTATTTGTACTGAACCCAATGGAATTTGCTAGAGACACTATAATTTAAATTTCTATGCGTAAGAACTTACTGATATTCCCCCTTTCCATGGAGCCTATTTCATAATGGAGAAAAATCACAAACCCTTTTTAAAGAAAAATGGTGCATTTGCATCATGCTTGTTTTTAAGAAACTAAATTTTGAATTTTAATTTGCATTGCATGCAGTCATCCATCTTAGAAATTCTGAACCAAGTCTGTGGTATCATGAGCCAAAAATATAATCAGTTCACAGCCAGTATTGGCCAATAAA
>VYZV01011606.1:30704-120987 GCA_013401275.1 Pandion haliaetus
CTCCCTCCCAACTTGGTGTCATCTGCAAACTTGCTGAGGGTGCACTCAATCCCCTCGTCCAGATCATTGATAAAGATATTAAAGAGAACTGGCCCCAGTACTGAGCCCTGGGGAACACCACTTGTGACCCGCCGCCAACTGGATTTAACTCCATTCACCACAACCCTCTGGGCTCGCCCATCCTGCCAGTTTTTTACCCAACGAAGAGTACACTTGTCTAAGCCACGTGCTGCCAGCTTCTTGAGGAGTATGCCGTAAGAGACGGTGTCAAAGGCCTTACTGAAGTCCAGGTAGACAACATCCATGGCCTTCCTCTCATCCACTAGGCAGGTCACCTGGTCATAGAAGGAGATGAGGTTGGTCAAGCAGGACCTGCCTTTCATGAACCTGTGCTGGCTGGGCCTGATCCCCTGGTTGTCCTGCACCTGCCATGTGAGCACACTCAAGATGAACTGCTCCATAATCTTCCCTGGTACTGAGGTCAGGCTGACAGGCCTGTAGTTCCCTGGATCCTCCCTCCGACCCTTCTTGTAAACGGGCGTCACATTGGCAAGCCTCCAGTCATCTGGGACCTCCCCCGTTGACCAGGATTGCTGATAAAAGATGGAGAGTGGCTTGGCAAGCTCCTCCGCCAGCTCCCAAATATTAGTGTTAGATAAAGAGAAAGAAAAAAACATTCTCTGCAGCTTGCAAACATTATTTATTCCTTAGGAGCTGAAAACGGTATGACTATTAGATGTTTCAGTGATAGACTTAAATTTGTAAACAGGATTTGAGGATTGTCCGTGATTGAGCTAACCAGATCTACAAAGATTACTAGATCTTAAACCATGTTTCACAATTCTCAGATGACTTTTTAAACAGAAATACATACATAGAAGCTCTACTGCTGTATTGGGAAGTCCAACAGACTCACTGAGAGGTGTTTTGGGTAATCATATTGTGCTGACTCTCTCCGGTGTACACTGGGGCAACCATACCATACTCTAGTTAGTAACATAATACCTGTGGAAAAAAATAAATTATCATTAGTCCTTTTCAAAAACAGATGGAGCCTCTACCAGCTGCATGTTTTCTTACAGTAATACATGTAAATGTAAAGCATGTTTGTTGATGGTAATAAGTTTGGAACTTACATTTATATAAATATGGTGTATTGTCTTTCCTGTGTAGGAACACCTGATGCATTTTCCCAACTGCTTACTTGCCCATATTGTGATCGAGGGTACAAGCGTTTTACCTCTCTGAAGGAACACATTAAGTATCGCCATGAAAAAAATGAAGATAACTTTAGTTGCTCCTTGTGCAGTTACACGTTTGCATACCGAACACAGCTCGACCGCCACATGACATCACACAAATCAGGAAGAGATCAAGTAAGTGGCATCTGAATTAAGGATTTATCATCCTATGTAACAATGCTGTGATTTGTTATGTGAGCAAAAACGTACAGAGCAAGTAAGCTGTTCACATTAGATTATCTACATGCTCAAGTCCCAGTCCTGGAGCATACACTTAAACTTGCTGCCGAAGTCTGGCTTTTTCCATAGCTGTCAAAGGATGAGATCCGAATTCCTATGTTTTCATTCATCTAGGCAGTATGGTTGGGTTTAAATTTTAGGTTTTGGAAGTGCTTTATTGCATTTATAGGTAATTAGGTTTCGTTTGCTCATTGGCTAACATTACATAAAAATTGTGACTCAAATCTAATTTCAAATCTTTAGTGAAACATATTTTCCTTTCATAAATCCTGGTGGCTAATTCAAAATTTACTGTACCCATTTTTGCCCTTAAGAAACAAACCCTTGTGTTGATTCATTCGCTTGAACTGTGAGATACAGTTTTTAAATGCAATCCATGCTATAAGACAATATAGAAATAATTTATGCGTAAAATACAATGCTTTAGTACTAAATTAAGCAATAAAAAGGGCTAAAGATATTCTGAGCTTGTTTTCTCTGGTTCATGGGTTGACCTCAGGGCATGGTTCCCTGAAATGCCTTCCATGATTTAGCCAGCTGAGATTCTGTTCCCCTCTCCCTCTTTTTCTTTCCTTCTTTTACCCCTACAATTTCCTATCATCCATCCCCAATTACATGCTTCCTAGCTTATCAGAGGCATTTTGAGGCTCAGAAACTGACTGAAACTCACTGAAACAGTCAGGAATTATCCAAGGAAAAAAAGATACAGATTTTTCTACCACCAGGTTATAGAGAGAGGCTTAGAGATCTTCCCTTCTGAGGACAGACTAAAAAGATTGATACTCTCCAGAGAGGAAACAGGAGAGAAACATCACAGAAAGATGAAAAACAGTGAATAGCGAAAAGAATGTAAAGGGAAAGGTACTGCAATATTTCTTGCAGCTCCAAACCAACAGATCTTTCATTAAACTGAAAGGCTGTAGTAGAGTAAAGGAGACGCTTTTTTTACACATTGCATATTAACCTCCATTCTACAAAGTATCACCAAGTCCAAGAATTTAACAGGCTTAAAAATTTATTATACATTTTTATACCTGAATGTTTACTTTCACAGTAAATTAAATAGGAAAAATTGTTGCAAGAAGTATTGGCCATCCTGCTACAGGGATTTTACTGTCTCACAGGGTTTGGAATAACCTCACCAGTGTATTCTGGCGTGGCAGTTCTTGTTTATTCAAATATATTTCCCATGAACAATTAATTTCTGTCTTGCTTTCTTATTGGCTTGGCTTCCATTTTAAAGTGACTGTCGTCTTGTATACATCTTATATTTCTAAGTGTAAAATCTATGAATGCTTTTTGTATAATGCTTTCTTGTGATATACGACCTTTGTTTTCAGTTTTTCCAACTAGAAGCCCAAAAGCAGAAGAATAAAGTAGTTGGAGGGGCTAGAAGCCTCTCCTATATTTGCATGTAGTTTGAAAGAAAAGATAAAAAATACCAAGTGAGTAAACAATCTCAGAATTGCTACAAGGGAAGCTTAAATTATATTTCTGCAGATATATTTTAATGGGTTTATACTTTTGAAGGCACAATTGCATTTGATAAATGTTGTTTCTATTAAATATCTGGAACTTAACATTACACCAGTTTAAGTATATTTTTTCTCTAGAACCATAGCAAGAATCAAAACTATAATAGTTCAGATACTTGATAAATTTGAAACATGTATTTGTTTATGTTATCGTCACAAAGTTGTCACATCTTCAGAATAAGCTTTATGTGCATGTGTGTGGTTAAATCATTTGTGTAATGGAAAATTAACTTTTTTCATAGTAAAGTATAGACCTCCTGGTTGTGGATCTTAAGCAGCTGCAGCTTCAGAACTTAATGTCTTATTCTTAAAGGACTTCACCTGAAAGTAGATTATTTGGATAACTTTGTTAGCTGGTTAATGTCTGGCATGTGACCATTTGTAGTTGTTCTGTACAAGAAAGCAACATGTAAGAAGATAATATCTAGTGTAGTGAAGCCAGTGGAAGAGGTGTGTGCACACTGTGCCTCCCTCTGAGGAAGGGGGAAATATGTCGAACTGCAGCTACTTCTGCTGCAGCAGAGAGCAGAGAGCCTGCATCTCCTCCTTCATCCCTCTCTCCTCCCCATCCCTGGCATCCATCATGGCTCCCCTGGCTGCCTCTACACCACTAACAGTTGGTCTGAGGCAATGCTGCATGCGTATCATCTGCTTTCGCATGTGAAGCACCAAAAAAGATGTTTTAAGTATGAACAAGTGCTTCTCATACTTGTTTTCTTTTTCTTCTCATCAATTTACAAAGCACCCATAGGTAGTCTGTGAAAATTTCATATTGCTGTAGACACCACTGAGAAATGGCAGTTCTTGAAGACCATGGTCAACCATCTGTGAAAAAACCCTGATGTACCTGTAATTCCTGTCTTCCAGATAACTTTTGAGGATTCCCATTAAGTTTTGGTTCTCTGATATGAAAAGAGTGGACTTTAGTCCTAAGCACAGTGAATGTTTGATGCAGGGATGTATTAGTGGCTAGTTACAGACCTTAATGTTGATGTTTCTTCTTTCAGTCCTTAAAGGAATGCAGAGGATTATTCTTTGAATGCTGCGGTTAATGCTTTAATGAGCAGAAACCAGCAGTTATGTACAGTGCATTAAAAAGTATATCACACATCAGAGGCACAAAAAAATGTGGATTTAGCAGTACTGAAAGGGGGACAAACATTTGGATCTGAGAAGATGAAGGTGAAAGAGTATCAAAGATGGTACTTTAGAGAAGAGTTACGATTCTCAGTTAGCTTTAAAGATCCTGGAGAGTAACTCTGAGGATGTCTCAGATTTCTAAAAAAGTTAAGTATAGGACAGACAGCAAGAAAGCTGAATAAAGAATTACAAATATAAGAAGGTAAGGCAAAATAGATGGGAAGACTGATTAGCAGAGAGTTCAATGCAGCTTATAGCTATGACCAAGAAAACAGGAAAACTCATTAAAAATTTGATAAGAGGAATGTGAGCTTCCATGCCTTGGAAGCAGAATATTGAATTTTAGAGACTGAAGCAGAAACATTTCTGACAGATTGAATACATGCACTAATATTTGGTATGAATATTTATGTAGTCCAGCATCTGCAGTAGCTGTATATGTGCTGAGATCCTTTAACTTGTATAATCTCAAGTCAAACAGTAGTAACTGATTCTCTGCAGGCTTAAGTAAATCCTGACGCGGTCCTCTAGACTCAGTGAAGTTGGATCATTAAAGCGAAATGCAGCAAGTCGGGCACAATCATCTAGAACATCATCTTCAGGGGCCTTAGTTAAACAAAGCTGAAAAGCTGTGTGGACTAGCAAAAGACAGCTGACAAACCCAGGAATAAGGGTCAAGTGCTAATCGGGATAAGTCAGAGTGGAGATCTCACTGCAAAGCCTGGGAGGAGGTGGGAAGGAGCCCACCCTGAGGAGAGTGGGAGCAGTATCTGCTGAGAGGTGAAAACTGCAGCTTAACCAAATGCTTATCCCGAGGGAACTGTCAAATTAGAGTACTTGGAAGCGGTTTAGATTATCTTGTTTCAATTTGTCTTATGTTAGCATCTGTATTGTATAAAGGAGGACAGGGTGTAGAACGGGGAGGGCTGGTAATTTGGACAGCGTATCTCATAGCAGAGTGCTCAGCCTTTCATCCAGCAAACTGCACGGCTGCAGGTTCTTCAGACCTAAAGGCATAAATCAGAACAGGAACATCACCCTGCCTTTTTATTCATCCCCGCTTCTCCAGCGCAGATCTCGGTCCCCGGTTGCCGTGTCTGCACTTGGAGAGTAGCCTCCGTACTCGGTGAGTGTCTGCTCCCAGCGCAGCCGACCACAGTGGACCAGAATTAGGTGTAGGAGCTCCCCACCACGGTTTCACACCAGAGGAAGTTAATGCACGCCAGCCGGTTCATGGTAGCTGCCTGCAGGCAGGCTGTTTCCCCAGAGTACCTGAATAGCTCTATTAATGACTTTATGAAAATACTTGCCTCCGTTACCAAAAATCTGCAGCTGCATCCAAATGGTGGTAGAGTATCTTTTTACAAAGTGAGCTCTACTTGAAAAGGAGCCACTGTTTTTTTAAGTGAACAATTTGTTTGAACAGAAAAATTCCTAATTCCTCCATTTCATGTTGATAATTAAGCTGCTCCAACTTCTAAAATTTATGTAATTTTTGTCTTTAAAAATACACATTCATAGATTTATACAGTTTGTGACAAAATTATATATCTTGCGTATGCATATCAGATAAACTACATATATTTACATTTCTTTCTTAGCTTTTGCTTTTTTTAAACTAGTATAACAATAAGGATAAATTAAAAATAATTTGGAGCTTCACAATAAATGCTCTCACAATGCGAAATAAAAAAAAAAATAACCACAGAGCTTCAAGGCAAATACTGAAGAGGTTTGATGTTGTGTACCTGGGAAATCCCTCCATATTGTTATTTATTTTAATGTAGTTTTTTGCATTTATTTTGAGAATTAATTGTGACCGAGAATGCCTTTATTGTCACTGAGCCATTTTCTCTTGAGCAATCCTGTGGCATCATTACATAGAGGAATCCAAGGCCAACAGTAAGCGCTGGAAGCATGTAAATGGAAAAATCAAGTCAACTGATTAAACTTTAAACAGGCTTTTATGTGCTTTAATGTTTCTCTATCCTGCGTGACATATTCTGTGGGTGGTGGGCTTGGGGTTTTTCATGGTTTTTTTTCTTTCACAAGTAGAATTAGCACGCATCCTGGAACTTCTTACTCACATAACATGTCAGTGCAAGCTTCCCCTGAAGTTAGGAGAAGGGGCAAATATATTTTGGGTTGGGTTTTTTTTTTCTTTTTACTGTACCAGATTTATTCAGAAGATACATATGGCTCAGTTTTAACCTGACTTCTAATTTGTTTCTTTTTCATGCATAACACATTCCACCTTCAGTCTCTTAAAATTGTGATTGATTCTGTTCAGTTTCTCTGTTACAATGTGAAAATACAAGATGTTTTTCCAGCACCCTGTCCTGTGCAATAATTATGAATTCTTTCTTACAGAGACATGTGACGCAATCCAGTGGTAATCGAAAATTCAAGTGCACTGAATGTGGAAAAGCTTTTAAATATAAACATCACCTAAAGGAGCACCTACGAATCCACAGTGGTAAATAAACCAAGCATTGAATTATGTACTAATGTTGCCATTTCTACTCTTTATAACACTGATGTTGTATCAGTCTTGTAAGTCTGAGTTTAAAGTACTAGTGTTTTCCTTTTTTTTTTTCCTCTGGGACTCTGTAAGCACTGACGGCAGCCTTCAGCTGTGTGCAGGAAATAAGTAGAATAACTCAAGAGGATTTACAGTTGCAGCTTAAGCTCTGACAGTTAAGGAAAACTTCACTTGTGGCAGAAGAAATGGGGGCATCCTTCTGGTCCTTTTTCACTCGTCTGTTTTTTCTCAATGTTTGCAGATCATTCAGCATGTTATGAGCCTTGCTAGAAAATGTTAATTTATAATAATGAGGACATAAGAACTATATTCCCTACTATGGCTGTGATTTTCATCATTCAAGACTAGTCGTATTAAAATAGCCTAGGACAAAGGTCTAAGGTTGTGTTATACTGTCACAACGGTTTCAATTTATAAGAAAAGTTCCAATTTATAAGAAATTTCATACATAACAATATATTTCAATATATAATAAAACAGTAAGTTAAATGTGGTCACTCAAAAGGGATTCTCAATTTCTGTCTTTAACCCAGATTTAGCCATTGACAGAAAGTCTGAAAACAAGTTTTTAGGCCATCTTTTCCTTTCTTATCAGTTGCTCAGCCATGATAATAGCAATGAAGTGCACCTCACTTAGAAGTCCTCCCTCGGCAAACATCGTCTTCATTTCATTTCCAGAGGGTAGTGGCACTGTGTCTGTGCATGGTAAAGCCTCAGTCAACACACTTTTCAATCTGAAGCAAGCCTGCTGTTTCGGCTCTTTCCTTTTCCTCCGTAGCACAGATGCCCTGAAAAGCCAACTCTTACTAGGGGTGTAATGATTGCATAGTTGTGTGCCTCTTCCTGGCAATTTGACCTGACATTCATCTCTGAAGGCATACATCTGTATTCTACATGTGTCTGGTTTCCCTTTACTTAAACTTTGCCTGGTTTTCAGCTGATGAGTATTGTAGGATGATATAGATATATTGTATTTGAGTTTGCCACAATGAAATGTGCATAGCTCCTTATACAATTATGATTTGCATTTATGGCATTTTTTCTGTAGTTGATCATATTCTAATTTTTTTCCATTCTGAAGTAGTTTACGTAGGTTCTGAAATTAGTGAATGGAGTTTAATGAAATCTGCAAGTATTGTATAGACTTATTTATATGATATGTAGACAGTTACTGGGAAATACTGAAATGTATCATGATCATGTGGAGTCCATCCTATATCTACTAGTGGATCACAAACTTAGTAAAGTACCCTAGGATCAGAGCTATGGATGACATAATTACTCTTACTGTTCAATTCACTGTGTAAAAATTTTTTTTGCCTAGGACTCTCTGAGAGTTCGTTTTGGTGTATTCTTTTCTACTTACTATTGCTTGAGGAAGTTACGCTGTAGCCTAGTAAACTGTTGCATATGACTTTTTTCTTCTTTTTTTTTTTTTTTTTTTTTTTTATCTTTAGGAGAGAAGCCATATGAGTGCCCAAACTGCAAGAAACGTTTTTCCCATTCTGGTTCATACAGTTCACACATAAGCAGTAAGAAGTGTATTGGTTTGATGCCCGTGAATGGTCGAGCCCGGTCAGGGCTCAAGACGTCTCAGTGCTCGTCCCCTTCCCTTTCTGCATCACCAGGTAGCCCAGCAAGACCACAGATACGACAAAAGATAGAAAATAAACCCTTACAAGAGCAACTTCCTGTTAACCAAATTAAAACTGAACCTGTGGATTATGAATTCAAGCCCATAGTGGTTGCTTCAGGAATTAATTGTTCGACCCCTTTGCAGAACGGGGTTTTTAGTGGTGGTAGCCCATTGCAGGCAACCAGTTCTCCTCAGGGTGTGGTGCAAGCTGTTGTTCTACCAACAGTAGGTCTGGTGTCTCCCATAAGCATCAACTTAAGTGACATTCAAAATGTACTTAAAGTGGCAGTGGATGGTAATGTAATAAGGCAAGTATTGGAAAACAATCATGCCAATCTTGCATCCAAAGAACAAGAAACAATCAGCAATGCATCTATACAACAAGCTGGCCATTCCCTCATTTCAGCTATCAGTCTTCCTTTGGTTGACCAAGATGGGACAACCAAAATTATCATCAACTACAGCTTGGAGCAGCCAAGTCAACTTCAGGTTGTTCCACAAAATCTGAAAAAAGAAAACACTGTTCCTACAAATAGTTGCAAAAATGAAAAATTACCAGAAGATCTTACAGTGAAGTCTGAGAAAGAGAAGAATTTTGAAGGAGAGAACAATGATAGCACTTGTCTTCTTTGTGATGACTGTCCAGGAGATCTTAATGCACTTCAAGAATTAAAGCACTATGAAACGAAAAATCCTCCTCAGCTTCCCCAGCCCAGTGGAACAGAAGCTGAGAAGCCCGACTCCCCTGTCCCATCAGAAACGGGGGAGAACAATTTATCTCCTGGTCAGCCACCTTTGAAGAACCTTTTATCGCTCCTAAAAGCGTATTATGCATTAAATGCACAACCAAGTGCAGAAGAGCTTTCAAAAATAGCAGATTCAGTAAACCTACCACTGGATGTGGTGAAAAAGTGGTTTGAAAAAATGCAAGCTGGACAAATTTCTGTGCAGTCTTCTGGACCATCTTCTCCTGAACAAGTTAAATTAAGCAGTCCTGCAGATAATGATGATCAAGCAGCAACTACAAATGTAAGCGAACCCCAGAACAGCACAAATAACTCAAAAAATCCTGTCAATACAACAAAATCTCAGACTTTACCAGGGGGATCAACTGTGAATGGTTCACGCAGTAGTACGCCATCCCCATCGCCACTAAACCTTTCTTCATCAAGAAATTCACAGGGTTATACGTACGCCGCAGAGGGTGTACAAGAAGAGCCACAAATTGAACCTCTTGACCTTTCGCTACCAAAGCAACATGGAGAACTGTTGGAAAGATCTACCATAACTAGTGTTTACCAGAACAGTGTTTATTCTGTCCAAGAAGAACCTTTGAACTTAACTTGTGCAAAAAAAGAACCACAAAAGGACAACAATATTACAGACTCTGATCCTATTGTAAATGTAATCCCACCAAGTGCCAATCCCATAAATATTGCTATACCTACAGTCACTGCTCAGTTACCTACAATTGTTGCCATTGCTGACCAGAACAGTGTTCCATGCTTGAGAGCTCTCGCTGCCAATAAGCAAACCATTTTGATTCCACAGGTGGCTTATACATACTCTACTACAGTTAGTCCTGCAGTTCAAGAAACACCACCAAAACAGACCCAAGCCAATGGAAATCAGGTACGTCGGTCCCTGTATTCCTGTATGTTGTGTATGACGTATTCATTCTGTATCCATGCTGAACTAACAGAAAACTGTCAAGGTAGCTTATATTTACATTTTTATTTAATATATCAGGTTTATTTAGCTTGATTGTTAATGGGTAATAGATGTTACTGTTAAGTCCTCTGCAAAGCTCATTCCCTCAGGCAGCTTGAGTCCAGACTGACACTATGTAGTTCTGTGTGTGGGTGGATAAGTCAGTTCTTCACCATATTCAGTCATTCAGAAGTGTCTTGTAGGATGTTAGTGCTCAGTATTTTCAAGACAGTCTAATTCTCCTGATCAAAAAGCAAAGGCCATGGCTTGTGTTTCTTGCTGGCTCCATATCTCCTCTTTCCCCACATCCAGAAAAGAAACTCATTGGAACTTTTGGCCTTTCCCTTCACGCTGCTTTGCTTTCTTGGCTTGCAGAGTAGCTGAGTTCATCCTGCACCATAATGTCACGTTAAACAAAAGTCATACATATTCTCAATTGGAAGTCAGGCAGGTATTTATCTTCTTCATCTGCCATTCCTGTATCCTGCCCTGTTCCTGCCTGGGTACGTGCAGATGTGATCTAATCGGAGTCAGTCCTCCAGAGAAACACCTGTGCGTGTTGAGGTAGGGACAGAGCAGAACAGAAAAGTGGCTCACAGAAATACTGAGTGTTCCTAATTAAATCTTAGAAATTGGCTGTTTGGCATTTTATGCAGGCTTCTATATTGCAAGAGACTGAGGAGCCTTGAAGAATTACAAGGTTGCTTATATGTTAAAGTTTATGAGACAGGCAACATTTGAGGTAGCCAACATGTACGATTTTATATTCAGATTTGATAAGATATGATAAAATTAATTGTGTAGTGATACTGCTGATATCAGTAGAAGATACTGTGCTTCTTACAGGTGAGCTTCAGCTCTTGAAATGCTTAAAAACAGACAACAGTTATGATATTTTTAAAACTTTTTATTAATGAAACATTTGAAGTCCCCCAAATTTTGGGTTAAGTAGTATTTGTGGTAGTTTTATGAAGAAGAGGGTAGTCAAATATGCAAATTCGAATGGTAACTTAAATAGCTTTTTGTGAACACTTCATCAAAAAATACAGCCTTAACTTCTATAAAATCCGCGAGGTAGCAGAATGTGGGTGACAAAACATTAGTTGAGAAGTGCAGTTAGGGATCGAATTTGCTCTTCCAACTTACTGAGGTACTTTATAAGTCTGTAATCTTCTTTTCCTTCCTAACATTGCATTTATTTTACAGGCCCTAAAACATGATGTGTCAGTGTAGCTTAGCCCTGGCCAACAGTCAGATTTGGATGTGATTAAAGTCAGTCCCAGTGAGAATTCTGCATCTGTAATGGTAGCAGGGCTGCAAAGCAGAGCGATGCAGCGAAAGATTTTTTTGACTATATAAGTCTAAACAATTTTGTTTGGCTGTTTACAGAATTGAACAAGAGCGGTGCAGCTTCAGCTTACATTTTATAAATTGTGTACTGCATCAGTGCATTTTTTTATTCAATTCAACCTTTTTTGTAATTTTTCTTAAGGATGAAAGGCAAGACACTAGCTCAGAAGGAGTATCGAATGTAGAAGATCAAAATGATTCGGATTCAACACCCCCAAAGAAAAAGATGAGAAAAACAGAAAACGGGATGTATGCATGTGATTTATGTGACAAAATATTCCAGAAGAGCAGCTCATTATTGAGACATAAGTATGAACACACAGGTATGTACCAGGAAAAGCAGTTTCAGATCATTATTTCATTGGTAGTGTGTAGCTGATAATCTCAACTGGAATCCAGTTCTCAGAAAGTATAGGGAAGTGTAATAGTCCTTATCATCTGTGCTCGGCTTTCTTTAGAAACCCGTGTTTTGTATATCTGTTTGACATAACTGCAATTCTATGTTTCTTTAAATTTGTAAGACCTAAACCCTGCATAGAAAAAGGGGAGTTTCTTCCATCTGGTTCATGAACAATCATCTGCGTGCCGCAGCCTGTAATCAAGGATGTATTATTTCTAATTTACATTGCCTGGTTATAAATTAAGAAAAAATAAAATTAAAATTATAAATTAAGAAAAAAGGATCATGTATGCCTTACATGAAAGGCAGTGTATCTATCTAGTATGAAGGATTTTCAAATTAGGCCGCATTTGTAATGATCTGAGGGTAACAACAGCCATTCATTAGACATGGAATCTAACCCCAAAAGAACACCCTTTCAGCTTTGATTTTTATTTTTAATTTCTTATAGTTATTCCTTTTGGCTCCAGTTCTGGTTCCATTAGCCTTTTTTTTAATAATTGTTGCTCTCTAATTTCTTCAGTAGTGTCTTAAAAATTTTTTTTTTATTGGTTAGGAGCCTACATTTATATTTCTGCATATTAATGTTTTTATTTCATCTCACATACAGAATTAAAAAGATTTAAAATTCCCTTTTGTCTTTACCACGTGATCAAGTTTCTCAAGTTGTATTCCTTAAGACTATTTTCACACCTTTCCTGCCCTTAGACTCTTTTAACTCCTTTTCATAACACCATTGTTCTTTCCATTCTACTTTTAAATTAAATGCAGTGTTCAGAATCACAGAATCGTTTAGGTTGGAAAAGACCCTTAAGATCATCAAGTCCAACCGTTAACCTAGCACTGCCAAGTCCACCACTAAACCATGTCCCAAAGCACCACGTCTACTCGTCTTTTAAATACCTCCAGGGATGGTCATACAACCACTTCCCTGGGCAGCCTGTTCCAGTGCTTGACAACCCTTTCAGTGAAGAAATTCTTCCTAATATCCAATCTAAACCTTTCCTGGCACAACTTGAGGCCATTTCTCTTGTCCTATCGCTTGTTACTTGGGAAGAGAGACCAACACCCACCTCGCTGCTTGTTTGGCATAAGTTGACATGGAGGTATTGATGATCTGTATAGCGTGACCAAAAAACTGCTGTCATATTATCTCTGTGGTTTATGTCTGGGCTAAGACTGTGCAGAGTTGTTTTGTGTAACAACTTTGAGTGTTGAAATCAAAATAACATTATTAGGCTTCTGCTATGTTTCTAAGAGACTAAAAACAAGGCAACAAAGTAGAAAGCTGGAAAACAGAGCAGAAAGAGAACTAACTGAAAGAAAGCAGATTTTTCTTGTTAATATATGTGTAGTCAGCAAGTTTTGTTCATAACCTGTGCCAGAAGGCTCTAGATTTTAGAATTATTTTCCTTTTACCTATAACATGGAAGAAGGACTTGGTACACAAAAAACAACATAAAAGCTTAGTTGATTTAAAATTTCCATCAATATAGAAAAGTTAAAATGGTTTTGAATCAAAATAATGTTTACTGCAAGAAAAATATCTCCCTTTCTAAATTACTTACATTCACATTTTTTTGTGCTAGAAATTACATCTGACAATCTGTTTGGCCTTCTGTGTTCAGTTTTCCTAAAAAACTTACAAATTACCCTTGTAATTGTGACAATGTACCCTTGCACCTTCATCCTTTGGGCTCAGGTGAGAAACTCAGGCTGATAATGCATGGAGTAGAATGTCTTGTTAAATAAAATTATTAATTGTTGGTAATACATTCACCAACAGCATTTTATGATGAAAACAACAGTATAAATTTTTAAAACTTCACCTACAAGGTGTCCAATTGTTTGTGCTTTATTTTGTAGGTAAAAGACCTCATGAGTGTGGAATCTGTAAAAAAGCATTTAAACACAAACACCATTTGATCGAACACATGCGACTGCATTCTGGGGAAAAACCCTACCAATGTGACAAATGTGGAAAGCGGTTTTCACACTCGGGGTCTTACTCTCAACACATGAATCATCGTTACTCCTATTGCAAAAGAGAGGCAGAAGAGCGTGACAGCACAGAACAGGAGGAGGCAGGCCAGGAGGTCCTCAATAACGAGCATGCTGGTGCCAGGGCATCTCCATCACAGATCGACTCGGATGAGAGAGAGAGTCTAACCAGGGAAGAAGAGGAAGAGAGTGAAAAAGAGGAAGAGGAGGAAGAAGAAAAAGAGGTAGAGGGACTTCAGGAAGAAAAAGAATGTAGGAAACTACAAGAAGTAGAGGATGAAGAAGAAGAAGAAGAAGGGAAAACTGAAGGTAACAAGAATGATGAAGCTGTAAATCAAGCAAGCAATGCAGAACCAGAAGTTATACAGAATAATGGGCAGGTGTCGGAAGAAAAAAACAAATAAAGCGTAAATGATAGTTTTTTCTATAAGGAAAAAAAAATTGGTAATGAATTTCGTTCTATATTATACATGCTTTTCATGGAAACGCAGTAGCCTGCATACTGTGATTTCTGTTCACTACTGTGTAAAAAAATATATATGTAAAAAAAAGAAAAAGAAAAAAAAAAGAAATCCAGGTGTGCCTGAACCTCAAACTTAGTAATTTTTCACACAGTTTTCAAAGTTAGGAACAAGTTTATAACATGAAGCAGATTAGAAAAATACAGTGACTCCGGAAGCAAAGATTTAGCAGGTTGTAGGAAACCTGATTTATTAGACAAGCATCTGGCATTGTTTGTTTTATCAGTATTAATTTTCATTCTTAAGTTGATTAATTTTTAAGCTGTACAATTGGGAGAGATTATATGATTTTTTTTTTTTAATGGTAAAACATTTCCTAAATCCACTTCAGTATTTTATTATGTTTTAAAATGTGAGAACTTCTGCACTACAAAATTCCCTTTTGCAGAAACCTGTAATGCAGTTGCAAACAGTGCTTGGCTACCTTTGTAAATTCAACCTGGAAGGTAGCAGTTTATGACATTAGATGTTGTAGTAGAGCATATTATCATTTAAAGTGTATTGTTAGCCTTAAGAAAGCAGATGATAGAAGAACTGAAGTTTCTTACTCATGTGATTAAAAATGTAGTTGAAAAGATTGTCGTTGAGTTCTGATTGCAGGGACTAACAGTGTTAATACTGGTAAGGACAGCAAAGTCGTCAAAATCAGTGTTTGTAATTGTGTTTTGAGTATGTAGTAACAATATGAAGGATATGATATGAAGCTTTGTATCTCCTTTGGCCTTATGCAAGACCTGTGTGCTGTAAGTGCCATTTATCAGTATTATAAAGGCTCTAAGCAGCCTTTATCCAATGTGTGGCCTACAATAACTAGCATTTGTTGATTTGTATCAAACTTCTAAACTAATCATGGGGAAAAAAACACTCAGCCATCAGAGAAGTAAGAACACTGGTATATTTCATTATTTAATTATTTGGTGGTATTTTGGGTTAATACCTGACTTGCAGAATTTCTCTACAATAATTACAAGGGAAATTTTCTAATCTGCTTTATTGCTTTATTGGTTTACTTTAATTTCAGACACATACATGACATGTTATCTGGCTCATAAGTATTTTCAAATGTTAGTTATTATGGACCCCATTTATTAACAATGTTAGCTGATTTTTACCTATCAGTATTATTTTATTTCTTTTAGTTTATAGATCTGTGCAACATTTTGTACTGTATGTCTTCAAACCTGGCAGTATTAATACCCTTCTTACTGACATATGTACCTTTTTAGTTTTAGAAAACTTTTATATTTATGTGTCTTATTTTTATATTTCTTTATTTATTACACAGTGTAGTGTATAATACTGTAGTTTGTATTAATACAATAATATATTTTAGTATGAAAATTTGGAAAGTTGATAAGATTTAAAGTAGAGATGCAATCGGTTCTCTTGCATTGAGATTTGATTTAACAGTGTTATGTTAACATTTATACTTGCCTTGGACTGTAGAACAGAAGAATTAAAATGGGAATGTATTAATTTTACAATTGCAATCAATTCATTTTACCTTTACCCAGTTTTTAATATAAAGCTCTTAAATTTTGAAATTCACTGTGTGACTAATAGCATGATGCTCTGCAGTTTTATTAAGAGACTAGTCTAACCATAAAACTCTCATTTCCTTAGTAAGCCAAATTAGAATAATCTTATAAACAGTGTTGGGAACAACGTTTAACATTTTTGTGCCAATTTGTTCCTGTATTCATGTATGTATGTTACAAAACTGAAACTTCATTTTTAAGTTCCTTGTTACATCATGGTCATTTTCTAGTTTTTTACCAGACTCCCCATCTCACAATAAAATGCGTCAACAAGTCTGACTTACTGTCATTATTCTGGTAATTTAGAAAAAGGTTTTAAATTATTTCTGTGAGGTGTTATTCAGACACGGTTCCTGCTTCAGTGTCAATACTCGGTTTCAATTGTATGTACGTAAGGAGCACGTAAGTGAAAAAGGTTTGACTGTGTGCAGACAAAGGGATTGCTACATTAGTTTGTTGATTTACCAACTTTAGTAGAACAACTGAGTTTTCAAAATGAACCATGTGGTTTTGTGATTTTTGTTTTTCTCTTGTACCTATCTAATACACAGCTTAGCGCTCTCTTTCAATAAGACTAATTTAAAGGAAGTAAGTCTATAACTATTTTCTTGATTTAGCAATAAGCTAGTGAAAAGGTTGATGTATATATTGCTGTTGAACTTTCCAAAGATACGGCGCCAACATTTCAGATATATATAATTTCAGTACTGTAAGCATGAAGGCCTGAAAGTTGTATTACATATGCATGTTTACAATGTTTTGCAGTTTAAGCAAAGTTTAGAGACTGTTCTTTAAGCGAAGTTCTGTTCTTTAATGATCCCTAAAAGGGGATTTCAGTTGTTAATTTTGGGGTTTTTACACAAACATCATGTAAGTTATTTTATATTCACATATCTAAGTTTTTAATAGTTCTCCATCTTACTGTCTCAACGTTAATACATACAAAGGATTTATCCCATATATTAATTGTTTTACTTTGTCTGTATTTTACTGTACAGTATACCAAATATTGCACTTTTAAGTGGAGTAAGCTCCTAACTCAGCAGTATCATTGAGGTAAACACAAGAAAGCTGTTTTGAAGAAAATAACCATTTGTACTGCATCAATAATGTTGCCTTGTGGTTATTACCATTACAGAATCGATCAGGTAGTTCAGGATTTCTTGCAGATAAAACTGGCTATGCTCTGTTCTAGGTAATGAAACACACCTTTTTGAAACTATTTTAAGATTTTTCACATTTTTCATATTCCAGGAACATCTTACTTGTCTATAGTAAATAAACCTAGTGAGACATTTGTTGAAGTGGGAAAATTTTGCTGTCTTCAGTAGTAGAACAAAGAATTTTAATAAATCCAAGTTTACTCACATAAGTGACAGCTGCACGTGAAAGGCCAGTAACTTCGATTTCCAGAACCTTAAATGTAGCAAGAGCAAACTATACTTGGATAGAGAGCAAAGTCCAAGCAATTTTGATTCAGGAAATGTCACTGGTTTGGGGGACAAAATTTATATTCATTACTTAGACTATGAAACCGTTATTAACATTTTTATCTTCAAAATGGATTGGTGTATTGAATTTTGCATCTGTTAAGCTCAGGGATGCCTCTGATGTTTGTGACCTTATCATTTATTATCCATTTGAAAAACACAAAAACTGTGATGCATCTTCATTTAGTGGAGTAAACTCATCTGGCACATAGAAGTGTTTAGGAGACACAGGCTTTATTCCCAGCCCCATCAGTGAGATGCCTGCGGTGCAGATAGCTGTGCAGTGTAAGAGAATCCCAGGCAGCTGTGAAGGAGTCCATCCACCAAGGTACCAGGAGCAGTCCAGCTGCAGCCCTGTGGACCTTCTTTCCAAGTTCATGGCAAAGCAGTTTCAAGGCGAGTAAGTTTCCCAATGAAAAGAAGCGGCAGCAAAAGTGTAAAGCCTTTGCGTTCTGTCCTTTAAAGATAAATAAAAGTTGGAAAAGAGCAGTAGAAATGGAATGTAGTTTTAATAAAACTTCAGTGTCCTGTGACCTCTTCTTTGATCAGAAGATGGGAAGTATATCAGTTGCCCTGGGCGCCCAGGCTGTTGTCTGTGCCTGCTTCTTCCTCATGCTCACCATGCGTGGCTCAGCTAAGCAACCAGAGGACAGTCACCAGTCCAGACTGAGAGAAGAAAAGGGTCCTTTGAAAGCAGCATGGGACAGAGCACTGACCTGAGCCTGATGTTCTGGTTTTGGTTCTGCTACTGACCCATTTTATGACTCCAGAATGTAATTAATTGCTATGTTTCAAAATCAGTTCCAGTTGCAAAATTGTGACAGTGGTATGTCCTCTTTTTATCAGGTAATTTGAGAATAGGAAATGTATTACAGAATAACTATAGGAAGAGTGTTACAGAAGAAGTAAATACTAAGTTTCATGTCCTGGGATGGGGAATACCCTTCTGAGATCCTGAGGAAACAGGAGGAAGAAAGAGGGACTTAAGGGTACAGAGAAAACTAGAAGATATGTTGAAGTAACTGGTTTCTCCTCTTTCAGTAGTAATCATGTGGCATCCCAGTGGTGATTCTGGTGGCATTCTCAAATTCTCCAAAGCCACGTTGCTGTCTACTTGCTGGTTTTCTGGAGCAGCCTATCCATGTGTGTAACTGGTAACATAGCAATGCTGTATGTATGAGCTTGAAAGTTTTGGTTTTTTTAATTATATTGAATTACAAAAAAATCAGATAAATTAATGGATACTAAAAAAAGAAATCGGGAAGTTTTGTAGTTTGGCTAATCTCAAGAGTGCCAGTGTGTTTCAACAGCTATTTTAAATTTTAGTAGAAAAGAATGCACTAACCCAAAACGCAATATAGTTACCCTAAAAGGCACTATTCTTCAGACAGACTCTGTAAAAATTGCTTAAGCTGGCAACAAGTGTTGTTTTGTTTGCACTCCTGAGTAAAATTATTCTAGTGCAATTATTGCTGATAAACCCCCCGTCAGTGTCTGTACAGGCAGTACTTTATCGATGTTTGTGCGGCAAAGTGTGCCTGGGATAGTGGTGGCCACAAGCCTGAGTGGTAATTTGAAAGCAAAATCATTTACAAGAGAGAAAATACTACACTACCAAAAGCACAGGTTTTGCCACAGCAAAATGCAACATTGGGGCTTTTATCATCAAAGCGATGAATTATCAGGTGTACACACTCCAAACCAACATAGAAGTCAGTAGTGGAGAAATGAAAATTCTTTCTAGTGTACAGAAGACCATTAGAGGTAAAGTAATGATTTGAGGATGAGAAAAGTCCATTTTGCTCATGGAAGCTGTAGTGAAGACGGAGGATGGCTTTAGAGCAGAGGAGGAGGAGAGAGGAAAGAGCTTAGTATGTGCTGTCCTGAGCACCTCTTGAAAGGGTGTTCTTTTTAATTTGTTTACTACCAGTGTGTAAGTCTGCACACAATTCTTTGCTTGGGTAGAGGTTTTGTTGTATATTTTGCAATTCATATTCTGGTACTTAAACACAAAAGCATTTTTTTCCTCTTTCCTTGGCAGAATAGCTTGTTTAATTGTTACTACAATAATCTCTAAATTTCATAATGGAAATTCAATATTAGAGTATCTTTCGATTCTGTATTTTATCATTTATTGTTCATGTTTTTCTTGGGCAGTGGTTCTAATGATATTTACACAGTCTGATTTTCACAAAAGAAAACCCAAAACCTACAAAAGGGTTATGATGATCAAATTAACTCCTAAAAGTGATCAAATATTTGCAACTTCTGTTTTATCCCTGTGCTCTTTCATGACCTCTGGTCACTAATCTGTCACACAGTCTTCTTAATTGTGTGTATTATGCCTATCATACACATTGTATGTACGTTGTCTCTAGGGGAAACAATATATTATGATATATTTCATTGCTTCACAAAAAAAAATCTGCCCTTCTTTTAAACTGTAATTAGAAAATAAGCTGATAGTTGGGATTAAACATGAAACGTGCTGATGTCAGGAGTACTGTCATGGCAAAGTTTGTCCTAGTAGCATGCCAAATGTGAGTGTCATATAGTATTAATCTACAACTAGGTAAAGTCCTCCAAGGCCATACCTCTACACTAGCAGATCCCCAAAAAGATCATTAAAAATTATCAGGACAATGGGAAGTAATCTTTAAAATACATACATTGAGAATTCTGTTTTGGTCTTTCCTTTGATTTTCTGGTGAGTCTCAAGTTCTCTGACTCTGCTTTATAGATTTTAAGCTTTCTGTATTGGGGACTGTCACTGGGTTTTACTCATCTTTGTGTTGACTACTGTTTGTGTAATAATCGTGAGATTTGCATTGCGTGTTAATTCAGGAATTAAGGGGATAAATTAGTTAAACTCTAAAAAACCCGAAATGCACTAACTTTGTGTCACTCCTCATTAATTTCTGCTCCTCTTTTATCTGGAAAGTCTGCTTGCTTCTAGCATGCCCTGGGCCAAAAGACAGACCACACTGGGTCCTGTTTCCATCCCTTACTGTTCAGGAGCTCTCTCGTTAGGCCAAGTCCTGCATGGCTGTTCATGAGTGTCACTGGAACACTTGAATTCTGTGAAACTTTCTAAATTTTTAATGACAGGTAAGCTATTGCAAAGGTAAAAAAGGAATATTTTGCTCTTTTCAGCGTGCGAGATTAAAATCTGTTGGACCAAATTGTTCAAAGCTGAATTGTTAAGAAATAAGTTCATTGGCAAATCATGCAAATTCTGAAACTAACAAGGGCTTCCAGCAGGTTTGTAAGGTCATGTCGCTATGCACAAAATTGGTACTTAGAATTTTTCTCCCTCCCTCAATGAAATCGACCCAATAGTGGGAAAACACTTACGTGGACGGCAGTCCTCAATTTTTTTGCTTAGGCTGAACGTTATGTTGCCAGTGGTGTCCTCCAAACCAGGAGCTGAACAGCTGTCTCACTTGTATGTACTTCAAGTCCTTGTGAGCAATAAATGTCGGAGTGAGGGGAGGAAGGTTTAACCTTTGTGATGGTCGGAGCTGGTGGTGCTGCCAGCGGCACCTTTCCACAAGCTGCTGCTGCTGCTACAGGCCAGGGAGTGTTTGAAGTGGTCATGGTTACAGCCTGACCAGGTCAAAGGATATCAGCTGTGGTTGCAGAGGTAACAGGGGCTTCAATCAAGACAAGCTGACTAAGTCGGCCTTGAGTCAGCTTTCCTCCCCATTTAGACAGCTCCAAAGAATTCTGTTGGCAGGAGCCAGCAACCATTCTTGGAGGAGATGCTAGCCTACGTCACCCGAGGCAGGAGAACAGCAACCCCTGAGTCTATAAATTATAAATTCTTGCAAGGAGTGCCTCATGTTCCCCAAAATATGTAATTGTCTCTAGAATCTCTTTTTAATCTTTTTAATCACGGTTCTTCGTATTGGCATTCTGGTCTCCAAGACAATCTGTTGTGGCAAGTGCTCTTAAAACGTCCTGAAGCTTAGTGAGAGGCACTTAACAAACCAAGGAACAAGGAATTCTAGCATTTGCACTTGTGATGAGTGTTATCACAGTTTCTGTATGTTTCCTAACCCTGATTATGAGGCCAGTTTTCCTGGCTTAGGGAAAAAAAGATACAAAATTAACTGATGAATGGTAATATAGCTCACACAGGGCTATTCAGGCAGAGTTGGGAACAGAACCGAGGGGTCTCTACCATGACGAAGCCATCTGTCTTTTACTTTAGCATGCAGTTTGTTCTGAAGGAATATGGCATATAGAGCATTTCTGCGATTTTCAGTGGCACAGTGGAGCTCACCCTTTAGCAGCCAGACCGCTTGACAAGCTTATCCTATTACACTGCAGTCAAGAGGCCAGTTCTTCAGCTCAAGCAGCAAAGACTCAGACTTTGTATACAATAAGAGCATCTTATTCAGGGCCAGCAGATGCCAAAAAAGGGCTGGTGGGACATTTGGCTAGATGGTTGCTTGCCACTAGCAATTCACTCCCAGAACTGTTTCCAGAATCCCATAATCTTTGTGCCCCGTTGCTGCCTGCACAGGCTGATGCAGGGATCACTGCTACAAGTGATGTGGCGAGTGTGCTGTCAGTCTGGGGGGAGTTCAGGTTCTTATGAAGGGGAAAGAATAAAAGCTTTGCTGATTCTCTACAGCGCCTGCTGCCCCAGTACAGTATCTTGTTTCTTGTAGGGTTTTTTGTGAAGGCCACCTGTCAGGGCCACTGTGTCTGGGTCCCGATGGCTCCTCAGTGGAGCTCCAGCTGTAACCCCCAGGGGAGAGGAGTGGAGGGAAAAAAACACCTCAGTGCAGCAAATTGTTCCATGTATGAATAATCCTTCTTTGCAGAAATTGCTCAACTCATGATTACTTATGTAAGTAAAACCATTGTACGATCTGCATTTTCTCCTTTGCAGGTAAAATAGCCTGATTTTTTTAATGTTAAGTTAAACAAAAACCTAATGCCTGCTTTACTGTAGTTTATTATTTAATCTAGTTCCTAACTGTGGCCTGCAGGTTAGTACTATATTGCATACTCTTTGATAATGGAAATGTATTTAGTTCAGTGAAATCTGAATCTGTTCAGCTCACTGTATCTAAAACTAATTGAAAATAGCTGGAGAATCTGATGCCAAAAAATGCAACTATTTCATGACCAGAACCATGTATAGGTCAAAGACCATTTATGTTCCTGATTTTTTAAACTGTATGTTGAAAAGTGCTGTTCAAGTCCATCTTCTGCTCCTCCTCCTACCTAGTTTCTACCCAGCTGCTCTCAGTTTTGCCCTGTGAGCCCAATCCACCCAAACACGTGTACACCCCTTGTGTCTGCTGTAGGTAAATAAGATTCTCCTCATGTCACAGCCATGCTCCAGCAACTGTCTCTACTGCTGGAAATGCAAGCATTTGAAAACGCCAAAACGAGACAGCCTACCTTCATTGTCACAGTAGAACTAGCTTATGCAGTCAACCAGACCATTCCACCATAGTCTAGTCATATACTTCCTTCTAAGCAGAAATTTTAAATTTCTGTGGGATTTCTCATGGTTAGTACCTTCATATTTCACAAATTAGCTTTTCCTGTAATTCTACAGATGTCTTCTGTATTTTCTGAAGTGCATTTTGCCCACCTTTCTACTTAGGTGTTTAGATGTGTGATGTTACCTTATGTGGAGTTTGCTGAGTGCATACTGGTACCCAGCTCTCCTTGTAGAAAGCAGAGTCTTTGCTCCCCCAAAAGGTGCAGGTTACCATCAGTGTCCTGCAGCACATGGAGATGGTCTGCTGAATGACCAGTGGTGGCAAGGGGTGGAAGAATGCTGCTCTATAATCTCTGGGGTGCTATAAATTTGGGATAGTGATGTATTTCTCAGTCAAAAAATGGCAGCAATAAATTAAGTATCCTTGCAAAATACCATTCCTTTGCTATTAATATCTTGTAACCACCTGTCTTGGTTTTGGTCTTGGTCTCCTAAGCAATGGCATTTGTAAGCCTGTGTTGCATGTTCCCTTCTTTCATCTTACAATACATTTTGACCTGCTGACTATGCCTAGCCAACTTTGACAGAAAAGGTGATGTGTCAAAGATGTGAAGTTCTTGCATGGCTTGTGAAACCTGACTGCCTTGGGCAGAGGACCAAACTAATGTCCTTGCTAGGCAAAGGCAGGTATTACTCAATCCCTTACCATCTCAAGTCCAGTTCTGAACCATTTATAGCATGTGCCACTGCTTGTCCAGCCAAGACAGGTAGGGAAGGTGATAGAGGGTTTCATTAGTTCGGTTTCTCCCTTGTTAATGCTGTTACTTGAGAGGACAAAAGAGAAAAGAAGAAACACACAAGAGCAAGTATGAATTTCTAATTAGTAGTTGACTATTGCACTGTGTTTAAAAAGAAGACTTGAATTATGGTACCAACCACAGTGTCTGGCCATTACTCACGTGGGATGGTGCCAACAGGACTGACACCCTCATCTCCATCCCAGGCTAAGAATTATGTTTATTTGTTCACTCTCCAGCCAAGCAAATATGAAATTCTGTCATGCAAAGTAGAACTAACCCAATAATAGAGTCTTTGTCTTCCAGGAGGGCCAGAGCAGAGCATGCTGCCTATGAACCTCCTCGTTTCAATGGAAAAACTGAGTGCAAGTTTCATATGTCCCTCATGAGTCCTGTAACATGGACATAATCATGGATTATCCTGTTATTCCCACACCAGTGGGAGCAGCTCAGTCCAAATGGTTTAAGTGGGTTTAAGCCTGTTTCACCATGCTCCCCAAAAGATATAGGTGAAAGAAGACCCGGTCTGTGGGCTCTGATGAGTCACACATTGATGCTGGTGGACTTCTAGGAATGCCAGAAGCAGATGTTTAAACTTCCTGAGAACTGTATTTCCAAACACTGAGCCTGTGATTCAATAACCATTGCAGTCAGTATTAGCAAACACTGCTGCTGCTGGAAAGTAGAATCTGGCCTGCTCTCATCTGCTGATCTCTGCCTCCACTCTCTGCCCTCTCCCAGCCTGGTACAGTCCCATCAGGACCGATCCAGTTAATAAGTAACCAGTCATTTTTCCTGCATTATTCTTTGGCTGAATCAGTTCACTGCATAACACAAAAGCTTTTGCCAGAGCAAGAGAAAGGAAAGTTGGAGCGTGGGGTTGCCCTTTTACACTGGCATAAAGCAGGCACTGAGCACGTGCTGAGCTACAGCCTGAGCTGCCCAGGGCACCCCTGCCTCCGGAGGACAGCAGCGCCTGGCTGGTGCTTCTGAGGGCCGCAGTTGCATGCGCAGCTGCTGAAAGGTAAGAATTAGCTCAAATGGAGCAGTTTGGTCTTGGTAGTGGATCTAGCTGAAATACTTTTTGAAGGTGTTTTATGCTTACTGGTAAGATTCATCATCTTCTTAATTACTTTGATTTTGCCCTTTTCCACTTGAATTTAAAGCTGGTTTGCCAACAAGCAACAACCTGTGCGGAGTTTGTTTGGCCAAGACATGTGCCCCAGTATCAGTGGTGGGAAACTAATTCACAAAGAGTCTCTCATTGCAGTCTGCAGCAGTAACAGCTCACAGTTAAACCCAAACTACTGTGTTTGCTCCGCTCTTAGTACTGCACCAACGTTTGTTACCCTGAAATGCAGTGTAATTAGTGTCGTGTAACAAACTTCATTGTCCTTTGTATATGTGGCTGCATAGACTTCCAGCTATTGCTAAAAACTTCATTTATTTTATGATGCAAGCAGGTCATCTTTGTTTTGAGCTAAGAACCTCCTCCTCTGCTGGTTGACTTAAAATAGTGTTTCCCCACTCCTATGTCTGTGCTCTGTATGCTGCTGCTTTTGGTAAAAATAACAAGTATGGGCTGGATTACAGGTATTCTGCTCTTCTGGGTTTGCTTTATCCATCACAGTGTTTCTGTATGTTCTGGCAGGTACCAGAATGTAGCCAAGAATGATGATGTTTAAGATTGTACCGATGGCTAAAAACTTAAGTAAATTATGAAGGCAAGCAAGACCCCAGCGAGAGTGGGCTGCTGGCAGCACAGCACGCTCTCTGCAAAGGCACAGGGCTGCTTTAGTCCAGGCTGCTGAGTTATTGTCAGAGCTAGAAAATGTCCTTTGCCCTATTGCATCAACATCTCTTTTTCACTTTCAAGCTGTTACAAGAGCAGAGGCCACAATTAGCTCTATTAGTCATTTAGCATATTCAGAATCAGAATGGGTTGGGTTTTCCCTTGCTTACAAATGAGCCACTGGCAGCAGGATGTCAACACACTGAGACTACAGGCTAGACATAATAGAGGACTTGAGGGCTTGACTGTGGAACAAAGTCCAGGGATCTCTGCTGGGAAGCTACACAGTGCAAAGGGAAAATTGGGTGCACCAAAATGTGATGCAAATCATCTGGCACTGCCTTGGCTCAGGGATGCATTCGGGTCCTTCTGTCCACACATACTCCAAAACATAGATTTCTCCCTGAGAATCTGCATTTTTCCAGGATCTGTTCTTGGCAGGGCTCGCTGCACTTCTTCAAAACCCACTCCTGCCCATGTCCAAAAGATAAAATTATTCATGTCAAGAGGAGGAACCCAACATCCTATTTAACCCACCCATCATTGCTGCCTCAGTGACTGAAAACCGTAACCCAGCGGACACAGGCTATTCAGAGCAGAGCTGGGGCACTCCCTTTCCTTTTACTGAGGAAGTTTTCCTCTTTAGACAGTATTTCAAAACCTGGAGATAGGAAAAGGAGACAAGAATCATACAAACAAGCACAGGCACCAGAGGGAACCTGCCTCTGACCCCACAGGAAGAGCAATCCCTTGGTGGAGAAGATGCCCCTGTGTCCCAAGGACTGGTCTGTGCACATTCAGCCACCATGATGGAGTAGGAGATAAAAAGCACTGGCCTAAGCACAGCACAGTGTCCTTAGTCAGTGCTCTCACAAAAAGCTGCTGCGTAAGGGACAGTTACCTCCTCCACCTAAGCTTTAGAAGAAAACACCAGCTGCATCTGTGTTTCACAAGGGACAGAAAGCATTAGTATGCATGAGATGGGCTCTGGGCACTGACAGGTCAGGCTCCTCAAGAGATTTTAGGATCTTCCAAAAACTAGGTGTCCTTCACCTTGTTGCCTTGGGAAGGAAGGATGTACTGACCCACTGGCACTGGGGTGGCCCTGGACTCCTGGACAGCAGGGACCTCTGGGTGCCTACTGGAGGGGCCAAGGGCTGTTACAGTCACTTACATTAGATCTGGCTTTTGCTATCTACATCATGTCAGCAAATACATAAAGCGGCTGTTTCTACCTGCTGTGACAATGAAAAAGAAATGCATCAATGTCCATTGCCTCACTGGTTTTCACCTAGTCTCTGTACTAAATCTCTCCAGTGAAGAGGATGGTGCTGCAGCATTTTCAGACCTGACCCCACGTTAAGTGTTTTTATAGCTATCTGGCTGACAGTCAGCAAAGCTTCCAAAAAAATCCCAAAGATCAGCCTCATTCCCCCTGCCCCCAGGCAAGTGGTGGCTGCCCTACTGAAAAAAACCTAAACCCAACATATTTTTTGTGGGTGTCCAAGTGGGTCTTCCTGACTTACAGTGTCCCTTTCTGTCAAAGCCAGGTGGCAGAGCTGCCTGGGGGGGACAGCCAGGTGCCTGCATCCTACCCCAGTGCAGGAATAAGTGGGGTGGGAGGCAGAAGTCCTGGATCACAAACATCACATTCAGGGATGGAAACAATTGAAACATCTCTACAGCAGGAAAACAATCTTCTCTCTGCTCCAGTTTCCTTATCTTTAGAGGAAAGATAAGTATAAATCATTATCCACAGGCATGCTGTGGGATCTAATTTCAGTAATGCCTACCTGGTGAAGCGTAGGAGCGCTAGGAGAGTGAAGCTGTAGCTGTGCAGATGGGGTTGGAGCATCGCCTGCGGTATGGATGTCACCTGGCGTTCAGTTGCCAGGTGCCCTGTGCAATATGGGCTGTCCTGTACTTACTGCTCAAATCCCAAGCCTCATCTGAAGGGAAGACAGGCCATGGCTTTCCTGCATTTTTGCTGAAATGTGTTAAATCCCATGTGTGTGATGCAAGTCTCCCTATGGTTGCAACACACCCAGGGCATTGGGCTTGAAGGTGAAGCACAAAAACAGACATCCATCTCTGCGCCTGCTCAACGTTTACAGTCTGACAACCCTGCTTGACTCTCCCCCAGCAAGAGCTGCTTCAAGCTGCTTATCATTTTTTTAAAAAGCTCTATTTCCCATGTGGGGACTTGCCTCTCAGTTAGTTTTTCAACTGAGTTTTTTTCCAAGAAAAAAAAGAAGTAAGGGAGAGAAGATAAGCATCTTGCCCTTTGAGGAGACGGGTGGGGAAGGTGTTGGTGGAGTATCCTCAGTATTATGTGAGCTCCTCAGTATTATGTAAGAAGAGGCAAATCAATGTTTTTTCTTTCAAAGGTGGGGGTTGCCACAGCTCCTTTTTCTATTGGACAAGGTGGGCAGCAGGTTTGCTGAGGTCAAGGCTCTCCTGTCTCTTGGGACAGTATTAAGGCAGAGACCATCTGGACAGAAAAGGAGCACGGCAAACCCTGCTAAAAATGTTCAAGAAGTAGGGGCAGGCCAAACAGACAGAGAGATGGGAGAGATGGGCCTTTGCAGGCCCCAGGCTGGGCCTCCCTGGGGCTTGGGGACAGGGTGTCCAGTTGCTTTGATTTCCCCCGAGGCGGCTGCCCATGCTAGTCCCCCATGGACCTGCTCATGCTGGAAACCGGGGCTGTCCACATGCAGGATAGGAAGAGTACATTCTGCCTTTTATTTGCCAAAATATACAGTTTTGATTTATGTTTATTAATGTAATTAGCTCAATATTTTTTTGTAAAACTAAAAAGCTTACTTCAATTTCAAATGTTATGAGACAAAACATTATGAAGAATGACTTCAATATGTACTTCACATGCTCATTGCTGCAGTTGGGTGAGAAGTGTTCATGTGCAAGCAGACTGCAGCCCTGAAAGGCTTTTGTTCTTCATAACCAACCTTCTCTGAGATGCAATAAGCTGAGGAGAAACATTATAGGCAGATAAAACTGGAGGCAGTCATACTTCAGCATTATTTAAGCCTGTTGTGCAATACTTCACAGTAAAACCACCAGTCATAAAGCAGCAGAATTATTTACCTTCATTTCACAGAAGAAAGTCTTCACTGGAATCAACATGCTATTTCTCTTTTTTTCTTCTGGTGTTTCTCAGCAAGCCACTGCTGGACAACTTGTTCTAGAGACAGGAAACTGCGTCTGAACATGATGGAGGATGCTCGCAGCCATCTCGGCAAAGGGGCATCAGGCTTTGTACAGCTGTTTCCTCAACTGACTCAGGAAGAAGGATTCTCACTCCTTACAGCTGTTTACTTTTTGGTGCCGGTAGTCGCGATTACAAACCGTGAAGACCTTTGCCACTGGTAGTTACAGGCTCGCTGGAAGAGCTGCCACTAAAACCTCTACATGTTGATAGTCAGGTAACAGGGTTATCTCAGTGGCCTGCAGTAACGCTGCCTGGGACGGACGCCATCCCTCACCTCCAGTGCTGGGTGTTGTTCCATTCATCCAGCGGTATTTCCCCTACCCTGTTTTCAAGGGAGAGGCAAAACACAGCAATAATGAGGATATTTTAGTGTGATAACTACAGAGGCACAAATGAGGATAAACTGTCCAGAATCTTGCACAAGAAATGGAGATAAAGGGTAGCTGAATATCTGGAAGTTGCCCACATTGCCTTAGAGATTGCTGCCAGCAGCCTACATCTGTGCACCATATGAGCAAGTGAGAAAGTGTCTTTGAGAAGGGTGTAATGTTGGTCCTGTGTCAATAATGGATCTAGTCCAAGGTGCTGAAGCATCTGCTCTATATTTCTATATTTTATTTCTTACACTTGTAAGGATATTCAAGTAGGTAAGTATCTACACCTAAAAGACTACATTTGAAAGAGAAGCTAAGATGTGGTCACCACCAGCCAAAATACTCTCTATTTTGGAGGTACTTTGGACTCTCCTTCAGGTAACATGTCAGTGTTAGAATCATGATCACCACATGTAGGTCTATAAAGCTCCTAAATTAGCTGTGCAGAGAGCAGCTCTGCAACAGTTATTGCTGGATGGTTAAGTGCCAGTGCAGGTGAATTAAATTATTATTGGCTCTAAGTGTGACTCCCATATGCTGTTAATTCCTTACCTGCAGCTGAATTGCCAGCAGAGTGGTGCAACGCTCTTTCTCATTCCAGGGACTGTCACCAAAAAAGAGGTGGTTTGTCAGTGGAGCCCTAGCAGAGAGGCCCATAGGCCATCCTAGATGCGGGATGAATGCACATGAGAAGTGGGGTTCGGAAAGCAACAGTTTAATCCATGTCCTATACACTCACTCCACATGAGAGCAGAAAATATGGACTTCTACTGTATGTGACATGGAAGGGAATGAATCTCAGCCACAGTTATTCCTTTCTTCCTTTTCTCTTCTACAGCCTCTCACTGACCCAATGAGGGGAGTTTTCTTCTCTTACTTTTACCACATAATTTGCTATACCTTGAGAGGGGTGAGATGCCCTTTTGTGCTGGGGTGTCCCCCCAGCAGCACCAGTGGAAGGCAATTACAATGCTGGTGATGCTCTCTCCTTCCCTGAAGAGTTAATGAATTCCATCCTCCTATTGTTGCTGAGCTGGGCTTTCCCTGGGACCTGTAGTGGGGCAGGATCCTTGAGCTCTGCAAAGGGTTTGCTTCCTGGTAAGAGAGCAACCCATTAGCTCTTGTAGCTGTTGTTCTTGAACTGAAAGCTCTGTGCTCTAAAGCCCAGCAGGAAGAGATAATTAGCACTAAATTGTGTATTCTGGGCAAAATCCATCCACTTCTGCCAAGACTACACAAGGCCTGAAATACAGTGGAAATACATGTGGGGTGGGTGCTTTTTGCATAAATGTGGAAGGAAGTGTGCATGATTGCACCCTTGGTCAGCATGGCCCAGAAACAGGATCTGGGGTCGATGTAGGTCTGTGCCAGCTCCACACCCCGGGTAAGCAGAGGGTTTGGGAGCAAGGGAAGGGGAGGCAGTGTCTGTAGGGATATGTGGCTGCAGTAATGTGCTGGGGAAATAGCCCCTATCCCAGCCATTCTCCTTGTCCTGCTGCCTTCCTTGGCTTTCGCATGTGCACCCCACTGCCAGCAGGCACTGCATTGCACTTGGTCCCTGGACAAGTTGTGCTTGTGGATGCTCCAGGCTTCAGTTTGGGAGCCTCTGTTGTAAGATGGACAGAAACCCCATCTCCTGCCCAGTAGTGTCACTGCAGCATGGTGTAATTCTTTATCCACGCACTGGGTGCCCCTGTTATATGTGATTTAATAAATGCACTGCTGTTCTAATGCTTCTTCCTCTGCTTGGGCAGTGGGCACAATTCAGCTGCCTGAGCACGGGCTAGTTGCCATTTTCCCCTAGAAAGTGCCACCTGAGTCCAACTGCTGGTCCAGAAACATGCAGGTCTTCTGTAGGTCCTGTGTCATACCTGCCAGCCCTGGCAGGTGCACCACTGGAGATGCCCATGTTGGAAGTGACTTAAGCCCTGTGTGTCCAGGTTGTGTCTCCTAGAGCTAGAAGTCACTAGGCAGACTGACTCTGCACAGTAAGAACCACCATGTCCCAGAGCTTGTCTCAGCTTAATCGCGGCATTGCAGGCCTAAACCGTACAAACTCCCAGGCAACTGGATATGTTCAAAAGCAGTTGATCATGATGAATGCTGGCCGCATAACTGGATCCTGAGGGGAATCTTGAGGGACTTTGATCTGAGGAAGGTCTGGTTCCTCTAAGGACATATTAAAGGTCTGAAAATGATCTAACAGATGGTCTAAATTTGCACTGCAAAAACAGTCCTGATGTACCAAGCCCACCAAACGGAAGCAGAGAGCAGAAGACATCACACTTCACATCACCAGTTTATAACGGGCAAAAAGAAGTCAGGTTTCTGCCTGACAGTTAAGTGTTGTTAGATTTCCCTCCTCTTCCCATTTCCACACAGAAGACAATCATTCCATCAGCCTTTTGTCTTGGGCTGCATCTTCTAAACCTTTTGTCTTTCATATGAGCTCCTTTGGACATTGACCAACTTCCATTTTCCTTAAGGTATGGTTCCGAGAACTGGACACAAAACTCCAGCTGAGGCTGCACCGGTGCCAAATAGAGCACAATAATTTCTTCTGTGGCTTACACAAAATACTCTTGCAGGTGTTTTCCCGGGTTGACATTTGCCTTTTCTTGTGTTGTGGGCAGACAATACCAAGGACTCCCACAGTTTCTGGATCTCTAAAGTCTTTGGGTCCCCCTCTGCACGCTGCTGCCTGGCAGGTCACTGTTCACAAGGGCCGTGGGTTGGGCTTGTTTGCTGGGGACTTTTGCATTTGACATTTCCCTCTTAAGTGCTTTTTTGCTGTCATCTGTTTGATTTCTGTCTGGTCCTTTGGGCTTTTCAGGATCAATTTGAATTCAAACCTTGTCTTCCTATGGGAAATGGTATAGATGACTTGTGGAGAAGATGATCATTTATCTTAGTTTGGATACTAAAAGAGTAGCCAATCTGCATTGGCTTCAGGGACTTGTGCTTGAGAGGCAGGGAGAACTAGTTTACCCAGAAGACCGTAACACTTCAAATAAATTACTATTGGTTTCCCTGCCTTATTAGATGTCATAATGATTTGGATGTTCAATTCAGATTAAAAAAATGTACAGGTTGTTTGCTGCCTCCTGAGCTGCTCCTCCTGGTCTCTGGCTACAACTGGTTACTCCAGAACTGGTTTTTTTTCCACCCCTGCTAAGGACTAGATGTGATGTGTCCTCAAAGTTTGGTTCAGTACTGGGTTTGCCATTCAGGTTACTGGGGCAATATGGTAGGTGGTGAGCAGCAGCAGAGGCACAGTAGAATCTAGTCTAGTGCCCAGGACCGAGCACTCTGCTTCTCATCATGCACACAGAAAATGATCAAGGGTAAGATCACCCTTGAGCATGCAATCTCATACAGATTAGCACATCCTCCTCATGCAAAGCCTCATTTATTAACATTGAATGCTTGGTTCGTGCCATAGATTGGAGGCTGAGATTACCATGCCAGGCCTGGGCAGGGTGTCACCCCACCATTTTGATTCTCCATTGTGCCATTAAGTAAGCTGCAAAGAACTTTCTGCCATCCAGCTGTCAAATGTATCGTGATTAGATCAGAGTTGTGCTGTGAGGTTTCATGTTTTCTTAGCTGATGCATGATGTTAAATGCCAGCTTTAGCTTTTATAATAGCTTTTGGCTGCTGCCTTTGCCTAGTCTGCACCAGATTTGTGACAAACCTTGTTGGGACATTACTTAATCCTCCCAATATGACAATGAAATGTTGATTTTTTTAAAAAAAAACAACCCACAGTCTATTCCAACTAGTTTTGCACCTTCCTCGATATTAAATCTAGACATTTTTGCCACTAGTTTCCATGTGAGAGTGTTTTCAGGACTGCATTGAGGAAAAGGAATTAAAGTAAGAGGATGTACAAACACAAATCTCCAGCAACTGGTTGCTGCTTCAATTCCAGCAGGGCTGTTTGTGTAACATTCCTGCAAAGTTAGACATTGAGTTTATTATGGAACCAGGGTTTTTTTCTGTTAAAGGCAATAAAAAAATTAAGTTATACAAGAGCTTGCTTTGGAAGAGCAGTAAGAATGAAGCAAATAAGCTTGACTGCAGATGTGTCAGGTGCTGTAAGCCTGAGAAGTGGTGTTAGTTCAGAGAACCTGAGCGGTACAAAATAGATGGTCTTTCAGCAACGTGATAGCCAACATAGCTCTTTAGAGCTATTACTGTGGCAACATTGTCATTGACTTCAAAGGTGCTGACTGGACTTGCAAAAGGTTATCAGGGTTTTCTGTGGACTATCAGCTATGGGACTACTGTTAAGTTTGTAAGGACTAGAAACCTCACATCCCTTTGAAAGTATAACCCAAGTACATCCCTCATTATTACTGTATAGATCTCTTTCCAGTTACTGATCGCTTATGGTGCTAGATGGCTCTGGATGCCTGAGAAATAGAAATGTGCTGAAGTTTTATGAGGGTTTTTTTTGTCTATTCCTGTATCTACTTTCCTTCCCCCTCCATTTCCTAAGAAAATTCCTGTGGGATTAACAGCACCCATGTGTTGGATTTGCAGCAGCTGCCCCCAGATGGGGTGTGAGTATGTTCTGCAACATAAGAAATTATTCTGCAGCAGAAAGAAAAGATGGGGAAAGTGGCTTAACTGCGCCCTTCAGGACTTCTAGAAACACCTTGGGTCTTCTGATAATACTCCACAAATGAAGCAGGATTTCTATGGTATCAGTAGGGTTGCTACAGAGGTGCTACTGGTGTGATGAGTAAATGAGGCCTTCTTTCAGTGATAAGATTTGTCATCATTCGTATGACAAATCCATATGAATTAATGTGCGAATACAGAAGGTGGCAGGTCACTTTAACACCCCCTCTGTATCCTGATTTCTCAGAGAGAAGCAAAGATACTGATGTTTGCCTGGATTCCTGGGACATGTCACTGTATTAGCTGAGCTCTCCCCATGAGGGAGCCTGCACAGGAATGGCAAGTGATGACGTTGCCACTGGTAGCAGTAGCTTTTTGTGCAGTCAGCATGCAAATGAATATTCCCTCAAAACCCAGAGCAATCTGTAGAGATCCAGAATTACCTACACCACTGTGGTGCTAAGAGAAGGAAAATTGGCAGCTTGGATGCAGCAGCCTTTCCCCAGCCCTTGGCTGACCCAGCCCTCGGCTGCCACCTCCCCAGGCAGCACAGAAACCAGTGATGATGTTTACAGCCTAACTGCATGGTATAAATGCAAGGTTATTGTATTGCAGGCTTGGTCCTGGGTCTCCTGTTCGCAACCATCTGGAGCCAGAAGGCAAAGGCTGTGCACTGAACCCCGGGCAACACGTTTGCTGCTGCCATACACCCGGACTGCGAGCTGCCCGGGCTGCCTGATGCTGCACACCATGGCTGGTCCCCCCTGGCTCTCTCAGTGGGATTGCAGACCATGCTGTCCATCCTGCATGGTGAGAGCTTCTTGCAGGGCTGCAGCGTTGTACCCATATCCTTATAAAAGCCTAGGTAGTTATATACTAGATGACCATACTTTGGTTTGTGGTTTTTCTAGAATGTCATCTTCTTTTCCTTTTTATTGCTCTGAGGCCGAGGCTATTTGTGCAGTAGAGGTGTCCCTCATTCCTTTCTGCACCCGAGCTCCCAGGCACAGCTCTGGCTTCTGGGGTCTGGCTGAGAAAGCCCCTTGTCTGTCCCTCCCGCCCTCCTCGCTTCCAGCTCTGCTGGGGTTTGGAGTTCTTGGAAGGAGCGATGCTTTGTTTAACCCTCATCACCTTTTCTGCCTGGAAATTAAAAAAGAAGGAAAAAAGTTAATGTTTTGAGTAAACACATGAAACTGTTTTGAACCCCCAGAGCTAAGCTGTGGCTCACAATTAATTATATTTCTCTACAAAGAAACGTAAGAGGTCAAAGGACATGGTGAAGTAATACATTACGGGGAAGCTGACAGGAGAACAGTAAGTTTGGGCTTAAGTGAAAAATTTTTTGCTTTGCTGGCTCTTGGTATGGAGCCAATAACAACAGAGCAGGAGCTGGCTTGAAATGACCATAGAGAGCAGGTGTGCTGCAGACGTTGGAACTACTGAAAATAATACTTTCAGTTAGTACACTTCTGTTCAGTGTCTTTAAATAATAATATTAAGACAGTCTCATGGTAAAGATTTGCCCTTTGTGGGATACACAGGCACTGAAATGCTGTTTTATTAGCAATCGCTTTGCATCTCTGGGAAGAGTCATATGGGACCCCCTCCACGCCATGAGGAAACAAAGAAGTCTCTTTCATTTAAATATAAGTTTTGTTTTGTACAATATGCAGTTTGTTGAAGAGTCAGGAGTCCAAAGCCATCTGAATTAAGAGATTTTCCTCCCTCCAGAGAACGACGCAGGCATCTGCTACCTATGAGCCCTTCTGACAGCGGCTCTTTTTGTTCCCCATGTCATTGCAGTGTTTCACTGTAGCAAGTCCAGAAGCAGCAATGTATTCGCAGCACCAGGAGTAATGACCACCATTTCCAGGGGAGCAAGTACTGCTGTTATGAACCCCAATCCATGCTGCCTGCTCCACAAATATAGGAAAATCATTTCATTGTTCTCAAAAACATTTCGCTCCCCACCCAGTCAGTGGAGACCTTTTCATTAAGTAAAAGCTCTGTGGCGAGATCCTGAGGGGACCTGAGCACCTGAAGTCCTCTTGAAGCCAACAGGAGTTGCTTGTGAGGGCTTAAGACCTCTCAGAATTTGGCTGTGTGGGCTTAACAGTCCACCCACTGACATACTTTTATTTCCCTCTAGTGTCTATTATTTTAGACCCTGTACTTGCTGCAGCATGTGTTTCTCCTCCAGAGTCATGGCATATAAAATCGCTTTGATTCCTGATATGCTGTCAGCTGACTCCTCACCACCATCCCGGTGAAAGATGAATCAGAAATGGGTTTTCTGTGTTGCAGGCATGGCAAAGTGTGCCCAGCTCGCCCCCGGCTCGCACTGTGCGGGAAAATGGAGTAAGATGAAAGACAGACAGCACCAGAAACCACAGGGACAAGGGAAAGGTTTCCACTCAGCTAAGGCTTCAGTGTTTTTTTTCAACAGTCAAACCAAAAGCATAGAGTCCATGTACTGGTAACGATAACATTTGTACCTGTAGGTACACTAGGGACTGTAAAACTACACAAGAGGCAATCTTTCTCCTTAAGCATATAAGTTCATTGCCAGGTAGAAGCAGGAAAAATTTGCCTTATTTCATGCAAGTGAAGCTTAGATGTTCCTCTGAAACTTCCAACACCAAATATCGCAGGAGAAAAGCTCCTGTACTGGCTTGTTCTTCATGAATGGTGTGGCAAACCATTATTACTGAAGAAGAAAAGGGCTCACACAAGTGGACTTGCTGCATATAACCCAGATTATAAAGCAGTGAGTGACTGGAGAGAAAAGACGAACTGTTATCTTGATGTCTGGATGGTTAGTGTTTTGGGGGTTTGATGAATTTTCTTGATATAATGGCAATTTCTTTCCTAAGACTAGATTATTAAATCATTATGATGCTAATTGCATGACAGCATTGTATTAGTCATCACAAACTCTTCTGTAAATTTTTTGAAGTGCTCTTCAGGATGAGATTACAAATATGCAGAGGGAAACACCCAAAGTAATCTCATTTCATTTCACCTCTGTTTTCTTTTGACTGGAAAGAGAAGCACGATGGTAGAGACTTATGAAGACATATCATTTTTGCTAAGAAATAAACTGGAATGATCTGCTGATGCAGGGGTAAGGGAGAGGACATGGCAAGAGACATGTGGTCAGTGTCAGAAATAAAAAGGTAAGAGTAAATCTCATATGGGATAAATAATAAGCCCAGAGAGACATATTGAAGGAATAATTACATCAAACCCGTCTGAGTCCAAGTGCATGTCACCACTGAGGGCAGGGCAGGACACAGGTGGGGTGCTTTGCTTTCCCGGGCAATAGATTAATCTGTTACAACATCACTGAAATCTGCCAAGACCAGAGCATTGCTGGAACTTAAAAGGTACAAACTTTCCCAGTTCTTCTAATCTAAATATGCCTTTGAGCATAAGATGCAAGGGGAGGAAAAAAAAAAATGGGAGGGGTCCTTTGAGAGGCAGGCACAGGGGCAGACAGAAAAGCAAGGGCTGGAGAGAGCTAAAAAGGTTTCTAAAAAGTTGACAAAAATTCCTAAGGAAATAAAATCAGTCCGGATCAAGAAAAGAACTGAACTGCTACCTTTCAGAGTGGGCTGAAAAATCAACACACAAAATCTGTAATGGAGTGATAGAAGGTGAGGAAAAAGGAAAGGAAATCCTGGCAAAGGGAAGGCCAGGTGGGGACTGAGAGTAGGATCCTTCCCCCTGTTTTCCTGGCAGTATCCTGCCACGTTGATGGGTGGCTGGTCTGAGTCAAAGAGCGACAGCGGGAGTCAAACGTGTGTACCAGGTATGGGGTGATGCCAGGCAGGTTTAGAGGACAGTCAGGTTTAGAGCACAGCATGACTATTACTGAGAGGCGGCAGTGCAATTGATGCTGTTACCATCAAACCATACGGTGGTTCACGGAGGCTGTCAGTGGGGAATGGCTGGTGGGTAGGGGGATGGTGGGGAAGAATATGAGAAACCAGAGGAAAAGAGCACAGCTGAAGAGAGTGGGAGGAAGAAGCAGTCAGGAAAGAAAGCCATTTCTGCTAGGGCAATTGTCCATGGTAAAGGCAATAGAGGGGTCATCACAGGTCAGGCTGAGAGGTTTCTTTCCACCTGCTGATAGAGGAGGCATACCCAAATCTCCACTTTCCCTTGGGTCCTCTTGAGTCTAACACTGCCTCCAGGAAGCAGGAGGTTTCCCTGAAGCAAATGCAGGTACAGGGAGGCAGCGGTGGAACTGGACTTTAATGTGGGAGGTCATGGAGAGGTGCGAGAGGGAAGACACAGCAGAAGTTTGGCAGAGCTCATGGGGAGGGAGCAAAGCAGCCCAAATGCAGCAAGTGCCATTTCCCCAGGGCACAGAAATACGGGGAGGGGATGGAGGAAGAGGGGAGAGACGCTATGGGGAAGACACTTCTACAGGGCACGGACAGCAAGAGAGATGCACAGGAGGCAGAAAAGGAAATACAGGCATTGTGAAGGAAAGGGGGGGAAAAAGGAAACTAAGCCCGTGCCAGGAGCAGGCTGAGGCCAACGGGGAGAGGGGACTGGGAAGAGAGACAGGGCTGGAGAGGACTTTGAGTAAGGGTTTTAGGCTGAGGGTTTGGGCTGAAGAAGCTGTGAGGTTCAGGCAGGTGTTGTGCCCTGACAGTCTGCCTGCACCGCAGGCTTATCGGCTGGGGCAGGGAGAGGCTGCCTGCAGCCAACATTGTGGCACAGGGCTGTCAGTGTTTGCTGCCCCATTAAAGCATTTATGATGTACCTGTGGGAATAGAGCAGCAGCTGCTTCTTCCAGAGCCACCTACTGAGCATCGAACGAGAGTGGCTTTAATCCGACTCCTTTTTGTCATCAGCCATAATATCTGCAATATTTGCAATGGCAGTTGAGACTTAAATAGGTGTTTTGTGTAGAGCAACCTTTTTTTTCTTAGCACTTTGTGCAGTGCAGATTGGTGAGCAACAGTTTCATTTCTGGTTTCTGCCTCTTGTAGGTTTATGCACTTCAGATGCCAGTCTCTGGCAGGCTGCACAGGAAGAGCATCGCTCTCAGATACCTGTGAGCAGCTCTCTTACGGGAATGAAATTATGCTCCTTTCCTATGACACTGCCCCATAATTTAAAAGTAAAATTCACTTTAAGTGTTTACACTCATCATAAGAAACAGCCCAACAGGAGACATAGCCCTGAATTTTCAATTAAATCTCTCTTTCAATAAAAAATAACCTACAATTTCCAGGGGCAGATTAAAATCTTGCTAAAGTTGTGCAGTTCTGCATAGTTTGAAGGTTGCTGGATAAATTCCCCAGGAGCACTCCCTCCACCTCCCATCCATCACAGGCACTTGACTAAGTGGTGGGAGGAAGAGCTAGGGATGACAGTCTGTTGGGAGAGTTGCTGAGAAACGCACAGCAAAAGCAAAAGCAGTGGGAGAGGAGCCAGAGGGGACAGAGCAGCTCCCTCGGGCAGGGCCAAGCGCTCCTCACTGCCAGAGGAGCAGGAAATACTGCAATGGGACTAGTAAAAATGTTTGTTCCTTGGGGTATTTCCAGCCCAGTCCCCTTGTTCATTCCTCCTCCATAGCTGATGCCCTGCTTCATGCATGGGCTTCTTCTACGCAGTCCTGAGCACTGGCTGCTGGCCATGGCAGGATGCTGTGGCCCTGCACCCCTGCCTCCGAGACGAGGAGCGGCACAACCTGGACCTCAAAGCAGAGCCAGAAATGGAGAAGTCGGTTATCTGAATCACAGCGTCCCGGTTTAGCCTCTCCTGATCACATGCCGTCTGCTCCCTGACAGCCTTGTGCTAATGTTACAGACATCAGCAGAGCCCTGCTTGGAGGCTGTGCCTTCCAGTCAGAAGTGGAGTCATGGGCTGAAAAAAAAAGCAAATATAAGCTAAAATTGCAATGTCTTGAGGTGAAGGAGGAGGAAAAAAAACGACCAGCCTGATGGGGATAGCTGTAATGCTCTGCATCATCTTACATAAAAGCTCTTTCTCAGCTGTCCCAATTTAAAAGTGTGGGTGAGGGTTTAGTCACTCTTTAAAATTGGCATTTCTGAGGCTGCCGCTGTTTGTCACATTGCTAAAATGAGGTACAACGATAATGGGAGGGAGATGACAGTGGGAATGATTGGGGTCCAGATAACCATAACACGAAAGATAAAAGATTGTTGAGAGAAACTGCATAGACCTCAACAACGACTAAAATGGCTATATCAAACTGTAAAGGAGGTTTGCATTGCAAAATATTTTACTGAAGGCCAATATGTTCTGCCAAATGTACAGTACCATTTCCAGAGAGCTTCTTCTTGCCTTCTAAGGCAACTGCATTTTGGTGCCCATGCTCTAAGCCCAGTGCTGATGCTGGACATGACAAGGCACTGACCCTCTATTCTGCAGTGAAGTTGAGCCTGGACAGCAAGTGTCTGCTGCCTTCCAGCTCTCAGGGACTGCATCTGTGCAGCAAGGGAGGCTGACCCCGCAGTGCTCCCCAGTCCCTCAGGACTCACCCTGCACGTGCCCTGGCCATGGGCCATGCCTCCAGGATTCCCCCAGGGAAGCTCCAGTGCACAGACAGGAGCGGCCACCACGTGCTCATGGGACCACCGGTGACCAAGACAGTGGGACACGTCACTCAGTTCACACTGGGTCTTGCCAGTGATGGGCAGACACCAGCGGCACAACTGGCTTCCAGATGGGCTTTTTCTCTCCCTCACTCCCCTTATGATGGTGAAGGTGGTGTAGGGCTTCCCGCAGCGCTTGGTCACAAGGACAGGGCAGCTCCTCAGTGCTCTTTCTGGTAAAGGCGCAGGAAGCTGAGCCTGCAGTGGGCTGCCCCCCCCGGGGTTAAAAAACCCCAAAACCCAAAAGGGAAGTGAAACCACCCTTTCTAGAACATGGAAATGCTGAGGGGGTGTTTCATGCTCCAGCAGCCAGAGAGGTTCAAAGGGCAGCAGAAATCCCCCAGTGCTTCAGCTAACAGCAGCAGTAGGTGTGGGAGAAGGGGCAGCACCACAGACCTGATCAGAAGGAAGCAGCTGGCAGGCGGCTGAGGCAGCGATGAGGAGCCGCTTAGTCCCTGCTGGCACCAAGGAAGGGGACAAGGGATAGAGAGGGCATCCCAAAACACGGAGAAGGGCAGTGCACTTGCACAGTGCAGGCAGACTGCGGCTCACTGGCCATCTCAAACACCCAGAGAGGGATGGAGTGGGGTGTGTAAGAGCTTCACTGTAACTATCCTGCGAGAGGCCAGGATCAGGCCTCCCTCAGGAATCCCTGCAGCAATTTTTCCCCATTTCTACTCTAATCCTGTAATTCCCCTGTTCTGTGGTAATCTCCCCACAAAAGGGATTCTAAGCAATGCTATGAGATATGTCCACAAGGAAAGGTTTTCAACATATGTCCTTTAATCAATGTTTCCTGAAAATCCTATCTTATAATATAGCATAACATTCAGAAGTGAAGAGGCACCTAAAACATAACAAAGGCTTTTGGTGCAATGACCAAATTATAATGACCGCAAGGGCATGGGCCTGTGAACCTAAGGCAAAACAACATGCAATAAATCCCTTTTTTTTTTTTTATTTAAATAAAGGTAAGAAAGGCAAGGAAAGGGGCCTCTGGAAGGAATACTTTTTGCATTAAGAGATTATAAGTAACAACAACCAGCTGGAGAATGAAAGATCTCAAATTTATGTAGAGATTGTCAAGCTACCCAGACACAGTATGCCAAGAAGATAAACCTCTCTCTTCCAGGTCAAGTTACTGCCAGGTAAATTATCTGTAAGCCATATTTGTAAGAAGCAATAGTGACCTCGCATGGCTTACTAAATTATTCCAGCAGATTGTGATTCCAGATCTTGTTATTACCTTGATGGAATAATCTAAATTCAAATCAGGCAATCAAGTCTGAATGCCAGGGCACTCCTGTTCTCCTAGAAATGAAACTTCATTACATGATGGAAAAGTTGGTGACATGGGGCGGGAGACTGGAAATACTGTTCAGCCCTTGAAGTATCCATGGACAGGATCTGATCCAAGGACCTATTACTTATTTTGCATCTAATATTTTCGATACTGATGATCTCCTTGCAGCTGACTTGGGGCAGGGAAGGAATGATATCTAGGCTTTGAGGGTTCTCTACTGACAAAATTTTGGCGTGGCACTTTTGGGCAGGAGTGCCTATTTGGGAGAAAACAATTTTTTTCACAGCTCTTTTGATGTAACAACCAGGCTATTTCATTTCAAAGACATCAGTCACTGTGCAGTTTAGGCACCAAATATAGGAACTGCTGGGAAAACTCCCTTTCTATCTTCCATGGCCCTATTACAAAGCTCTGAGTTTGGGTCAGGATCCTTTCAAATGGGGAGCAGTGCTCTCCCACACACTGACCCACTGCAAATTCAGTAGCAGCTTTCTAGGGAAAATGCAAGTTGAAATTTCCTACTAAAGCCATATAGCAGTGCTACAGCCCTGGGGGTGAGGTTGCTGGGTATCCAAGCCAAGATGTGAGCAGTACATCTTTCTCTACCTGTGACCCCAGTTTGAGAGAGAAGTATTTTAATAGCTGGAGAGTAGAGGCTCTCCAGTCTAATCAGAGCACTCAGTCAGAGTAAGTTATTCTAACCAACTGCGGGTGATGATGTGGACAGTACTTAAACCTCAAGCCAGGAAGCTCATGAGCATGGAGAGGTTCAGCTCAGTACCAGGGTAAGTTCAGCCATCTCTTGGTTAGCACTAAACCTTGCTCCAGCTTCAGTTTGGTCCTGGAGCTCCAGATCGTGTTTGTACACGGGACACTGCCAAATCAGTACGTGTCTCGTGTCCGACACAAGCTCCGGGCAGTCTCTAGCAAAGACGGGGATAAAACCTCAGACAGGGTTTGTAGATGCTCTGGTCTGTTCACAGCCCTTTGGCAGAGTCTGTACAAACTGGAGCCACAAATCCACCCCAAGCAGGGCACCTGCCTGAGAAACTGCCTGCCAAAAAGCTGCTCACATTGTAGTAAGCGTGCACAGGGTTTAGTTTACAAGAGATTGTGTGCGACTGCCTGAAAAGGAAGAGGAGAGGGCATGAGGTCACCCTTTATTCAGAAAGCAAAATGCTGAAGAAAGTTGGTGCTGCATGTGCAGCTTTCCACCTCCTCTGAAAAGCATTCCTGAAAGCTGATACTGCCAGTAATTTTTTGTTTTGTTCCAAGGTGCTCATACTTCAGATGGCGGCATCTTGACATTCACATCCATTATGTGAACAGATTACGGAAATAACTCGCTCTCACTCTCTCTGTGATATTAATCCCCAGTCGCTGGCTGTAGCACAGAGCCTGCCTCGGACAGCAGGCACCCCGAGCAGCCCACTGGCTCCCCAACCCCTGCTGCGCTCGGCCTCGAGGAAGGCAGAGGAGCATTTCCAAAATCAGGCTTTTCTTGCTGCAAAATCTGAATCCAAGTTGGCCCTTTAGAGCTTTCCTCCTTGCTGAGCAGCCACAGGTGCTTGGGGTGAAATATAAGGCCTTTAACATGAGCACTGCGATAATATAATATCACATCATGGGAACCAGGCGGGCTTCATTAAGCAACAGCTGAAAAACGTACAAATGAGAAAGGAACCAGCAAATTAAGATCCACAGCTCTTGTTCACATGGCAAAACATCATTAGCTTTGAGGTGGGAGACTCTTTTACCTTTTACACCCTGTTGGCTTTTAGTGCTGGTGTTTTTAATACACATGCTGCAAGGTGGTTCGGGAAATACAAACTGTGGTAATTGCTCCAAAGCTCAGTTCATCATTCCTTGGAACAGATGCCAGTGGGGAAGAAACCTGCTGAAGGAGAAGGGGAGGAGTGATGGAAAGGGCCATGGAGAGCAGAAAATCAGAGTAATTTTGCATTAGTGAAATGGGATACCCATCTGGACAGAGAGAGAGCGCTGGCAGCACGCAGTTACTCCACAGGGCTCTGCCATGATGTCTGGTACTTGCTGTTACCAGTGGGCACTTGTACAATCAACAGCATTTAGGAGAAAACACATCGGATGGGGGATACATCAAAGGCTGAAAAACAAATACTTCCTTTGCTTAAGCATTCCCACAGCTTAAACCTTGCCTAGCTGTAAAATCAAAGGTCATGCATTTCTTTCTTTCTGTCTTTCTTTGGGGACGGGAGGAGAAAAGAAGGGAGGAAGACCTGANGAGCCACATGTGCGAATGCTGCCGAAGAGAGCAAAGACACGCTGACAAAACAAGCCAGGAATGCTGAGGCCCAAGTTCTGAAACACATACGGTTTATGTTGTTCTTACCACAAACCAAAAATATGTTCCCATTTGAAATGGTTGAATCCACAGCTGTTTTAAAATCCCTTGGTACTTCTGAGACAAATGATCCAAGTCAGACTGTGCTAACAGGGTCAGTTTTAGAGCCAAGCGAGAGCTGTGACTGATGCAGAATCACTGCAGTTCCATCCCTTTCCACATCAATCATTGCTCAATGAAAATCCTGTGGGGCTGTCGGGCTCTCTTACAATATTGTTTACATTAGAATATGATGTAAAGCTCCTCCAGCAAAACTGCGCTGCTGGATTATGATCCTCACTAACAGCAAAAGAGCTTGAGTTGCAGCTGCAGGACAGCACAGAGAGATGCAGGCACATACCCCCAAATTTACATCTACAAAAGCAGTCATTAATGTTCCATAAAATACACCCATTGATTCACCTCTGCAGGCAATTTCTCTCCCTTTAAAACGATGATTATAAAGCACCTTGGGGCGAGTCTATACATCCTAGATGCTCTATAAAGTAACCACCTTGATATTGTCATAAAAGCTGAAATGGCTTTAATCCATTTCCTCACAATAGCAGTTTTAATTCACTCCGCGAGGGCTGGCTGTCAGGAAAATAGTATTTTTCTCAGATTCACACCTGAGGTCAAAACCTTGCCCTCTACGCCAGAGCTAATAAATCACGATTCTTTTTTCTTGCTCCTTTTGAATGGTGAGGACAGTCTCTTGCAGAAAGACAAAAAAAGGGTCTTTGCAGGAGCGGGTGAGGCATCATGGGGGAGGGATGTGGAAAAGGCCCCAGCAGCATCTCGTAATCACGTACTGGGGAGGGCAGGCTTGCAGCTGTGCCAGGCCTTGAAAAGAAAGACTCGGCACCTGTTTAATCTTGACTGAAAGGTCTCAAGTTATGGCTGTTATGCTCTAATACACCCCATTAAATATTTGCATATTAAACATACAGAAAAGAAAACCTTTTTGAAGTGACAGCGAGTGAATAGCATTGCAGCCTCTCCTGCTCTCCACAGGTCCCTCTAATTGGTCCCTCTTGTCCCAGCACTTGATTGCTCTGGAGCCAGGGTGGGTTTTAAGGCAGAAATTCCCCAGACATTCCAACAGTGTGGAGCAGCCGCTGCTCACAGACAAAGCCCTGGCAGTTGCCATCAGAGGTACCCAGGAGCCAGCAGTCTTCTCCTCAGCCTAGGAGAGGAGACTGAGTTGTATCTCATGCTGTGTCAACAGAAGCAATCACAGCAGGTCAAGAGCTCCCTTCAGCCTGGCTTTCCCACCATCAGCATCCCTTCTCCAAACCAAGGAGAAGCCTGAAATCCAGAAACATTTCCTTCTACCTGCAGCCTCTGCCTGCATCCCACAAGCCCCTGTGAAAGGTCCTCCTACCCACCACATGTAACTAGACCCAGACAAAAACATTTTTCTGTGCTGCTCAACAAGATGCCAAGGTGCCCACAGAGCCTGCTGCTGTTAGTCACCCAACAGCTCCTGCTTCTCTGCAGGCCACAGTCATTTGGGACCAGTCCTGTCCACCTCCCACCTTACGAGCCAGCAAATGGAGACAGCAGATGGAATCAGGTCTTGCTGCACATTTGAGCACTGGGACAACCCATGCCATGCCCACTCTCCTGTCGGGGAGCAGCCACGGAGCTGGGGAGCACTGGCAGCGTTGGGGGCATTTGTCCCGAGGAGCCTAAGGCCACTCCATCCCCTGGCCAATGCTGCCGGGAATGAATGCTCTGCTTCATGGCACCGCAGCACCCAGGGCCTGGGGACAACAGGAAATGTGGTCACACCAGCCATTTTGCCATGCACATTTGGCAGATTCAGCTTAAAGTCAGGCCTCGCATGTGGTTTTAGAGGTAGCCGATGTCTGGTTTGATATTCTGTTGACACAGTCTGGTTTTAGATGTGGTATTGAGCACAGGCCTCACGAGTGCTCCTGCTTTTACAGAGTGCTTTTCATTTGGGAAGAAGTGGCAGCAGGGGCTCTGTCAGCTCACAAGAGCATCAGAAGAGCATTTAAGCACAGTCACCTCTGCATAGGGTGTAAGCACTTGTTTCGGGCTTTCCGGCTCTCCAGCTGGCACGTGAATTGCAACCCTGGCCCTGCAGGGCTCAGGAGAAGGGGTTACAAGCTCCTGGTGTCCCAGCAGTGCCTGATTTCCTTGCCAGAAGGTCCCAGGATGGCCTGGATATGCAAAAGCAGCAGTTCCCAGCCCCCTCACCCTTTCTCTTTCAGAGGCAACCATGCAGCAGCGAGGTCTCAGCTCTGCAGCCTCTGAGCTCCCCCCCACAGCAATGTGACTACCACGGGCCTCGCTCGGCTCGTCGGCAGCCTGCGGGGGAGAGGCAGGTGCAGGAGAAGGCCTCTTTCGGTAGCTTGTTTCTTTGAGATCAATGCCGCTATGTGTTTCGCTGCAAGAAGGCAGCATCAGAGAAAGGCGCCTTGCGCTGGGAAAGGACGATGGCGAATGCCTGATGCTGCCCAGTCTCTAGGGGTGTTCCTTCCACCACCACACGCTGGAAATGCTCCGCTCCCTGCACAAAGGGGCTTTATTCATACGGCAGAGACTTTTATTGTGCCGAAGGAACTTGTTCAATACAACAGCCCTCTTTGTGCAGCCGCTTCACCCATAAGCCATATGCAGTCCCAAGGCAAGGCTTGAATACTGCAGAGGGCATTACATGATCCCTCTGCACAGAGATACATTCAGCTCCAACAGTGTTATTTTTGTCTTATTTTTTTGGTGAGTATTGGGGGGGACGCAGATGAAGACAATGGCAGGGAAAGTGTGCGTGAGCCCTGCAGACATTGTATGCCTTTTCACTTACAAACATGGAGAGAAAAAAAAAAAAAATCACTGAGTTCCTGATGTGCCTAATTGCCCAGCAGCAGCAGAAAGTGAGTTGGCAGTGTCTGCATCAACCTACACCGGCTGGTTCTTCACCTCACCATATGTCTGCTCAGACACTCACGACTCCCTTGAACAAGCCACATGGCAGCTTGGACACTCCATAAGGGCTGTACATGCTGTTCTAGAGGAGTAATCAAAAATAATTCCAAATGTTCAGTGTTTCTGTCCTCGCCAGAGACTAGAACTGGGCTTTTATGGTGCTTTTCTATGCCTTACTTCATTACAAGCATTGCAGATGTTTGGAGTGTAATCCTGCCCTCTTACCAGTCACAACTTGAAACAAATTGTTTACTTGCAATGACCAACCAGGTTGGCATTTCCTATTGCTCTTTACTGACTGGATTATTTTTCTGCCTCAAAACATCTGCAGTCACATGTTACCATTTAAGAAATGCCCTCTCTGTCAGGTGTTACCACTAAATGACCCTGAGCTGGAAAGGTCACAGGCTCTCAGAAGTCTGGAAGGTTCAGCTAGTGCTGCCACTCAGCTACGGGGTGAGTTTCTGGAGCAGCGCAGCCTGAAGACCCTTGCCTTCCAGCTGACTCCTGCCTTCATTGCCCCAGCAGAAGATAATGCTGCTGGGTGTTACAACAGTTGCCGCCTCTACCAAATCAATGTATTTCAGGATGACATTCGGCAGTACTCTGAGCTCCTATCTCAGAACACAGAAGTACCTCTTTACCAGGGTATACGCATTTCCACAATCAACACAGCAGTCTCAGCTTCTTGGTTCTTGCGGCTGGGGGAAGGAGAATGCCTGCAAAATCTTTTGGTTTTATTAGCATACCATTATCATCAGCATATCACCATTAGATGCTTCAGTGTGACGAAGGGTGTTTTGGTCTGACACAGTCCTAACAGTGGCAAGGGTTAATAAATGTCTTGGCGTGAGTATTGCATGCATTTCTCTCTCTTGGCATTTAGCCTCCTAGGAGCAAAAACTTGACAAGTGCCTTTCTCTAAATCTGCTGTCCTGTTACGGGCTCAGTCAGGCAAAAGTCTTAATTCCTTTCTCAAGGCAATGAAACAAAAAACTTTACCAGGATATAAGACCACAGGTACAGACTTGGACATTTATGTTACTCATTGGAGGCTCAACATTTTTTCTTCTCATTCAGTTTTATACGCCATGGCGGTCAGATATGTGAGCTCCTCTTTTTAATTACCTTCAGCAAGTGAATGCTCCCGAGGGGCAGGGGAAGAGCTCTACCAGCTCTAAAAGCACTGGGAAAAGCTTGAAACCAGCAGCAAAGCTGCTGAGCCCAGGGCATGCCCGAGGGAGATGGGGCGTGCAGAGCATTGCTGGACTTCCAGGCCATGCTCGTCTCCTCCAGCAGCTGCATACAGAAACACAGATGGAAATGTTTTCCATACAGGCACTTTGCAAACCCTCACCAAGCAGCCAGGCAGCTCAAACCCTCAAAGAAATGGCTACCAGCTGAGGAAAAGCTAGCACCGGGCTGTTTGCAGGGCTTTGGGTCCACCGCTACCGCTGTGCCTGGCGTCTCAGCCTCCCTTCCATCTCTAATCCCCTCACAGCTATCTGTGTTAGTGCAAGGGTAGCCCCGTCTGGGCTGCATTTTTTTTTTTTTTAATCTTTTCAGGCTGCCAAAACCCAAGCTGTCAAATACAAGTTAACAGACCGAAAACACAGATGTCCATTCTTGACTGAGTTTTCCATACAGACTGGACGTGCTCAGAACAGCTTTTAAGGCCAAAGCACTGGTCCCTTTTACTGTGCCCACCCTCCTCAGCCGTCAGTCATTTATTGCCAGTGGCATTCACTGCACATGTCTTCTGTGAGCATCACTTTTCACATACACTAGTTTCACACAGCATTGAGACACAACATATGTGGTTACAATTTATTAGGGTCAAAAAGCAAGGACTTCATGACATATATCCCTTGTGTAACATAGTAGAGTGGGGATCCAAGGTTTCTCAGCTGAAGTGCTTGAGACTGGCCTGAGGCAGGGGGATTCAAAATCTGAAGAAAGTATATTAAAGACCATTTTTCCTCACCTAGAAACAAAGGTGCTCTGCTTGCTCACAGACCTGAAGAGACTTGACCTGCACATGTGCATGCAAAGATATGGCATACTTGTATTATTCCTGTGTTGCCCATGAAGAACACAGCATTGCAGACTTCTAAGGTTCTCTAAGAGCCTTTATTTGCCACCCAAGTCTGGGTGCTGTGTACGTTCTTCATCAACATGCCCCAGACCTGCTCCAGAGTGCAATACATCTGGGCTGAGAGAATCACTCAGTTTCCATGTCACCAAAACCTCAGCTTTTCTGACTGACACTGCCGATAAAACCACATACTCAATGAGCAGATCAGATCTGTCATTGTACCAGTGTGGGAGACACCTGTTAATTTTATCCTGATAAATGTACTAGTCCACCTTCCATCTTCCCTACTGGCTTACCAGTTTCATTCACTTGCCACAATTTGTCTTCTGGACCATAAAGTCTTTGAGGGGAGGGAATGCCAGATAGGCATGTGCATGGGCCACCACAGTGGGTCCTGAGCAGGGTGGCATAGAGAAGTCTTAATACAGGATAAACTAAAATAATAAAAGCATACCCTAGTCATTGGAATAAAAAAAATTCCACAAAGGCCACCATAGGTGCTGATTTCAGGACACTGCCCATCTCTTCTGGACTTGGGCAGTCCAGCTGTAAGTGAAAGGCAGTGTTTGTGTGTCAAACTGCCAGAGTCAAATCTGATTGATTTCTGAGACACTCATCCACCAGAATTATGCCTAAGAAGCCACAGCTCATTTTCAACAGTGTCAGGGAAACTCAGAAGCTGCATAAATATTAAAGTAAGAGACCTCCTAATTAGGTGATCAATAAAGTGCAACAAACATTAAGTGAACACAATTATTCCATGCAATACTGTATAAAGTTATTTTATTCTCTGTAACTGCAGTCCCAGATTCTTAAGATGAGGTAGTAAGCCTGCGTTACATATCTGGGATGCATTTCCAGACAGGTGCATTATTATTATTTCTTGGTGGGTTTTTTTGCTTTTGTCTGAAGCATAAAGAACAGGCCACTGCCAGGGGCAGGGTACCAGGCTCGACAGACCAGTGTTCTGATCAAGTCTGGCATATCCTTTGTTCCTCTGTTCCAATTTAATGCCTGCTGGGAGTGAATTCCAGCCATGTGGGGATGTTTTTGCCAATGAATATTTACCAACACCCTGACTACCCTGGGAATATAGTTAAAAAAACAACTCCAAGGGAAGTGAACACATACTAGAATAAACACTTAGAAATAAGTCATGAGCATTTTTTCTTTAACGCTGAATTAAGCAACACGTTGGTTCAGTTCACGTGTACATTTAGGACTAAACCAACCCAAAGCCACATACTCCATATGTCATTGTTACAAGACCTAGATTTTTAGGCCATTTATAAATGTATGTATCATGTTGTAAGAATACATTCTTTTAACGACCCACTGCATCCTTACAGTCCAGTAGTCAAATAGGCAGGTGGTAATATGATTTCCTTGACTGCAGAGAAGCTGACTCAGTAAATACATAGATTTGTGTAGCTAATCCCAAAAATCCTAATCCTTGAATATTACCAGGAACTCCTCCATTACACTGAGTCTACATATATGTCAGTACATGTCATCTTTATGAGCTGCTTTCCCAGTTACCGTTTGAGGACCACTTGGTGCTTAGCTGTGGGAGCTGGCTGATGATGCAGCATTTGTTCTCCCTCCTTCTAGCTGCTCAACTCCATTAAGACAAGCAAGAAATCAATGATGCTCTTCGCTAGTGTCACATAGAAGAGTAAGTAATTGCAGCAGCTATGGGGATGGCATGTCAGTAGCTGAAGGAGATGAGGTGGGTTCTGTGACTGTATCTGGAGGTGGAGGACATTGCTACTGGGTGATCTCTGCTCCAACCAGTTAATGAGTTTCAGCCCCCACACTGGGTTTTTTCATCTCTTGAAACAACATCAGGGGAAGGTAAATGTGAACTGTTCTTGGCCTCAAATATATCAAGTGAGACCGGTGAGGACAGAGGGCATCTAAGGTCTTCAGCTTCCTCTTCCCTAAATGAGCTTCACAAGAAAGAAACACACCTGCATAGGAGCTTTGTAGCACAGCACTGCTAACACAGTGGCTGGAGGAACAGATTTGGTCTCCTGGAGTACCAGGGGCCGTACATTATTCATAGTAAGGGGTTTATTTCAGTTCTGCTTTGTTGTCTGGGCCAGTTCCACCTCTAAATCCAGAAGTTCAGAATCACCCTGGCCTACCTGGTGCTCAACAAAGCAATGCTGGCAGCCTCAACTTTCAGTGTGTCCATCTGCCTAAAATCACAAAATTTTACAAAACAAGATTTTACAATACAAGATTTTACAATAGGATGGGAGACTTTCTGGATTTTAAGTCTTTTACATTGCATTTGGTCATCTTTTGTGGCACTTCTTTAGGAAGAAGGGTTAGAAAGTTGGTGGGGAGTTTTTGCTTGTATTTATTTGTTTTATGCTGAAAACATCCTGTAAACCCTTGTTGCAGAGTCTATGACTTCAAGAAAAAAGAAATTAAACCTAACCTCACCATGAAAGCTCTGACACTGGCAGCGCAAATCCTCTGTTCTGCTCTGGGATGTTGACCCACTGTCCTGCACACAAACCCCCAGCCTCTAGAGGGGAGAGAGTTTCACCTTTCCACTTTCATGTGCAGAATGATGACAGGGTTAGGATTTTCTCAGACGGAAGCTGTTTTGGGCAGAGAGGGATCTAGTGTTGCCAGTTTCACCCTGACTCATAGCACTTTGGAGCTCTGATAAAACCCAGGCTCTTGGAAGAGTCTGCCTGTTCCCATCCATGCCTTCACTGGCACTGTCCTTCTCCCTTCCCATACAAGCAGACCTCACTACAGGTCTGGAAAGAGGACCAGCTCTGTGGACTTTCTGCTTTTTCCTCCTGTCTTATTTGGGTCTCGCATGACTAGTGAACATCTGCATCTCACCAGTGAGAGCAAATGAGTAGCACAAGGAAGTTGCTAGTGGGTAGCCTGACATGGGAATGCACAGTTGCACCTTTTCTAGTCCTAGCTTGTTTGGGGTGGCATGGATCTGATTGCGGTGGAAGGAATAAGACAGAACTCAAATATTTATACAGGTCATCATATAACCACAAGAAAAGTAGGACAGACAATTTTGAATTAACCTATAATGTTAAGTACTTAATCAACAGCTTAAATATTCTTCAAATTCCCAGCTTGACTGGCAGCATCTGAATAGCTTTCTGCAAATTAAGTGGGCTTAAATTTAAGCACATTAGGGTTCTCTAGTTAGTATTGACAGTCATAACCAGGGTTTCAGCCATGCATATTTATGTTACAACACAGATAGGGTGTTCAAGCTAGATTTGGAGGATTTAGGAGTTTTTAGAGTTCCAAAAATATATGTAATGGTCCAAAGCATCAGAAATATGACATCTGCTCTAATGCATGATTTGCAAGAGACTGTGGGTCTGTTCCTTTGAGAGTGTTATCATTGCCAGAAAATACTAAGTCCTAAAAAAGTGTCAACTATAATTTGCAAATACTGTGCCACATTCCTCACTCGGGGCTTTCCAGGGCAGCCTGTCTACTGTGTATCTGTCTAGGATGCTTCTCTCTTTTTAGAGTCAGAGAGTCTCACAGTCTTAAATGTAGATATCCTCACCATCCTTGCAGAGTAGCAGAGTGCTGTCACCAGCCTTTTAAAGATGGGGAACATGAGCCTTCGGCTTGCCCACAATCTCTTAGGTAAAGCAGAGAATAGAAAGACCATTTTCAAAATCCTGGTTTCCCTTTCATCATTCCTACTGGGTGGCTCTGCTGTTTAGGCAGCAGCTTTTAATGTGTAGGTCTGCTGGTGAAAAGTGCACATGAAGGCAGTGGTTCGCCCTTCAGCCACAGCGGTCTGGCTGCATGTTACTGGTTAAAAACCAAGGTCCACACGCTTGTCTGAACAGGCAGTGCCTTTATTTTTACACAATACTCAGCAAATAATAGGCAATTTGCAAATTATTAATATTTTATACCTGTTATTCATAACTCTGCCTGTCATTTACCTGGGTGCCCTGAGTGTTACTGCTATTTTATGATTTCCAAAGTGATCAAGTCAGAAGTCCTGTTTACAGGGATAGTTTTTGGCACAGCTTCCACACCATTAAGAACAAGGCTCATAACTACCAGCAGAAAGGAACTGTACAAGGGCTTTATAGAGCTTGTGAAGGCTGTTTTTAATGCCTCTCACTCAGTTCCAGCTTGCCAGGAGATATAGTCCTGAGTTAAACACATTAAACACTGCCTCCACAGTGGCTTTCAAAGACTTTTTTTTAACATGGGTTAAACAGAACCTGAATTATAAACATTTGCTTAGTCTTTCTCTCCTCCCCCTACACCAAAATCGCATCAAATATTTGGTATTTGCTACTTCTCAAAGCCTAAACCTTGCCATATGGGACATGTAGTCTGAGAGATCCTGAATAGAGATGTATGAATAATGGATTTTGTTTTATCTGGCGGCCAAAAGTGTTACAAAAGAGTGAGCTCCCAAATACTTTCTTCAGGCCAGAGATAAAAGCTTTTTTTTCTGAATTACCTTTCCTTACATTCTTATAAGTATAAGTCAAGGTTAAAATAAAAATGAGAAGCGTTTTGATTTTTTAAATATAAAAATTAATTATCCAGAAGTTTCAAAGTTTTATTCCAATTTTGGGGAGACAGTTTTTGTTGGGCTTTGGCCCAGGCTGTTCACTGTTCAAACCTGCTAACAGCATTGATTGCCCTGCTAATTTCTGGGCCATCCAGCTCAGTAAAGGCAGGCATGGTAGCCTAGGCTGGGCATAACTTGCTTAGATACAGGCTCTGCTTATTGAACCGCTTGTACAGCAGTAGCTGTTTTCTCCTGCAGCAGTTCCTTGGAAGTCTAGCAGGGCATGTTGCCTTTTAGGCCAAAGTTAGGTGCTAAAAATACAGCACCTGTAATCATATTATTATATGGAAACAATTATGCAGCAATCCTTAAACCATAAGGCCACATCATCAATCTCTGTATGCAGTGTGTCATGGAGAAAATGAAAGACTTTAGGTAAAGACCTATTAGATACCTTGAATAAACATTGGCTTGTGTTTTCAGAGGTGCCCAGTACACACTCCCTTAGCATCTCTGAAAATGCAAGATGTGTCTTTTTTTCTCTTTTTTTTTTAATATTTAAAATTAAAAGGAGCCGGTACCTTGTGCATGATACAAAAATAGCTAACTTAAGAACACTCTGAAGGGAAAAAAATGGCAGCAGCCTTCAGGGGTGGCCCCCTTGGACAACAGACTTGGCACCAGTGAGGGGCAGAGGCAGAGTGCATCCCTTGTCCCAGCCTTACTCACTCAGGGTGAGCAGCTCTGCCAGAGCCACCTCAGAGGGGAGAGCTTTGCTAGAGAAAAAGAGCATTTACTAATGTAGCTGTTAGCTGCCATTAGCAGGGAACCAGGTGTAGACTGTGTGAATATTTTAAGTCTAATTTAATTTAGCACTTGGATTAGGTGTATGCTATTTATAAGTAAGCAACGCCGAGTGATTCCTTGGGTCTTGCAGCAGGTGGGAAACTATTTAGCATGGAGTCAGGGAGTCTTGTGTGTACTGCAGGGTGAAGCTGGGAGCCCTGTGTGGCCAGCACTGCTAAAACTCAGCATATAGAGAGGAGATTTAAGTTGTCTAACTAACTGTTTATTAATTGGCAGTGCAAGTGTGTCTCCTCGGCTTCATAATCACATCCCTGGGAAACGGCGTAACCTTTTGTGCCGAATAACATTTGCATGAGGTAAGGAGAAGTGGTTCGTTCGTGCTTGAGGGCTCTCCCTGATACAGAAGAGGGTTTGGTATCTTCCACCGGACACAAAGAGCCATTTCCAACCACCCGGGCAGGAGGCCGTGGCAAGGAGCCGCGCGGCACCACGCTGAGTCGTGGCGGCAGTGAGCGGAGCTTGGGCTCAGTGCGTTCCACGCGCAGTTTGCTTCACTGTCTAGACGCTGTGACTTTTATTAGATCAAATTCAAACTGAAGACATGGCCCTGGCAAACTTTCCAGAGCAGTAAAACATTGTCAGAGATAGGAACAGAGCATTTAACCCCTCAGTTTTGGACCAGCTGCAACCTTGTCAGTGGAGGACAGAGCTGGTCCCAGCAAAAGTGCTCTAAAATCAGGATGAAAAGTGGGATAGGGAACTGCTGAAATCAGAGGAAACTGTCGGCTCAATTAGTGCGTTTCAGTTACTTTCCATGTCCTTGGTTGTTAAAAAATTTAGCAGTAGAGGCTGATGGCAAAAGCATTGATAACAAACATAATGACATTTTGTCTCCTGCTTACTGACCTAATATCACATTATTGCAACAATAAATCCTCTGGATGGAGCAGGACGCATACCCTAGACATTCAGTCACTGCGGTCCTACACTTCTGACTATCTGAAACATGACAGGCACCTAGAAAGACCATCTGCAAGCGGCAGGACAGTTCACTGGCAGTCCCAGCGCTGCCAGGGGCTGAGTGTCTGTCCCCACAGCTGACTCCCAGGAGGGCTGTGCATGGCTGCTGCCACAGTGTGTTATGCAGAGCAGACCTCAAACATGGCTTGTTCAGAGGGTTTGAATGCACGTTGTCCCACTAATTATTTCCTATATCTATACCCTGCAGTTTGCAGACGGTACTGAAATGGGGGGGGGATAACTTGATACGCTGGAGGGCAGAGCTGCCACTGTTCAGGGGTAACTTAACAAGCTGGAGAGATGAACTGAGAAAAACCTCATGGAACTCCACAAAGACAAACACAAAGTCCTGTACTTGGGATGGAACAACCCTATGCAGCAGGACAGGCAGGGGCCAAGCAGACAGACAGCAGTTTGGAAGAAAAGGAGCTGCAAGTCCTGGTGGCCCACATGTGGGACATGAGAAAGCAATGTGCCCTTGCAGCAGAGGCAGCCAGCTCCACGCTGAGCTGTACAAGCACGAGCAGAGGCAATAGACTGAGGGATACGAGAGTGCATCTGGAGCACTGTGTCCACTTTTGGAATCTACAGTACATCAACAAACTGGAATGAGTCCAGAGGAGGCCACAGAGATGGTGAGGGGGTTGGAGCAGATGATGTATGAGGAGAGGCTGAAAGCTGGGTTTGTTCAGCATGGAGAAGGGAAGGCTTCAGGAAAGGGTTCCCCAAAAGGGCAGATGAAGTCAGATTCTCCAGTGGTGCACAGTGATAGGCAACAGTCACCAGCTGGAACATGGGAAATTCCAATTAGATAGTGGGAAAACCTTTTTCATCAGGGGGGCAGGAGAAGGTCCTGACACGGCAACAGGTTTCCTAGGGAGGTTGTAGACTCTCCATTCTTGTAGATATTCAAAACCCAGCTGGTCAAAACCCTGAGCAACTTGCTGTATGTAGTTGACGCTCCTCCAACCAGCAGGTTTTTTTAACATTTTTTTAACATTTACTGAGACCTTAGAGAGATTAGCCAGGTAAATAGGTGTGCAGTATTGGATTGTGGGAATATGCCCCTTAATTATCTGCTGTAAGCCTTATGACACAAATACAGCTGTGAACATTTAATTCTGCCGCAATGCTAGTTCTACTTTTTTTCCTGGAAATCACAACCTGAACCTCAATCCTTTTGTTTCTTATTCTTATTATATACTTCTTCTTTCAGCTTTCCAAAACCCTCGGCTAACTACTGTTAGTATTGCAAAGCTTTTAATCATATGCTCAGCTTGATTAATATGGACATTATTGGTGAGATCAAAGCATTTGTATCATGTGCCATCTTCAGACAGAAGTGTGACATACTATATTTTTCACTGGGATTTTCTGTCCGCTGCTTGTTTTCACTGTCCTAGTTGTTTGCTGCATGCAGAACTACATGCTCAGATGCAATAATTGTGTTGGTTTCAAAACTGCAGAAAAAGGCAGCAAATGCTGGCATGAATAGCTGTTTTGGATTTCCTATAATTCTTTTTTTAACCTGCCTCAATACCTTTCACTAAGTATTTTGAGTTACTTGTCATGAAACCACTAATGCATCAGTGCACGAGCTATCTGCAGGCCAGTCCACACTGCTAGTTAGCTGAAGGCTGGAGCAGGAGCTTTCTTATCCATGTTCATTTATATCTCAGCCCCTAAACCCAAGTTACAGTGTCACTTCTACTATGATTGGGAGCTTTCTCTTACCCCAGTGTCACTGGCCAGTAAGCTTGTTAAGAAAGATTGACTTTTTCCCTTAAGCACCATTTAAACAAGAGTATTTTTCCTTCCTGCTGAAGAGAATAGTCAAAGTTTGGAGCTTCCAAGTACCTGAAGCTACCATGAGTTTATAAAACCTCTTGCAAGTTCCTATGACTGCTTGTATCGAGTTTTATGGCACTGAGTTGTAAAACAAACACATTTTAAGGCCTTGTCCTAGCACTGCTCTGCATGAGTGGTTCCATCTGTCGTGGCAGTGTCGTGAGCGCCATGCTTTTCAGTACATACTTGCAGCCTCAGAACACAAAGTCATGCAAATCACTCTTCTGCACATGTTCAGCTTCATCTGAAATGGATAGAGGCTAGCAGGTTCTGCTCGAAATAGGAATCCAGTCTCCTTCTGGAATATAGGTATATGTAGGCATTCATAGCTGTAGTCAGATGATGAAACAGAAAGAGATGAAGTATCTCCAGAAGTGACATATATATCTGTTTACATCTTAGCTCTGATTGTCTTGAAAAACAGAAAATAACCTCCCTTGTCCATTAGCTTTCGAAGAGCAATAATTGCTGTTAAGTATTGAGGCAACTTATGTGCAAAGGATGTTCTTAGCAGTGCTTTCATTCTTCCAGAGAAAAGAGTTTGCTCCGAAATTAGAAAATTATAAGCCATAAAGGCTTGCTAGGTCTTTCTGCCTTTTCCCACTAATAAAAGGTACAGGATGGAGTAAAATAACAGCATTACATTTCATCGCTTTATTCTAGATACAATTGATTGTAGCACAGAAACTTTTTCTTTAGGTTATCCAAAGTGCAAATGCTGGATGTACAAGTGGAAGGACTTGTCAACTCTTCAGAGACACTTTCTTTGTAAAGGTGAACTCTTTACTAGAGTATTTGACACACTCAGGGAGGAAGGTGTTAATCTGTTCACATCCAAGGCACAGGCTGCTAGTAATTGCTGCCCCATAAATGTGCCTGTCATGCCTCCTTAGTCTTTAAATATCCAAACTCAAAATAGATGTCTGTGCAACATGTTGAGCCCAGCACTATTGTTTTGTGAGGCAGTATTATTCATTTAGCTTCAGCCAGCTGCTCTCTATATTCAGCTTGGAGGAACAGACTGGAATTTGTAACCAGACAGGCAGGCTGGGAAGCTATAACTTATTCCCTGGGCTGATAAACCAGTGCATCAAAAGTACAGTAAACAAACGCCCACTGGAAACCCATTCCAGTGCTGTGTCCCCTCCTTTCCCCCTGCCACAAATAGCAGTGATCGCAAGGGAACCTGCCGTTATAAACAAATACCCTAGACCTTAACTCTAGTATCAGCTGGATGACATAGTGTTACTGGTATGTTAAACACGGCACATAACAGCAGGATACACTGTTAGGTCACACATGGCAATATAAAATACTAGGTAAGGTCTATGCCTGCTGCTGGGTGGGGACCCGGAGCTGGTCAGTTATTTGTAACTACATTGCCCTCTACTGACAGATGCACAAAGAGGTTGGGACCCTAATTCTGCTGAACTCTCGGGGAGAGGCTGTCCTGTCACTTGTGGTGAAGCAGAATCATGAGGCGGTGTCAGGGCCCAGCCTGGCAGGAGATGCCAGCTTTCATCTCCTTCCGTGGTGACACCACTTATTCTAGTCCCAAAGACACGTGCTTGGCCATGAATTGATGCTCTCCACTGAGAGAGTCTCTTTCTTTCCCTTTTTAAACACAAATAAACAATTGTCTGAGCTGTTTTCTCTTCCTTCTTCAACCTTTTGTGGACATTGGAAGCAACCATGTGTATAATCCAGCTGCAGGCAGACAATCGTCGCGAGCGGGAGTGCCTCCAGCCCTACTGCAGCACCCTGCAGCTGTGCAGAGCCTCAGCACAGGCATATCCTCTTTGCAGTTGTTACTCCTGCTTGAGAAACATGAATCTTCATGGGGCTGGGATAAACTAGGAGGTCTGCAGCATATCTCCCATCAAGAAATATCAAAGCAGCTGATGACTTCTCCTAGGCCAACGGTTCTCAGCCAATGGTTGTGACTCTGCGGTTGCCTGTGGGACTTGCCAAGGCTGACAGAACAGTGTGCTAAGCAAGAACAGTCTTGACTTCATCTGTACATCACAAGCTCTCATTTGGCTTGTTTCCTGCCTTCAGCAGAAGCAGTGCTGTCTTCTTCTTGTAACAGGCTCTCACTCCCCATATGTCTTTGAACCACCTCCAGCAACATGTGGGTTGCAGAGGGAATGGCATTCATCTGTGGAGCTGTAGTTCAAAAGGCTGAGAGTTGGCACATCAGATTAAACAGTCTGTGAACCCCTGTTCCAGGACAGTGGTGTATTTTACTAAAGTAGTTCCCTTTTTCTGGCCTCTGTTTAGTTGAGGTGGCAAGAAAGCTTTAAAGAAGGCAAATGCAGTTCTACAGCTATGAAGATGGGATAGCAATGGGAGTTATACTGTATCTTCTCAAGTAGCAATTCATACAATCAAGGCTCATTTATATGTTCATGAATGTAAGGAGAAATCTCAGGTGCTATGTATTTTCCTAAGGGAAATTTCCATTAGTGCCTTCGCCATAACAAGCTAAATAATACAAACTTCTTGTTGATGCTATGTGATATTTTCTGTCTCAAAAGATACTGTTTCATACCAAGAGTAACCAATAGAAGAAACATCTTATTTGCAGGAGAAAACATGTATACATGAACACATGTGAAAAGAGTGTGTACAGCGCGCACACGCACATGTGTGTGTGTCCCCTCTTCAACAGGACGCATATGATTAAAATCAGCACAGTTACTTGAGGCCTGAATTATTTTCATCCAGCTGCTGGTGGATTTGAAATGTTTTCAAATATCCTATGAAAACAAAACAAGTGGGAACATCTGGGAAGCTGATGGGCTGTGGTGTCTGTGGAACGGGGTGAGTTCAGAGGAAGGAAACCAGCCATTGATCAGCTCACCATCAGGTGTCATCTCCGTCACTGGAAATGCTGGCAAGGAGGGAAGCTGGACACGGGAAGGAACTGAGCAGCAAACAAGCCATGCGTGAAGCCCTGGAATAAAAAATGTAAAAACAATGAAGCTTAGGTAATGGGAGAACTCCTGCCATGTAGGAAGAGGAACAGGCTGCAACTCATTTCAGCCCAATCACTCCAGGGCAAGCATGTAAATCATCTGAGTGCGCGCACAAGATGCTATTTATAGCTGTTAGTTGAAGTACTTGTTATTTATTGTTGTGTTTATGCAGAAGGAAACCCCCCAGTATAGGAAAGATGCTACTCCAAGTCTCCAGTGTTTCCTGCTCTTTTTCTATATACGCTTTCCCTGGCTTTATTTAGGTTCATGTTCTTTATTTTGAAAAGCATGGGAATTAATGATGGTAGCACTGATAAAAGTTTATCAACGCTGGCGTGGTCCCCTCCCGGGGGTTAGAGCCTGCTGCTGGGGGACTCTCCAAAGGTGGTCCGCAGGACCCCTGTGCTGATGAGCTTGTGCATCTCCTGCCAGGTCTTCCATTACCTCCTCCCTCGAGGGCGCGGGAAGGGCTGAAAGCTGAAATGCTCTGGGCTCATCTTTACAAGATAAATAAATAAGTAGCAGGCAGAGGGCTCTGGAGGTTCTGGGTTGCTGGAGGCCCTGAGGAGGAGGTGGCAGGTGAGCGAGAGGGCATGGCAGAGGTCAGCATTGGCTTTCCACTGGGGAGTTTGTACAGCTCAGTTGCTCCCCACTAAATGCCCCAGGCTGACAAAACATGTTACTCCAGCAGCCCTGGGGATCTGCCTGAGGAGAGCAGTCCTGTGACCGCGCATCCCTGCAGGACTGCTTCCCCTCTGCCACCACTGCCTTGCTGGGTGCACTGGTATGGGGAAAAGCCAGGAGCCCTGGGCAGGGGCCAGCCCCTCGGCCCAGCAAAACAGCTAAAAATGCATCCCTATATCACTAGCCCTAAAACACCGGCAGGTTTGCTTAGCTCCCAGAGGTTGCTCCTCTGCCCTTTCTGTCAGCAGGAGCCCCCCAGTAATGGCCAGGAGAGACGCAGAGAAACTCAGATGGGTCCTCCCTTTTGTTTCTTGTAAAGAAACAGGAAGGTTTATGGGGCAGATCTGTTTATACTAACACCTCTCATGGGATGGGACAGGGTGGTGGTTCCCACCTCCCCTCCTGCGCCAGCTGGCTCCCCAGGGGCGTGCTTCTGTCCTGCCTGACTGCTGCAACTTAGCCAGGGTCTTTATCTGGTGGGCTGGAGATGTCCTGCCCAGCAAGGTGCTTTCATAGCCTGGGTAACATTGTCCTGATTTGTAACAGGGAAACAGAGGCAGTGAGATAGAGCTTAGCTATATTAATTGTCCTCCCCATTTGCATGCCTGTGTAACCCCATTTCAGTGCCAGCCCTACTGTAACCATCCAGCTCTCCTTTACAGGGGATCTCTGTTTAACCCTTTCCTGAAACACGGGATTCAATTCCGTCTTAGTTATTGACTGAAGGTGTCAATAGTCCCCATTAACATCAATGGGGGAATACTGTACAGTTCTATAATAAACAAATATTTAAACATTATAAAAAAATAAACATTAAGTACTATTTGGAATACCAATGCTTTACTTTTAAACAAAACCCATTGAAACAGTAAATCCATTGTCTTTTTTCATACAGAATTTCCCCTTTGTTGACATTACACATGCTTGTTATGCAAGGTTACACCATAACACTTGCACTTCTGTACTTCAGGACACACATATAAACATACTCCCCTCTGAATGTCTTGCAGAGATAATTTTTCTGTCTTTGTAGCACAACCATGATTTGTAGTGTAGCACCTGAATTCCTTAGACTTGGAAAAGCGTCATCTTATTCATTTCCTAAACACTTCAAAACCCTTTCAGCAAGCAGTCTGGGGATCTTCACAGCTAGCAATATTTTGCTGTTATGACTTGACCAGCCTCTTCAGCTGCACAGTGAAACTCCGCTGAAGCTCTAATTTTGCACCTACACTAATACCAAATCATTTGGCCAATTAGTGCACACAGTTAAATTTAATTTCTAAATTTATAGCCTCTCTCCAGGCTAAGACCTGGCTATATCAGCAGTGGATGGGTCAATGAAGAATAAACACATTCACCTGGTTAGTTTTTTGAGCCAGCTGAACTTTGTTAGAAGTTAGAAATTGGGGAGTTTCTTTACTTGGGCCTTTCTAGCTGAATTGTCCTGGCAGCCACATAGTCAAAAAATGCATCTTTGCTTTCATATGATTTGTCTCCCTTTCTTTGCATTTCTGATCAAAACCTGAAGTGTGAAGCAGGTGGCTAGTTCCTCCATGGGGGAGTACCCAATTTTAGAATCACAGAATGATGTAAATTGGCAGGGACCTCAGGAGGACATCGCACCCAAAGCCCACTCACAGCAGATAACTTCCAACTTACTAGCTAACTGGAATTTCCCATGTTCCAGCTTGTATCCATTGCCTCTTGTTGTGCACCACTGTAGTCTGGCTCCCTCTTCCTTATTCCCTCCCACTAGGTAGTTGTGGACAGCAGCAGGAGTCCTGACAGCCATCCCTCACCAGGCTGGGCAAGCCCAGCCCTCTCAGCCTCTCCTGGTGTGCACCAGCCTCCATCTTGGTGGCCTCCACTGGGCAGCATTCAGTATATCAGTATCTGTCTTGTACTGCAGAGTCCAAAACTGGACAGAGTACTCCCAGTGTGGCCTCGCACATGCTGAATAAAGGGGAGTCACCACTTTCATCAGTCCTCAAAACATGAAAACATATCTCAAATAGTAGGTGCTAAAGCAGCCATTGCTGTGTGTGGGAATGGGGACATCATAACCAGGAATTTTTAACACAGAGTAACCTCATCCTTTTCTGCCTCCAGCTGAGGCTTTAAGCTAAGCACCTGTGAGCTTCTCTTTGGTAGTAGAAACCTGCTTGGGAGACACCCTTTCATGTCCAATTTCCCCTCCTGGTAATTCAGGAGAGGATGCAGTACAAAGGGTAGAGGAAAGCAGCCACTTTTAACTTTCCTTTCTATACTTTATCTGTCCACAAAAGCCAAAGCAAGACTCTTGTTTAATGTCTTGGGAGCAAGGAAGAGGAGGCATTTAGCCCAGGTACTGTATTGTGTGTACATAAATTTAAATAATTTTCATTAATAACTTTATGATAATAAAGAGCAGTTTGTGCAAAGAAGAAATTCAGTTTGCTTTGCTCTCCACTGAAGTGAATGCATTTCTCTCTCTGCTGAGTGCACCTCCCAGCATCTCATAAACATGTGGTCTCTTACGTGTGAGTGATGCTCACCTGCTTTATTGTCTTTAGCAGAAAGGAACTAAATATGTAACAGATGCTCAAGTACCCTGAAATTAATATATTGTGCAAACAGAACTGTCATCACACCCTTTGAAGTCACATTTTTCACCTGTTGTATGCTTGTTTATCTGTAGCTTGTTTTGACAATGTGTTACATGTTTTTTTAATAGTTTGGAAAACTCCCAGTTTCAGACCTGGGATAGTGTTTTATTTCTTCACAGGTGGCATTTTCAGATCTAGACTATTCAATCACTGCTTAAAAATCAGATAAATGCATTCCACCGCCCCCTCTTTTTTCTTTTTTTTTTTTTTTTTTAAAATTGTGCTAACCTCATGCATGGTAACAGACAGTTTGGCACATAAAGGTGTCTAATCTTCAGACAGCAAAAGACTTACTCCTTTTTGGCTTTGCTTGAAATGGATCCAAATATGAAGTCTGCACCTGAATTTGAATTCCTTGTGTGTCAGAAGATCTCAGATCAGACTTCAGGTTTAGACCATGACAAAACACAAAGCAAAACATACATTCTGGCTCCTGACTTAGGTTTGTTTTCCTTTCTTGTCCCCCCATCACTTTCAGCAAGTACTGTTTGGATGTGGATTTTACCTGTTCTCATATGTTCCTCTTTACTGAACTAAAGCTGTGTCATGTCAGCAAGTGAGCAAGGTCCTCAGGTCTTGCATGCAGTCAGTTTTCCCTATTATTTCATTGCATATCCAGTCTTCATAACAGAAGAGGAGGAAGGCTCACCCTGGCTTATATGGCCATGGCTTTTATGACCCTGCTTCTGTCTGTTAGGTGATTTGTACTACAACCCTCTTGGCACAGAGGAGTAAGCAGCTAGCCCTTGTGTCCTTCTCCTGTGGATTGCTTTCCAAGGTCTTTACCATTGCTGGGATGGCAGTATAAGAACTGGACCCACCCTCTCCTCCTCCTCTGTTTCACTGCTGCCTCATGTTCACAACTAGCGGCTGTGCTGCACACAATGTATGGCAGGTATACTACAGGGCTTACCTGCCCCAGGGCTTCCCTTGTGGAAATGAAGAGATAGGGAGATTTGTTTTCTCTCTCTATGTATAAAGCTATGGTGGAAATGATGGGTTCATGGTTAGTTTGCTTGGTTTGAGGGTGTGCTTCTTGCATTGTTGAATTCGATCACAAGGATGTGAACATCCACACAGCAAAGCTATGGCCAAGTGATGAGCTCCTGGGAGGTGCTGTGCTACCAAGGGCTTCTGGGACATGTCCTGTGGGCTGCTGAGCTGCTCCACAGCTCACGTGTAGGGCAAGATCTCGGTCTGTCCGGATGCCCAATATAAACTGAGAGAAGGCAATGAAGATCTGTTGATATTCAAGGTGTTTTAGCATCCATCCTCTCTACAAGATGTTTGAAAACCTCTCTCCCCAGTGCAGCCAAGTCAAAAGGACCCGCTTTTCCCCAGGTGATGCAGTTCATTGTGATGGTTGAATGGATGGAGAAGAGAAGCTCACACTCAGTGCAATCTGCCACAAAGCTGCTATACCTGTGTTGCTGAAAGAGTTTTCTCTTTGATCCATTTTGGCTCCAGCTCTCCAGCCTTGTCCTATTCTCGTGCTGCAAAAGGAGTGCTACAGGAACTAGAAAAGCCACATTGCCTCTACCTCAGATCCTCACTGCGAGAGCACCTGGGGCTGGGAGGGGCATGCCCGAAGCCATCAGGGCCAGGGAGAGCTGGACCTGTGCCTCCTGCCTCATCAGACAATGTGCCACTACAGGATTTATAAAAGGATGCAGACAGCTGTTCCTGGAGGGATATAGGCTCTGTAGCTCCAAGGGTGTGAATCTCAGATGGAGATAAGCCACTGCTCTCACTGCAGGACTTCTATATGTTTTCTGGGTACATAGGAAGGCCCACAAGACAGACCCGTCCTGAGTGTTTCCTAATTGCTGTGCAGGGTTACTCCTTACCCTGCAGCTTGGTTTTCATCACTCCTTATTCATAGGTGCTTGACTCCCTGCAGTCATACAGTGCGCAGAGAGCTTAGGGACATAACTCAGGGCAATGGCTTCTAGTTGGGAGATAAAGTCTTAAAAACCTTTTTTGTGAATCTAGCCCTGAGAGATGTGTACTGAGTGCACGGTGTAGGTAGGAGTTTATTTCTCATGCTTACATGCTCGTGATCCATAGCTGGCTAGTGCTCTGCACTAACACACACTGGGGTCATTTTTAAGCTCCACTGCAATTTTTTGAGAGCTGTTCCAAGGAATCAGTCTGACTCTGGGGCACTCCTACCAGGCACTGTGCAGAGGCCAGCTGCGTTACCTGACTTGCCTCCTCTTGTACACTGTGATTAGGGCACTTAGCCCAAGAGGAGGCTGCCTGAGTCCCTTCCCTGTTCTGCTCAGGGGAGATGGCACCTCATCTGCTTCTCCATGCACCCACAAGAACAATCAGGTCTCATAAATGGTGCAAAGGCAGCTCTGCACCCACACAGTCACTGAGACAACACTCAGGTGTAGTATCTTGGTTGGATAGGGGGAAAGATCTTCTAAGTTTAGCACACTCACAGTCCAACTCCCTTCTCTTTAGCTGCTCCAGTAGCTGCTTTGACTTCAGTGGGACTATCTGGAAAGACAAAGTGAGCAGAGTCTGGCCTTTGACCTAAGAGAGTGGGGTGTCTTAATCCCAGGCTTCCTCCGGCTGTTCTGTGCATCGTCTGATGGGATTCATTTGCATTACACATAATTCCTCTTATAACTGGGTACTAAACCATGCCAATCTCATCTTAAAAAGTAACAGCTTCCAGGATCAGTCCCTGCCACCTCTGGCATGAGTTGCAACGTGTCTAGTAGGCTCAGAGGCACAGGTCCTGAGCATGGACTGCACGAGAGCGGTTTGCAGGGGAGAAGGTGCAGATTATCTCCCTGCAGCCCCCTGCTCGGGGCTCCCTGTGCTCAGGTGGGCCTGGGTATCTGTTGAGGTCCATTAGGCAGTGGGCAAAGAGTCTGAATTTTAATCTGATGTGAGACAAACAAATCACACCTTAGATACTGGAAGTTTCTCTGTTTAAACTAAAAGGACTGTGTGTTGTTTTCATGGATTTATTCTTTTTTAATACTTCAAGAATACCTAGAAGTAACTCAATGGCTGTCCAAGTCCTCACGCCCTGAAATACTTTGAGGACAAGATAAAACAGAGTCTTGTATTGGTAATAGAATATTTTTATAAGCCAGAAAAACCTTTGGGAGGAAAAATGAGGCTAATTCTGTGTGTATGTTTACTTTATGAAGGAATTATCTAAGGACAACTCACCATTGCAAAACTGTTATGCTATACTACTGTAATGCATAGTTAAGCTTCAGCCAATTTCTTTCAGTTCTGTAACTTCCAGGCATGCATTAGGCCGTAGAAACCCCCACCTGCCTTGGTGCCTGGGCTTCGCTCTGTCTTTCAACTGCTTTGAGTTACGTTTGTCATGAGTTTTTTTTGTGTATGGCTTCTTTAAAGGCAAAACACTCTGAATCCTTCTTGATTTTGAAGAACGTGTGACATCTTGCTGCAGTTTTGCAAACAAGCAGAAGTGTAATACTTCTTCACTATAAGAGCAGAACTGTAGAAAATTGGGAACATTTGTAAAGCACGTTATATTCTGACTGAATACCATTTCGATGGGTGTTTCTAAATTCAAGTAATAATGACCTAAGTTAATTTGACCCTCATTCTCACCTACAATCTCCTGCATTTTTCCAAATGTAGATTTCTGTGGCTATAGTTTAACAATAAATTAAGGCCAACATTGGTCAACACAGGTTTGAATACCAGCAAAAAGATACCTGAATGCTAATCCTGAGGAGCTGCAGCTTGCAGGTGCTTTACTGTGTTAGCCTGATGTGATTTACTGGCCTGAGAACAATTTCTTGAACCAGGAGTAATTCAGTCTACTCTTACAGCATCAGCACAGGTTTGCTAGCAGAGCTTGGCCACTGAACTGCATAGCACCCTCTCGTGGAAACTTGCACTGCTCCTCTACTCCCTTCAGAGTAATGCAATCATATTCTTTGCAAACCTGGAGGTTGATTTTTCAACCATAGCATGTCTCATTTCCAAAATCCATTATGGTGTACCTGCAGATGTCAGTATAGCCTAAAAAATATATCCTTAAAAAGAGGGCTCCTAATTAGTGAAGGTTAAGCCATTCACACAAAGCTCGTGACTTCACTCAAGGCTTGGGGTTTTTGTAAGGGAAAAGGCTCCTGCAGTAAGTGTCCATACGTTTCAGTCCACAAAATCACAATTGGAAGGATACAAATGAAGCAGAGGCTGGAGAGAGTGGCACAGCACAGGTAGGGTGATTTGGGGCTTTTAAGTTTGTGCGGCAGTGGCTGTGGCTCTCAAAAGTGCAGGCTTGATTTCCCTTAGAGGTGAAGCTGCTGTCCATTGGTGCACCTATGATTTCTCTTTGGCCATATTTCTGATAGGAACATGTGCTGAAATATTGTTTCAAGACTTGTGATTTGCTTCTAGAACCCAGGCCGAGCTGGGTCAGCCTGTACTGTCTCAGCCCAATACACATTTGCAGATAAGATACGGGCATTTTGAATCACCTTTGTGTGTTTGTAGGAGGTTAAAAGCGTGCCTTTGGGTGAGAAGCTAACTTCTTTTTTCTTTCATATGATTTCTGCCTTGGAGGAGAAGGCAATTATGGAGGTCAGGTTTCCTGCTCCACTCTGAATTTTTAGAATAATAATGAAAATGGGATGGTTATTCTTATTTTGTAACTCATGAAGTTAATCTGCTGTGCTTGAGGCCACCGCCTGCCTTGTAGGCTGATGGCTGTGCATCAGAAGTGATTCTTTTATGACTAGCACGTGGACAGATTATGGGTGGACATGCAACCGTATCACTAGCTGCAGCAGTTCAGGGGAGGACATGAGAAATAGGACTGTGAGGGAGCAGGTGGAGGGAGGAGAGGGCGACTGTGATGGCCACGTGAAAAGGTAGTCGGGATGGTTGTGGTCATGTATCTTGCAGCAAGGAGGTGGCTGTGGCACTGCACCAGCTGTGAAGCATGGGGTTTGATGGCCTGCCAAAATAGCAGTGTTGCTTCTGTTGGGGAGGACAGAGCGCTTTGCAGGAGGGTTGCAGAGGCATTTGCGGGGTTTCCCCTGCAACCTCAGTGGTCGGTTCACAGGCAGGGCTGAGTTAGCTCTGTAATGTATTTATACATGTATTTATGTCATAACTCTGCAGTCCATCCAAGGTAACCTTTCCTGGAACTGAGCAGTGGATGAGTGTGGAATAATTTTCTTATAAGGGACTTCACGCTAAGCCTTTTAGGAGCCTAGCTTATAGCGAATGCTGTGGGGATGTAACACAGCAACAAACAGCCCATGCAATGAGCTGGGACAATTCAAGCGTGGTGTCTCCAGAGATTACTTAGAGGAAAAAAAAGACTGTATCTGGCTGAGCCGACACCTGGACAAGAAAGTGCCTATGTGTGTACATGTGTCACTCTTCCCCTTCCCTCCAAAAACAAGGGGGTTGGGTTTTTTTTGTTTAAAGGTTGGGGGACTGTAAAAATGAGTGTCAGCCAGCACCCCTGATCCTGCCAGCAGCCCACATGCTGGCACGTGTTCGTTGTGCCCATGTAAATCAGTGCAGGGATGCCTGGTAAGGCTTTGCCTCATCCGTAAGCTCTGTCCTGTGCCAATAGTCTGTTGTTGGCTAAATAGGGCCCCAGGAAAACGTGTGACTAACAAATGCCTGCATGTCCTATTTATAGGTTTTCATGTCACAGGCCCTGGGCTGAGTTCGCCTGAGGCTTTTGCCAGGATAGACACTACAAGTACTTGGTCGGGGTCTAAAATTATGCCAGGAGATCTCAATGCAGGTGCAGACACAGACCAAACTGGACCATACAAACCTAGAAGGTGAGTCCAGGTGAGTAGGACATGGATGTGTGTGGCAGTGCTTGCCCATGAGTGTGATGCCCCAGTGATGGCTAAAGCAAACCTGCTTCTACACCAACAGTGGCATGCACTGGGAGGACCAAAGCTCCCAGGTGTGGAGGCTGAGCTGGCAGTATGCACTGTACCACCATCTGCTCCAGCCTTGTGGAGTTTGATGCCCGTTTGTTGATTAGCTTATCCCCTTAATCTGTGTGTTTTAATCCAATAAACCAGTACATGCAGGAGCCAAAGACAGCAGAGGAGTGAAACAAAAACTATTTTTTCTACCCAAAACAGTGACCCTGAGCAGTTTAAAGCTGACAGCACAGCAGTAAACAGCTAGTGTCTTTGGCTCTGAGAGTTTGCCCTAAACCGAACAGAGCTAATGGAAGTCCCCCAGGACTGGGTTTGTTTTCTGCTTTGGCCATCACCTGTTCATGGGACAGAGAGGAAAAGTGCTGTGGTTCCTCTTGCTAACCTCTCTACCCTGATGTGGGAGGACACCAGACCCTGCTGTTCTCAGGCTCAGTTGAAGAATAAAGAAATGACTGTAGAAAAAAATAATCTGAGTATGTCTTGTCTTGCTGATCTACTTCAGATCTCCTGGTTCTGCATATGAATAATATCGAGGTGTACATCAGACTCAGGTCATACCCCAAGCCCCAGGTCAAGATAGAAAAGCAAGCCCTTTGCTCTCTCCTAGGACCTACTGCATCACCACTTGGACTGCTCTTGTCAAGAGTTTCTGAGGTTGTGGGAAACCGGGGACCTGCAGCATCCTTGTGTCTGAGGTTGGGTCAGCAAAGGAGAGGGTGTCAGGGAAGGCTGAAACACCAGTTGCATAATGCTCCGAAAAGTATAATTTTTCCCTCCCTGAGCCCCACTGGAGCAGCCAGGGCTGTGCCTGCAACTGAAACAACAGCTTTTCAGGAGCCCTCTCAAATTTATCCCTTAGGATAAACCCTGTCTGAGTTGCCCAGTTGCCTGTGGCTGGTGGCCAATAGTAGATGCTGAGAGGAGGAATACGATGAATCTGTCTATATTGTACGAGCTCGACATTCATTCCTACCTGTTATTCCCTATATTTGAAGTCCTCCTTGATGTCCTCAGTAAACTTCAGTGAAGGACAGGCCCTGAAATCATCTTTTTTTCTGCTAAGGAATGCAGTTTGATGAACACTGGTGGTGCTTAAAACTCAGGTTTTGCTGGAAGTGCAGCAAATTAAAGAGGCAATAGGGTGCTAAGCTGTTGTATGGCCTCGTGTGCCTGGAAAGCGTTGTGTGATGCTGAGCTGCCTCACCCCACCTGCTCTCTGGTGGCTTGGGTCCTGACTGAACCTGTAGTGGCTCTAGATCCTACGGCTCTTGCAAGCAAGACTTCAAGCAGCAAAGCTGCAGGCAGGCAAGAGTGAGAGTCCCAAAGGAGTACTTCCCAGCACAGGAAAAATGTGCAAAAGAAGAATTTCCAACTGGAGTGCTTTCCTCCTATTAAGTTTTCGAATAACAGATGTTTCCCTTTGACATTTCACAAAACCTCCTCTGTGAGGTTTTTGTTGCTTTCAAGACAGTTTCCAGTTAAAAGAAACTTATAAAATTGCCTACTGTTTAACACCTGTTCAATATCAAGGCGAGTGGAAATGCATGAAGCCTGTACTAGTGCTAAATGACCACTCTCTAAACATGTCACTTCCAGTTTCAGTTCCTGCTGTGCTGTGAACCAGGACACGGCGGCATCTTTGATCTCACATAGGGATGGGGGGAGCGTAAGGATGCGTGCAAATATGGAGACTTGCAGGAGGGTGAATTTGCTGTACTGAGTGGTCTCACTATGCCAGTATGTGTCTGTAGCAGCAGTCAGTCAGTCAGAAGTTTTAGAGGAATTTCATAGTAGGTAATTCTGGAATAACCTTACTAAGCCTTGTCACTCAAAACCTGTTTAGATCTTGAAATATATAGGCTTAAATGCCATGAATGAAGTGGCCTCTTATTTCTTTAATGATATAAATATACAGCATGTTAACTTGAAGGCTTTTGGCACAGCAAGCCTGCGACTTTGTGGCTTATGCCGCAGGGAACAGAAAAACAGTGTGTTTTCAAAATGCAGTGCTGGCATGAGAGCAAAATGACAATGTAATTGCTATAGTCTGCTTTGCGCTCCACTCGTGTTTATTGACCCTTCCCAGCTCCATTTGGCTTTTGCCTTTTTTCCTTCTTTATAACCAATTCTTGCCCACTGTGATCTCCTTTTATTGCTGCATCTTAGGTACTAATTTCTAAGGTGAAAAAAAAAAAAAAGCCTTTCTTTAAAACCCCATGTCTCAAGAGAATTCTTTTGCACCAACGTACTTTCAAAGAGCACTGGTCTTTAAGTAGTTCAGTGTTAGTAACCCTTCCCTTGGGCATGTTAATTTCCTTTCAAAGTTGTTGAATCCACAGCCCTACTACCCATCTTTCCCTTCTCGCCCAATGTGATCTTCCTTCCTGAGAGTGGTTTTTGTGTACGTGTAGGGGGTTTGCAGTGTTAGATCATAATAAATGCAAAATTTCATGCCTTTTGTATTGCCCTTATGCTGACACTTAACTGCCTTCCTTTTATAAATCAGCTAACAGGTGGTAGGATGCTCCATGGAGGTCTCTAGCGAGCCATTCTTCAGGCCCTTCCAAAACACCTGGAAGAGGCAGTGAGAGAGCAGCAAAAGTCTCATGCCTTTCTGCATAAGACTTGTAATGTTGGGTTTGGTTTCAAATTCACCCTGTGTCTCAATACATCAGGAGACTGAAAAATGCAGGCTTAAAAGCCAGCCGTGCTTTGCTGAAGTTCCCAGTGAGCTCCAGTCTGCAAGCATCAGCCACGTCTTGCTCCGCTGGGAGCTGAAGAAGTTGGTCTGCTGCATACCCACTCCCAAGGTGCTTAGAGAGTTCTCTGACAACCTGCCACATCTAGACATAGCAAGGTGAGCTAAGGGTAGCTTAAGATAAACTTCCATTTTCCTCTTCCCTTATTTGGACTTACAGCACAGTCTTAACTTTGTTAATTACTTTCTTTGGCTTGACAGATTACTGTGAGCAGCACTGTGCCGGGATGACATTATAATATTAATCTCTCAGTGAAGGACCAATTTAGGGCATTATGTATTTTCTGAGATGTTCCCAACATCTGTTAATAATTTGGGCACAAATGTTCATTTTGTTTTGGCTGTGAGTACAGTCACGATTCCAGTAGTCAATAAACTTGTGATGGGAAGGGAGGAGGCTAAAGACTCACTGCCTGCCAGCCACCAAGGAAGCCCTGGCAAGGTTGGGGTTTATTCCCCTCTGCTGCTGTTTCTTTGCAAGAACCTAAAGCCTAAGTGCTCAAAACGTTTTGGATGCTGCAACGCCACTCCTTACAGCACCCTGCCTTTAGCCACCTGTAATTTAAAGCCCTTGTTCAGCTCTGCTTTCCCTGTGGTGGATGTGTGGTCCCCATGGAAAAGGATAATCCAAGGGGGGGGTTTGCATAACCTGGCACCCAGGAGGTGTATTGCTTAGGGCCATGGGTCCTGCCATTTGGAGCTTTCATTGCCCAGACTTTTTCCTGAAGTAGTCACTGAGGCTGGGCTGAGAGAAAAGGCTTTTGTTTCCAGACCTGGCCAAAGGAAGACAGGATGGCTCCAGCAGTGTGCTGCTGGCAGGAGTAGCACCTACAAGTTTGAATTGGGGTTTGAATGATAATTCCCCCTGTCCTGGGTGGCCATTATTGCTCCCCTGAGGTCTGGCCCATCCCAGGCCAGCAGCGTGGCTGTGCTCTCCTGTTAAGTTGTCCCAATCCCAGAAGAGCACCGTGGTTATCCAGAGGAGGGAAGAAGAGCAAGCAGAGGTTCTGGGCTCCATGGCCTGTGATACCAGATGACTGCTGTCCCTGCAGTTGTGGCCACCACATGATCAACGAGTGGAGGGCATCCACAGTGTGGGGGCCTCTGGTACCTTCCGAGCTAGGCAAGGAGCTGAATGCTGGGCTCGTCCATGCTGCATGAGTTGTCTGATGATGAAGCTGGAGGAAAGGGGAGGGGGGTACCAGCAGTACTGATACTGCCATGAAGTGTTTATTTGGTAGGAAAGGGGACTTTCAGACACTGATATGTTTTCTATAGGGTCTGAACTGAATATAGAGCAGGCCTCCTAGATCACATTTCTGAGCAGCGGGTGGAGAGGAGGAATGCCAGATTTGGGTCTTCAAGTCAGATTATGTAAGGCTATGGTTTCAGTTCAGGCCAGCCTCGGGTGTCATGAAATTCAACAAGAAGTGCAAAATCTTGCCCCTGAAGAGGAAAAACCCCATGCACCAGTAATATGCTAAGGGCCACCCAGCTGGAAGGCAGCTTGGGTGACAAGGACCTGGGGTCCTGGTGGTCACCAAGTTGAACATGAACCAGCAATGTGCCCTTGTGTCCTGGGCTGCATTAAACAACGCATTGCCTGCAGGTCAAGGGAGGTGATCCTTCCCCTCTACCCAGCACTGGTGAGGCTACACCTGAAGTGCTGTGTCCACTTCTGGGCTCCTCAGCACCAGACAGATAGGGACGTGTTGGGGAGAGTCCAATGAAGGGCCACTAAGATGGTTAAGGGACTGGAGCATCTCTCCCGTAAGGAAAGGCTAAGAGAGCTGGGACTGTTCAGTCTGGAGAAGGCTCGGGGGGACCTTATCAATGTATATAAATACCTGAAGGGAGGGTGCGAAGAGGACAGAGCCAGGCTCTTTTCAGTGGTGCCCAGCGACAGGACCAGAGGCAACAGGCACAGACTGAAACATAGAAGGTTTCCTCTGAACATCAGGAAACACTTTTTCACTGTGAGGGTGACTGAGCACTGGCACAGGTTGCCCAAGGAGGTTGTAGAGTCTCCGTCCTTGGAGGTATTCAAAAGCCGTCTGCACACAGTCCTGGGCAGCCCCCTCTAGGTGTCCCTGCTTGAGCAGGGGGCTGGACCAAATGACCTCCAGAGGTCCCTTCCAACCTCAACCCTTTGGTGATTCTGCCTCTCTTTCCAGCAGGGCAAAGCTCCAGAGAAAACTAAAGCCACAGATGCCGGTGCCTCCAAAGCACAGTGGCACTGACTGCCTGTTTGGACCACAGGGCTCCTGTAACGCTTCCATGGCTCTTCATCAACCTGCACCTCGAGTTAAACGTGCCAGCCTGGGGTTAGACACAGGGCGGACGCTCAGGAATGTCCCTCTGGGTCTGTGTGTTTCAGTGCAGCCTGTAATTTTTTGTTCCTTTCTAATTTTTGTAATGTGAAGAAAGCAAACATGGAAAATCTTGTTTCAATGCCCAGTTTGTTGTAAAAGATCAGGAATGCCAAGGCTGTGTAGCTGCACTTGTTTGGAGGGCTGTAAACAGCCTAGAGGAATCTGTGCTGGGTTAGAGGTTTGTCCTCTTTCTTCTTAAAGCTTTTCCTTCTGCTCACTGTTGGAATTAAATAGAAAAAAATTAGAAGCACAACAGCCCTTTCTTCCTTTGTAGGCTTTCTATAAGTAACCTGGTGTTAGTTGTATAACATTTCTTCGTGTTGTTCACGGGCATTTCTTTACCTGGCCAAGCCAACTCCCGCCTGTCGCCTCGCACTGCAAGGCTGCAGACCCACATCAGCCAGCCGCTCCCCAGCTGCCTTTTGCCGTCTCCGCTTGACATGCACGTGCCTGACATTTCAGATGATGGCTTTCGCAAAGTTTTGTGCATTTTCACCCTTTTATGCACGCGAATTGCTGCAGCAGCCATGGTCTCTGTAAGCTGTAAAAGCAACACAGTGCCCTTCCTTCACCTGGGTTAGCTGCAGCTGATGTCATGGCAAATGCAATCCTCCCATGATCAATGCGTGAGTTGCAGGGTGGAGGGGTTGGGGGTTTTTTTTTGAGCTGTCTTATCTGCAGAAACGTTTCCTGAGTTACTCTCCCATCCTGTCTTGGAGATACATATGTTCGTTTCCTGGTGTGGGTATTTTTGTTTTGTTTTCTTTTTTTTTTGCCTTGTTATTTTTATCCCTTGCTTCACTTTTACAAAGGTTTTTTGCTGATCCTGGTTTCCAGACTGCTCGCAGGGAGAAACTTGCTTCTGCAGATGCTGTCTCTCACCCTCCTTGGCATTCCCCACCCCCAGCTTTAGCCTGCTGGGCTTATCTCCTTTTTACTCTGTATCCCAGTAATTTAATATTATAGACAATCTATGCTAGAGCCCAGCTAAGATGAGGTTATGCCAATTACGCAAGCTTTTTCTATAAAGACATCATCTTGCTCTTTTAAGCAACTCTGTTACTTGAACAAGTGTGTAAATCTTGGCAATGCAGTGTGGAGTTATAAATAATTAAACAATTGTTTTGACAAACAATAAAGACACACCTCTGATATTTTTGGTGACATGAACATGTTTCTTGCAGAAGCCTTAATTTTTGCATAGTTTAACTCTAAATACAGTGAATATTAACTTCTCCAATGGCTCAATTACAGCGGGAATCTTTATCTTGTCTGTTCACACAGCTTCAAGTAGGGTTGTTGAGCCAAGCACTGAAATAAAGGGAACTCTAAAATTGACGTTGCTAAAGTAACTTTAATTTGGTCCTTTGGCCCCAGTGCTTGTGACCTACAAGGGAAGGTGTGGAAAGCTCAGCTAGCATCTTGCTTCCCCTCAGCTAGAGCATGTTCAGTGCAAAGATATTTTAGCTGGCAAACTCCAGCTGGCATTTATTGCCTGCATGCACTCTGAGAGTTTTCAGATGCTCAAAAATCGGCCAAATTTGGTCAGGCTACGTGGAGATGGCAAGGGCCCATCACCAACATGAGGGTGATCTGTCATCAGGTTTCTAAATTTCTGCCTCAAACAATAGATGTGGTAATGCTCCCTAACAAAGGGTCTGTCACCTCAGGGTCTTCCCCTGAGCTCCTTCTGAGGCTTCTCTGGGCAAGTTTTGTGATGGCTCCTCTCGAAGATTACAAACCAAAACAGAAACCCCACCTAGCAAACCTTGCCAAACTTTTCCACTTTTGATGCTTTTATCCACTGGAATCCACTGGAAAATGGTCTTGTATTAAAGAATTTTGGACAGCCTGAACTGTTTATAGTTATAAATACTGAGATGCTTCGGGAAAGGGGTAGGGGAAGGTGAGTGATTCTTGCTGAAGGATGGGAAACACAAAACCAATGGCAAGGAAAAAGAAATGGAAGGAGATGGAGAAAAACAAGAATGGTTAAAAAGAACAAAGGTGAAGGCAAATTGTAGCTTTTTCCATGTATGAAAAAAACCAGGCCTGTGCCAATGGTTGAGCTTGGACGAAACACCCTCAGGGCACCTTGCCTAACCGTGTCCCGCTCCCAGGTCCTGCAGCACACGCAGCTGGTGCCAGGTGCTGTGATGTTAAAGCAGTATTTACCTCCTCTGGTGCAAAGCTCATTTTAAGCCCTGTGTGTGAGTATAAGCTGCTTTCAACCATCTTCTAGCCAGATAGCTGCTCCTTGGCCCAACCTGGGTACTTCCTTCTGCGAGGGTGAGCTGGGATGCAGGGAAGATGCTCTGTGCGTGAGACTTGAACATGCTTCACAAGCATGGTCTGTGTCTCTGGCACACTCCTTTTTTCTTCCTTGCTCTTTTGGCTTAGCACATCCAATGCCACACAGGTCTTATTTCCTCTTCTTCCGCTCCCTGCAAGCTGCTATGATTTTGGTGCCTCACCAAATACCCCTGTTAAGACTGGGCAGAAGGTGGTGGTGCGGTGTTTTGCTGCCTGGAGCAGAGGGAGCCAAGCGAACAAAGTATTTTCTGGCTGAAACAGTCAGAGCAGCACTAGTCAAGCCAGTGCTCACCCCTGTCCCAGAGAGAAACCTCATCTGCTCAGCCCTGTGCAGTGGCAAGGTGTCACCAGAGACCTCTGTTAGGGACAAAGAAGATGACCAGGAGCTCGTGGCAGCTGTGGGGAGAGGCAGCACAAGCCTCAAGTGATCCTTTTCGAACTTGGTACAGCATCTATATGAAATAACTTTCTATGAGAACCACTTCATATATCCGATCTGTGCTGACTTGTGGATCTGGTGCAGTACCTTCCTTCAAGCAGGTCTGCTCTGTTAGGCTGCCTTTCAAACAGATCTTCCCTGCAAAGATAAAAGATGCTAAGAAGTAGGTCTTACGGCTGCCTTTCAGACTCCCCACTCTCCTGTATTAATCCAATAACATGTAAGATGATAGACGGGAGTTCTCAGGAGATGTCATACAAAGAGTTCACTTTAAAACAAACAAAAACCAGTCCAGTTTTCAAAATGAATCTGTTATAACTCACAGTGCCTCTGGCCCCCGTAGCTCTGGCAAGCCTAACTTCAGTGGAGAGTTAAGACTAAACAGTGTTTAAATACAAAGAGACAAGAGGTGCAAAATGTGGATCCAGATTGCGTGGCCACCCAGACCCAGGTTTGCGAGGGATGGAAAAGTCAGAACTGGGTAGCTGCACTGACTTGCATGAGCCTGAAGCTGCTTTTCATCTTTCCTGACTTTTGGGGCCTTTTAAATATACAAGATTTTTAAAATAATGCTTTGGAGTTGTCACACTATTTTATTAGCTAACCAGTTGGAATGGGTGGTGGTTGTTTACGACCTTAGTGAATCTGTGCTTCAGAATGGGAGGACTGCATGTAAAGCTTAATGAAAATTTACAAAGCGCTTTCTGCCCCTGAGCCCCCGCTGAGCCTGTGGTGAAGCATAGGAGGGATGGCATGGCCTCACTGCTGACCAGGGATGGCAGAGAGGAGGTGCAGAGGGTAATACTCATCTGGGAGTAGCAGCATGCTCAAAAACATTCCCATGGGGCTGTAAATGTCTTAACATCAGAGCTGAGGCTGCATACAAGGGGGGGCAGCTCCCAGGTAGCCAGTCCAACAGAAACCTTTTGGCACCAGCCAAGGGCAACTTCTAAAAAACCTGGTGTTGTCTGTGTGCTGCTTTTATGCACTTGCACATCATTGTGTGCCAAAAGGAGAATGGGGCGAATTTTTAAAACATTCTCTATTTTCCGTGTTTGCTCTGGGAATGGACAAATATTTCACATTAACTGTGTTCTGCCAATTTTTGTCATGAGCGCACAGCCTCCGAATTGTAGAGCCTGTGAATTATAGTGGTAAACGCTGTATTGCTTTGACCTTTTGAAACGTCTCTGGCATGATTGGCTGCCTGTACTCCCCTTCTCCCAGAGGTCAGGCAGGTTGTAAATATAGGTGAAATGGAATAGCCAGATAATCAAATTGAACCTATTTCACTGCAGTGCAGTGCAATCATGGCGCAGTGAAATTCCATCAGCATCAGAGGCTGCATTCGAGTGCCACGGAAATCGCTTTGTAACTGTCCACGCAACTCAAGGAGCAGTGTTTACCATCTGCAACACTCTGGGCTCTGCATTTTTAAGCTTCCTTTAGCAAAGAAAAAAAGAAATCCCAAAGCCACATAAAAAAGAAGGAGGGATAGGCTGCCATTTGAAAAAAGCACATCATCTGAAAAAAACTACCTTGATATATACGATGATTGATAAGTTTTATTTGCCTTGGGGTTTTTTTTCCTTTAAAGATGCTAAAATGATTCCTCTGCTCTGGAGCAGATAACAGAATTGCTTGCTGCATCACCTGAGCTCACCTTCTTCAAAGAATAAGTACTTTAGTCATTATTTTAGCAACAGCATTGAAGTACAGCACATAAGCAGTGGTACAAAAAGCACCGTGACTCTAGCTATGCATGAGGATGATGTTTAGTAGCAATGCCCTCTGACCAAGCGAGATGAAAATCTGGACATTGAAATCTGTATAGATGATTTTTCAGTAGTGGGAGCCAAACGCAGCGCTTCTGTTGGTTGCAAGCCCAGCAATGCTAGCAGTAGGGTAGCAAGGCATAATTAATGTTTACTTATAATCAGCATCTTTCTGTGCCAGCAATCATGGCAGACTGAAACTAAGCAGGGGAACCAGAAACCCTGCTGCTTTCAGCTGTCTGGAACAATAATTACACAGTGCCACGGCACCTCTGGGAGTCTGGCACCATTTATCCTCCCCAACTCTCGGTGTTGGTTACCTGCCACAGAGCAATCCCCAAAGCAACCAATCCTCAACATCATTTTCATACAAAAGGTGGAGAGAATGATAATGGCTATGCTATTGCTCTGCCTTCAGAAAGCCAGGCTGATGGCTTAATTGAGGTTAAAATAAGCTCCAATCAGAGAGGTAAAAACCTAACAGGGCTACTTAATCTTATATAAATACAAGAGAGATACAAGTGCATGAGGAGAGAATAATAACTGACTCTGGTAGGGTTTCTATGGAGAATAATCATTAGCCAGGCAGTGAACAGATTGGACTGGGAGCAGGCTATTTAGCATTCATGCCCTGGTGGTAAAGGCTTTGAGCTGGAGGCTAATTTGAATTTTAGGGTTGGGTTTTAAAAGAAAAAAAAGCCCTCTGTCTGGAGCAAAGCAGCATCATACTCATTTTTGCCCTAGACTGTGCTAAAGAAAATCAACTGACTTTTGCTCTGTGACCTAAGTGCGGATTGTCTGATATAAGGGAGAAGTAATTTCAGGACAGAAAGGTGTTTGGTTGGCCCAGGAGCCGGGATTTGCCCTGTCCAGGGCAGTGTCCCCTAGCCCTGTTTGTACTCCCCAGCCTCCCTGTACTCTTCGTAAGGAGGAAAAGGCAGCCAGCTTGCCTGCCTGCCTTCAACACCACTGGGAATGCTACCAGAAAAATAAATGAGAACAGAATTTTTTTTTTTGCCTTACAGTTTCATTCTCAGAGCTAATTCCCTTTAAAAGCTTGAAACTAAAATACTTATTCTTTGGCAAATCGCTGGAAAGGTTTGGCAAAACTCAGATGTTTTTATTTTTCAGGCTTGTAGGTGGTTGGTCATCTGTTTTGGTAAGTTAAATTAGATGTTAGGTTTCAGAAGTATTTGAAAACACTTCTTGCATGCAACAGCCTTTCAAATCCAAACTGAAATTTCAACCCTTTTCTGCTGTTTGTTTACCAGCTGCTTGCAAGAACAGTTTCTGTTACAATTACTTTCTTTTAAACAGACTATGTGAAAAAATGCCATAACTAGCTGAAGATGTGCAGATCCTGCCAAAGTATGGTTTCTAGGCTCTGTTTTTCTTAATGTGTATCCCAGAGACAAAGTGATGTCTTTCCTCCACCAGCAGCTCGGCTGACACAATCACATACCAGCTTCAGCAGGGATCTAGCCTCTAGATCTGTAGCTGGAGACAGATAAAGTTAGAGGCATATATGATATTGCTGATTGTATTTCAGAATTTATTTATTTTAATGTAACTTGAGATCCCTTTTCTCCTGCTACTTTTTACTCATAGCTTAGTATTTGGTAAAGCCTATCTTGTTATTGTGCAATTTCAAAATCATGTTCCATCCACCATGAGAGACTCTGTGGTTTGCTATGAGCTTCTGCAATAATTTGCTTAATAGCTTTGCTTACGCCTCCCCATTTTCCCGATCTTAACTGGAAGTCCTTCAGCTGATGTCCATCAAGAGGTAAAAATAAACTGCAGCTCGGTGTAGCTGGATGCTCCATTACTGTTGTGAATTGCAAGAGTCCTCAGGAAAGCAATGAAAAATTACCCCTCTCCAGGCAATGAAAAATAAGGGAGCCTCATGGTCTCTGAAGCCTTAACGGAGAATAATTATGCTGTGAACGGATTGCTGCGTGGCGGAGATCTCGCAGCACTCTCAAAGGGAAGGCTACAAGACCCCTTTAAAAGGGAGATCAGAGCCCTCACATGGCACTTGGGGGAGAAAGCAGGTGAGAATGAAAAGACCATATGCCCAGACCGGCTGGCTTCATTGACGTGAGCGGTCCTGTGCCTTCCAGGACTACTTGCAGCCAAGAAAATAAAGGATAAACATGGCCCAACAGATAATTGGATGGGTATTTTTAACAGACTGAGCTGTGACCTTAATTCTGCTGGCAGCCAAGACCTGCAAGACAGTTGAACAAAGAGAAAAGGCGGGTGAGGCCTCAGGCAAGGAGAGGATTTGGCCAAAATTTCCCTGAAAAACCCACCTGTCCCTGGGCTGGCGAGCATCACCTGTCTTCTCCAAGGCACTCTTCAGTCCGAGGATCCAGCCCACCCTTGGCCCAGGCTGTTGCTTCCTGCTTGTGCCCAGCAAGGCGAGAGCCTCCATGGGGTGAGCCTTGCCGCAGGTTGTTGCTGCTGGCTTGGCGAGGAGCTGGGGCCCTCCTGCCCACGTGGAGCTGCGTCCTGCGTACAACTCAAGGAGCAGGACAAGAAGGGGGGACTTCTGCAGCCTGGTCGCATTCATGAGTGTGCTCTGCAGAGGAGAGGTAATAAGGACAATGACCAGGACCAAGGACAACTGATGCAATCAGGTCAAGGCAATTCTGAGGCGATTTGTGCTTAATGGGTAGCAGGGGCCAGAATTTGTTAGATATTTCACCTCCCTAGGAAAGAGTCTGACAGACCCCAGTTCATTATGCTGGGAGAAGGTGACAGCGCTGTTCTGCCAGATTGAACAGGAGCAGGGTTAAGGTTGCAAAAAGAGGACTAGAGTCCTCCTAATTATGTCTTCCCTGTCTTTCCAGCATTTTAACTATAAAAAGTGACTCCGTGCAATAGTGCGAGACACTGTTGGACAGCTTGGTAGGGAATAGGGCTTTGGGGGAGGGCAAAAACTTTGCCAGGGCTCGTTTGCAGGGCAGGTGGGAGGGGGCGCAGATGGTGGTATCAAAGGAACAGTAACTCAATCACTGTGACTCCGCCATCTGCTCTGCCCTGGGTTGTAATTCCCAGCTTTTGCAACTTCACCCAGAGTTTTGTGGCTTGATTGGGGAACACTTCGAGTGAATAAAAAGGAAATCAGAGGCTCTGCTTTGCAGACCTTGAGCTATCGGTCAGGAAGGAGGCTCAGGCACATCTTCAACACAGCAACGCACTAGGTGGGGAATCATTACTAGCCCACAAACTACCACTGCGTGGCTTTACAATATTTTCTTTTCACAGCTTAAATCACAGCTTTTCAGTAGTGTGCAGCCTTTTCATGGGTGCCTGGAAACAAAAGGCAAGTCAGGCTTTGCCATGTTCTTCCCAGTGATGCAACTGTAGCGCTCATCACGAGCTCAGGTGAAATAGTAATACAGAGATACGTACTTTTAATTTGTCAGAGAAATCTGCTAGAGTAGGCCAAATCTGCTAGTACCTTATTTTTTCTTTAATCTTGGTTCTTAATGTTCAGAGCCTTGATTTTTTTTTTTTTTGTACATAATTATAAGATGCTGAGAACCTCTCCAAGTTAAATAATTCATTGTCACAACAAGTTTTGTCTTGAAAATTATAATCAAGCTAAACACGTTCAGTGTTTCTGTCTCCAAAAACCTCTTCCAGCTGCCACAATGTAGCTAACAGCACTGTCCTTCAAGTGTTGCTTTCCTGCTGTAAGGAGAAATATAATTGCAGCTTTTCCTTGTCTCCCTGGTGTGCAGCTGGTGGGGCAGCTCTTGCCCAGACGACCTGACTCACAGAAGCTACAGATTAGGGCAGAACAACGTGGCAGTTGCGGGTACCGTGCAGTCACTGTGGGAGCCACAGAGGGATGCAGTACTGGCAGCAAGGAGGGAGGGGAACCCCAGGGTCTGCCCCAGTTTGTGGCACTGGCCCTATCTGGGATGTTAGCGAGGCTTTGCAATGCACTCCAGGGAGACAGCAGGTTGTGCTGGGGCTGCTGCTTTTGGTGACGGCTTCTGAAAGCTTGTCTTCCTCTTCCCTCTCCAAAGTCTGTATTTTGGGGGTCAGTGCAGTGCCTTTGCAGTGCCCTGGTGACAGCCGGGGGGCAGCTTGCTAGTGTTGCTTCAAGCTACATCATCTTTACCCACCGCCCAGCCCTTGGAGCCACGCTTTCTACCGGTGCTCTGGTCCCCAGTGCTTCAGCAAAGCTTTTGTTTGCATGGACAGCAAGATTTGCAGTTACCCGGGTGTTAATATCACCCAAACCTGTCATTCTGGAAAGGAATAAGAGTAAACACCTCAGCTGCACAGTCCTAGTGCAGCTTTCACTTTCCTCCTTGTTACTTAATTAATGCCAGTTTTCCTTGCCAACGCTGCTGAGTAGATGTGTAAATTTTGGAGCACTTTGATACATGAGCTCTTAATCTGAGCTTTTGCTCCTTGCAAGGACATATCCATACAGATGTCAAGCAGACTGATTTGCACACCTTTCTCCCTCAAAACCCTACCAGGGCAGGCACGGACCGCCAGCCTGCATCAAGTGCTAGGGCATGGTAGCTACAGTGCTTGTCCTTAAGCCACTCTGCTATATCTAAAACAGGGCACAGGTGCCTAAGTGCTGGCTAATTGCTTCAGGAAGCAAAACGTGCCTTGATTGCTGCATAGCTCCAGGGGTTGTAAGGTCTCTAGTCCCAGAAGTGGCTGGAAATCAGGGATTCAGGGGTGGCTTCAGGGACACCAAGACCAGAGCTTCTGTGTCAGCCAACAGTGGGAGTTTCCAGGACACACCAGTGGGGTTGGACAAGCCCATAAGGCAAAGGCTGGGGATGGCCTGGAGGGGGGGTATCAAAGGGTGAAGGGGAAGTGAAGAATATTCTGCAACTTACCTGTATTTAATAGGTGAGTGCTGAAGGCCTCTCCTTAAGAGCGTGGCAGTGGCTCATGGCTTTGAGGATTTCTTTGTATCTGATGTGAAGCATTTTAAAGAGAGAAGCCTTTGTGGCTGCAAGCACCCAACTCTTCTATTTCAGGCTGCAGTAAAGAAAGAGTAACTTTGACAGGACTTGACTGAACTCATGGGGACAGTGGCAGCACCTGGTACCACCATGGCCATCCACGTCCCCAGGAACGCTCCAGCACAGCAGGGCTGCAAGTGCTGCTGTGGGTGATGAGACAGGTTTGCTCAATTGAGCAGCGTTACTTTAGGAGAGAAATGGGAATGAAGCTTTGGCCAGGAGAATTGCTTTCATTTGATATAGGGCATGAATGGCAAAGCAGGAACAAGGAAGCCAATGGCTAAATGGAAGACTACATGCCAACTTCGTTCATAGATTCTTTAAAACCAGAAAGGACCATTATAATCACGTTGTCTGGCCTGCAACATGCCACAACACTTAGCTCATGACCTAACAAATTAGAAAGGCAGGAGGTAGGAAGGAAAGGTGCAAGTTCCCACCTCTGGCTCACACAGCATGGGCATCTCTTCTGTCGTCCAAGACGGATGCTGGCAAAATGGAGTTTGCCTTGCCAGCAACAGCGGCGCTCAATGTTTCATTGCACTGCATCCTGCCCTTACATGCTCAGGCTTTCCTTTTATCTCAAGGATGTAAAGAAAGCCCAGAATGCATTAGGACAACCACCTGGGGAGTTAGTTATGATTTTTAAGAGCTAATGATGCCGCCCACTGCTCAATGTTTATAATAAGCGGTCTTCTCCCCCTCTTAACTGAATTGTGTATATACAGGGGAAGAAACTGTACCCATGGACACCCTGAGCACTTGTCTTGCCGCACAGGGCCACTGTACTCCACAAATAGAAAAGGTGGACAGAAAGTTATTTATTTTCATGCATTTGAATGGGGCAGGCTGGGAAGCTCAGGCAAAAAAAGGGGACAAGTATGATCCTGGCCTATAGCCACAGTGGTTTAATGCAAACCTGAAGATTGTGCAGTCCTCTTGACAGCTGGCTCACAGCTCAGCCTACACAAGTGATACGGTTGGTGATTCAATGGTTGCATGGAATTACATTGCTTTCCCTCGGTCTCACGCCAAATATAATACCTAATTGCTTAGCTTATGTACATTCCTGCAATACAGGAGAAGAATGGGCACTCTGGGAAACAGGGGAGCTGCACGCAGCCTGCTTTAACTATTACCTGGAAAAGACCATTTTTTTATTCTTCTAGTCTGTGCTTTTCTTTTTGCCTTTTTTTTTTTTTTATTTACATTACCATTTAGCATTAATGCTGATCACTGCTTTTTAATGAAGTGTCTATGTCTGAGTGGCCTGTGCCTCAGCCTCCGCAGGAGAAGCAATGCTCTGGGCAGAGCACATCACATTCCAGCCCCCAGGCTCCAGGCTGTTGTACAAATAAGGAAGCAAAAGGTCCAAGCCAGATTCACTTTCATTGCAGCAGGAATAGCAGGTGGGTGGATGTAGGAAAAGGAGACATTAATAGGAAAAGAAGTTTTATCTTTAAAACTTCAAAGTCAAAACTTAGAGCAGGACTAGTATATCAGTGAGAACAGCACTTCAGCTGTGAAACAGGTATTTCATAGTGGGAAATACAGCGGCATCCTTCATTATACGTAACACTTTAAGGGAGTGCCAGAGGAGAGGCTCTACCTCTTACACGACTGTATCTCCACTTTTCTTCACAGAAGAAAACTGTGAAGTTGAGTGGGTCACGTGTGTGTGTTGGCAGGGGCCTTGCCAAGGCCAGCACCCACAGATGATGCGCTCGCTCGGTCCCGGGGGAAAGCATCCCTGCCAAAGGCCGGCGAACTTGGTAGCAGCACTGTGCAGCAGAAGTGCCTGTGGACAAAGTGCTGCCCAGCCCAGGCTGATAGGAAGGTTTTCTTGGAAAAAGGCGGGTTTCGGTTCTGTTTCTAGGTTAGGTACCTCCTTTTACTGGAACAAGTAGCTCGGCAGGACACTCACATGCAGAAAGCCAGCAAGCCACCACCAGCTCAGCATCACCCTCTTGGTGAAGAACAGGCAGAGAGCACTGGCACATCGGTGGCCAGGTAACACTCCACCAGTGGTTTGATTCCAGCCATTTGGCTGCAGCACATGATGAACTAGACAAGCTGACTGATGTTTAACATTCATTTTCTAATGCCTGATGTAAAAAAATGACAGCTTTTAATTATGGTATTTATTTTTTTAGAGGACAGCTGTTTCTTTCACACTATGAATTTACAAACTATTCCAAACAGATCTGCACTGTACATACAAATCTAAACTGGTTGTGAAGATAGTTTAGCTTGGGCTTTTATTTTTTTCTGCATACTCCCACTTTTCAGTTTCATACATTTCTTTCTTCTGGTGTGCTGAGATTGTAACAGACAGGGCTACCCTTGCTCTTCAGGATCTGGTGCCACAAGTTTTGGCTCTCTGATGGGGCACCCAGTGCCCCAGAATGCTACTGCCAAACTGAGAACAAGTTTATTTTTGTATCACACAGATATTGATTGTGCATTAACAATTACATTAAAGAAACATAGTTCTTGACTCCCGTTAGCACTCAGGTGTTTGTGTCAAGTGAACCTGGAAACAAGCTCATCACCGAAGGGCTGACACATAGAAGCTGCTCTGGAATAGTCCAGAGAAAGATGGGCACTGCCATTTTGCAATTTCACTTGAACTCCACCTGTTTACAGAGCAACTTACCCTTACAAAACACAGGCAGGCCTTCATCTGCATTGTATGAAGTGGAAAAAGAAGAAAAAGAAAAAAGAAAAAAAAAAACAAAAAACAACCCCCACTCTTGGCAACCTGGCTTTCTCCCAGCTCTCTGGCCTGGATTGCTGCAGATTTTCTAAGTGACTGTTTCTTTGCTATCTCACTTGTCCATCACACCTGCTTTGTCTAGTTGCCTTTAGTATTTTGCATTTACTTATTCCCACACTAAGAATCTGCTCTCCCCTTCCCTACCCAACTAAATTTTAGTGCAATAAGCTACAAGATGAGGTTCTCTGAGAAATAAACCTGATGCTATCCCTGCTTGTTTCACTTTGCAGTTCTGAGTTTGCTGAGTGCAGCACAGATTTCTTCTCTCATAAGAAAGTAGCAGCTAAGTACCTTAACAAACTCAAATCCATTTCAGGAAGTTGTAGGGAACTCTAATGTTAGAGCTACCATTTAATTCTCAAGGCAATAAAAAGGACCAAGAGGCCGAGTTGCCTCCGTCTTTCATGTCAGTTTGTTACACAGTGTGATCTTGTTTTACAAGTGCTCTGTTTACAAGAATGCTGGGGGGGGAATGTTCATTTAAATCCCACAATCACATAGGGCTACTTTTGTAAAGGTCTGATCCAGTCCTACCAGCTGCTTGTCCACAAAACTGTGCAATTGTGGAGGCTAATTAAGATTCTTCAGAGGAGCTCTTCTCCCCGGCGGTTGCAGAAGGCCTCATTAGACATGCTGTACCTCCCCCTTCACCCAGCAGAATGCCCCACTGTGCTTGGTTTATGTTATAGCTTATGAATTAACCAATTGATTCTGAAAATATCATTACTTTGGGACTAAATAAAGCTGTTCGCTTGAAGGGGAAGAAGTCAGGGCTCCACCCAGGAATAAACTGATACTGTATTACCTACAAACTCCCATCTCTCACACGGTGAGTCAAGGATTCACTTGCCAGGATACAATGGGTTCAGTACAAAGGGAATTCATCATGGCTTTCTGTGAAGATGGGGAGGAAAGTCTGGGCCTGGCAGTAAGCGTGACCTATCCACTTGCACACAGGAAGCTTTATTTACATGCAACTCTATTTTTTTAAAATCACTTTACATGAAATGAGTGTGTATATTTGCCTTGTCTTTTTTGAGTCCACTTCTCTCTCCAGCTTTAAAGTGAAGAAACCTGTAACTGGTATAGATCAAGCACACCTGCGAGTTGCTTGGTACTAAACACTGTGTAGCAGAACTATAGAGCTAAACACAGCTCTAGTGCTGGAACAAAACTTCAACGGGCACTCATACATAATATTGGACTTCCAGCATCTTTGAGTGGTTATTGCTGCAAAAGCTTACATTCAGTCTTTAAATTGGTTTTAAATCAGAACCAAAGCTGATTTAAAGCCCAAACCAAGGAATATATAATTGCTTCATCTAATACAAATAGCTTTCCCCTGCTGTTTGTGGAAAAATCTGGTTTTGATCTTTTAAAAGAAAGTTAACTGCAGGAACAAGACAAGGTATTTCAAGGTGTGAAGAAACCCAACATGCTGGCATACACAGTTTCAAGTTGGTCACAACAAGCATACCATGAGTCTGGATGGCCTTCTCTTCCCAAATATTTCGAGTGTTTAGCTACACCTCTTTCAATTAGAAAAAATACTCTCCCCTCCCCAAACTAAAAATGAGAACATTAAAACATTTGACAACTTCACTGCACAAAACCATACTATATATTGTAATAACAAAATGCTTTATTTGGGGGAAATACAAGGAAGTGTGACATCCTCACTACCAAATTGTTTTAAAAAGGCATTCTTTGAAAAACATAATGCTCATACAGAAAAGGTGACCTCTGAAGAGGCCCTCTCATTTAGCAGCGGGAATTATTTTTTATTTTACAGCTGAAGTTGGGATTTGAATAATCTACAGCAACAGATTTCAACTTCGTTGATATTTTCTAGTAGCTTGGGGCACACCTGCCACTCAGCACTGCACTGGTTTGACAACCTACCAGGCGGCTGACAAGAACACAGAGATGGAGCTTTCACAATTCTCACTCAGGTAGCTTTGCAACAAACCACAAGACTTCACCATTACCACAAGAAGACAGCAAGAAAGCCACAAGGTAACTCATCTTCTCTTTTATCTCCAAAGACTTTTCATGCAAGCCCTATGCTCGTGAAATTCTCGTCCCGTTCATCTGATTACACCTCAGTACTTCACCACACATCCCCTTTGCTGTAAGCCAGAACTGTATTGTGGAACATACACAACAGATCAAAGGTGAAATACAATTAATTCCCCAATGTATCTGCTTTCTGTACAGTAGGTTCCAAGTAAGTTGGGATATGTTTTAAAGACCACAAATTTATATCCATAAATTACTTCTGCCCTCTCTGAATCTTATGGTAGCGTTTAAGTTGTTAAAAGAAAAGTACTAGGAAGTTCCTAAAATTGTCACGTTGTAAAGTAAGCGTCCATCTTTTAATCCAGCATGACAACTCTTTGCCACAAGTAGTATCCATGTTAAGCGGTAAGATACATCGGTCTTATTATTTAAAGGAGGTTCACATTGTCTGAAGTGGGAGTGGCAAACTCTAAAAGAACTAATGGTTTTATTTATTCAGGTTAGACATAACAAATATGTCAGATACAGCAGTTAGTCTAGAAAAATACATTTAAAAAAATCTTCAGCAGACCATGCTCCCTGTAACAAAATCTTTCAAAACCAATTTTACAAATTATTCTACATTAATGTAAAAAGAAAATCTTAAATTTAGCATCATGGATTCCATCAAACATCTATCTATCAAAACATGAGTTTCACTATTTGTAGATGTTAGAATTCTTAATACGTTTTTCTAATGTATCCTGTACATATTAAATAACCTAAAAGGCTCCTCTTGTAGTGCATTAACAATTTAGCAAGCACACTCAGTATTTCTCCAGTACCATTTGCATTACAGTTATTTGTCTGCAAATGTAATTAACATCTAAAAGTGCACACAGTTAGGTCCCCCCTCCCTCCCAATAACCTGTTTCCCTGCTGAAACCCAGACATCCACTGGAAACATTATGCTACTGTAGCTAATCTACCCATGATTAGAAATGTGCGACTAAAGTATTCTTGAACTATACAGGAACTGAATTATATACAAGAATCAAAAGGACAGCCTGTATTTACATCAAGAAACTCCCACTACCACAGCATTATACCAAGAACTCAATACAGTGTTACAGTTGGTATTTACTTAGGATTTTAGCTTTAAATCAGTATAACAGAAAACTTAGCTCAGGAAATACCCAGAAAAAATGAACATGTTTATTAAATATGACTTCTATTATGCCACAAGACAAATAACTGCTGCTAGATCTTCTCACAAGTTCAGTGTTTGAAGTAGTGTGCTGTTCTATAAAGCAACTAAGAAGTTCCAGAAAGGTTGGTGGGGAAAAAAACAAAAAGAAAAAAAGAAAAAGCGGGGGGGGGGGGAAGGGAAAAAGGACAGAAGATATCAAGGGAA
>VYZV01011613.1:3222-14554 GCA_013401275.1 Pandion haliaetus
TTTTCATTATCCCACACTTAATATCTCTTGATTCTATAGGGAACTGGGGAGGGGAAGGATTTTCCCCCATTGTGGATCCCTGTATGTCTATCTCATCTGTGGGCTTCCTTGTCTACCATTTTCTGCTCGTTATACAATCTATTCATGTAGGATCAGCCTACCTTATGGATTGTGAAGCTAAATATGAAAATCTTCATTTAGTAGGGAGCCTCAACACACACTTCACGTAGCTGAGTGACCTGAGGATAAGAGAACTCTGGGAATAGTTTAAAAGTAGCAAATGGGAATGAAATACTTATAGCCCATCTGCTTAATTGCAGGATGGAGTTAAGATAAGCATTTTGCTGGATCCAAAATTTATTAATAATTGCACTATTCTCATTTGCTGGCAATTTTTTTAAGTACAAGACAGTCTCTTGTTGTCATGTAAGTTCTGTACAACAATGTTGGGTAACTGGAAAAAACAGGAAGGAAAACATTACACCAACATCGGCAAACTACAGATTATGGGGAGGAATGTGGAAACAGAACAAATTTGTGCTACTTGGACTTACATTACTCTTTCACTATTCTGCTCTCCCATCAAGGCAGGGAATGCGAGGAACCTAGAACTGAGATTCTTATTTTCTGGTAACTTGTATGTCTGCAGTTGTTTATACCTGAGTAGAGCTGAAGTAGGCATTTTATCAACACAAGGTGGATAATCCTAGATCAGCTGGTGGTTCATGAGGTGAATCCAGCTCAGGGGACACACTTCAAACCCGTTTGCTGCCTTTCCCAGGAGAAGGTAAGTTGGGGGAATGGAGATTTTGTTCCTGTGTGCCAGTAGTCTGGCACAGAATAGGGAATTGTTTCTTCTACCAATCTGTGTGAAGATGTAGTACTGGAAATATGTCTCCTCCTACCACTTCATTCTACACAGAGAGTTTGTGCTGCCTATATGGCTTGTGGGGAGAAAGTGCACAAACTGGACCATTCTGCAGTAATTCTGTGACAAAGGAAAAAGAAGATGACTGAGTCTGTAGCCATACAGTATTTCTGTAATGTTCTTAGACCCACAGGCCAGACTGAAGCACACTGTCTGCTGGGAGCATACTACATAAAAATGAACAGAAGTGGCACTGCTTTCAAGCTCCATAAAAGCAGCTCCCTTTGGGAGCTGACAGGAGGCTACAAAGTGAAGTTCTGGTACCTAGAAATTGCTCCCCAGCTTTCTCCTCCTTGAGTTTGTGCTTTACACTGGGGATTCTTTTTCCCCTTGCATAAAGTGCTTTTAAGTCACAGTCCCCAGCTGCTTGAGTACATTTGGGATATGTTTTCTGGAACCCAGGATCCAGAATCTGTGCCTGTGCCTGAGAGTGATCCTGGAGAGGAGCGTGGTGAATGAGCAGTCTTGCACCCAGCCTGCATGCCATATCCCTCTACACTCCTTTTCCGTAGCCATAACATACGCTGCCTGTCACTGGTTAAATGTTCTTCCTGTCCTCTCTCATCTTAGCACAAGGGCCCTTTTCTAACCCCCTCCTCTGGCCTTGAGTAACTTCCTCCTGACATATTGTGGATAAGCTCTTAGGTAGTTCCTTGTTTCTCTCAGCGTCTCTTAATCGAGCCTCTGCAACCATTCAGTAATCTGGCCATCCCACCTCACCCTAAGAACAGGACCCACAGCTGCTTCTCCCAAACACCACTCTCAGCAAGTGTGATAAAGAAGAGGGGCAGCGCATGGGGGAGAGGAGTATGCTGGGGAGCACACAGGTAGTGGATGCTGAGGCAGTGTCATCTGAAGGATGGCCTCATAACTCAGTGTCCCATGGTACTTTACAAACATACTAAAACTCTTTTGTCTTTCTCTCGCCAATGGAAAATGAAGTACTCAGATATATATCACTGAAAAATATGGTGGTGTTCTTGTGCTCAGTTGGTGTACTCGTGCATAGGAGTTCCTGTGGTGTTTAAATTATCGTTATCATCTTGGCAAAACAAGGGTAAAATACACTGCAGTCATCATTAAAGTGCAGCAGTGTAGCTTTCAGTTCTATGAAATCTGGGTCTTTTGGACTAATAAAGACTCCTTCCAAATTCAGTCCTAATTGCAGGCTTGTTCCTGTAATACAGGTGAGTTAGCTGTGAATTTCCAAAAGAACAAAAAAGGGAACAAGCTTTCAAGACATTTAATTGTGTAAATGGCATAGTTACAGTTTCTGTGAAACAGAAGTAGGATCTGTGAGTTTGGGGTGTCTTATTTAAAGATGTTTGTGCTTACATCTGTGTGGATGATTCTAGAGTTAGTAGAGTATGAGTTATAAGCTTAATTATCAGGTGTGCTTTTAGTCTTGCTAGAGTCAGTTTGAGCAATGTGATAGAAGATAACAAGGCAACTGGAGTCAAAATTGGTTCCACAGTGTATGTAAAAATGTGTCTGGAGCAATCAATGGAAAATGCTAGAAGTGTTTTTTGTGGCATGGTCACCTGAAAATGCTCTAGTGCCTCCGATTACATTGGAAAAGGATTCTCTCACATGATTGTATTTATCTGCCGTTTTTATTTTAATCCAAAGCCAAATGTGACTGACTTTTAAACTAGGAAGGATACTTTGTGGTTATGTCAGTCTTCCTGCAGCTTCTGGTATTTTAGTGTGTCACTTTTATTCCATCATGAGCAGACTTATGACATGTCACACCCATCCCTGAGATAAATACGCAGTGTAATTTCAGCTGCAGATAAACCTACACTCATTGGCACACCAGATTTCCCGGAAGAATAGGTGATAGGAGTAAGAAACTGCTTTCAGAGTTATCTATGTGCGCAAGCTTTTTCTTGGAAAATGCCACGCTTATCAATGTTAGATATGTACGATGCTGGAAGCAGTCTAATTGCTTTTGATCCATCCTTTTCAAAATATGAGTTAGTATTAAAACTGAAGAGAGTTTACAGGGTCATGTTATGTAGGTAAGAAAGAGAAAAGTCAACATGCTAATTGCCAAATCTGATTGTCATTTTGAAAGGTTGGGGGCAGCTGACACTTCTACTTTATCACTCCAAAACTTCAATTTCCTTTCTTAGTATCTGCTAGAAGTAGTAACTAATTGGATTATTCTTCTAGGCTGAATTCTGCAGAGATAAATGTTCTCTTGTATTCTGCTTCATAAAAATTGACCTAAATGTCTGTTAGGGACTTTTTACTAGACATGATGCAATAGCTGGTTAAGGAACTTCCATCCTGCCTCACTTAAGTATGTAACAGACATTTGAGTAGTCAGGGTTTTTCTTGACACCTAACTGTAAAATCATTGTAAGACAACTAGCTAGATCTATTTCAGACCTGCAGTCAATTTGGCCAGCAAGTTGTCTCCAACAGTGGCTAGCATCACGTGCTTCACAAGGACGTACAAGAAATCCTGTGCTAGAAGGTATGGTGTAACCTGTCTATCATGAAACCTTTACTCTGGTTCCAAATTGATGGAGCCTTTGTTTTAGGCCTTGAAACATGAGGTTCATTGCCTTTGCCTGAAACTCTCTGAAGTACTAACAATTCTAGCTATAACTGCTTGTAGAGCAAACCAACTCCTCAGCTTGCTAACTCACCAGTTTTAATGATGAGTTTCACAATTACACTGTGCACATTTTGCTGGAACAGTTGTGCAGACTTTCAGTTTCATTTAATGTCCCATTGATTTTGTGTTATAAGCCAAGACGAAATGATGCCTCAGTAACTCTCCTCTAGGTTTTGATGCATTTTTTTATCACACTACTTTCATATCTGTTTCCTGTGACAATCAGTTACCCTCTTTCTGGCTTTGCTCTTTATGGTGGGGCTTCCGTCACTTTCATCTCTCTTCCGTAATTCTCTTCTTTTATTCTATCATTCTCTCTTGATATAAGATGTTCTACTTTGCATAGTCTGCCATAGGTAAGGGTGAATCTCTGATCTGAGTGATTTAATCATTGGGTTACTGGTGGGTCTCTAAAACATTAAAGGTTTCTTTATTCCCCTCCAAAAAGCATTTAAGCATTAAGCATTAGCAGGAAGTTGCAACACTGGTAGTGCTTATCTGGATAGTCAAACAGCTATTGTTCATTTTGGTGGATTTACTACTCCGACACTTAACACACTGTAGTGCAGGGACTAGGATGTGAAGGTGTGCTTTTGATCTTTCTGCGTGACTTGTAAAAATATACTTCATGTATTTTTCTCCTTGCTATTTTCATATGTAATAGTTTTAAGAGTAACAACAATGCTTTGAATTTAATGAATGTGTCTGTAACTGTTCACCAGATCACTAAGTGGACTGGTTCCCAGTACTGTTTGTAGCATGAACCTGCTGTATGTCTTTGTTCTGCTGATACTTTGCTGTTCCTTGTTCCTTTTTTGTTTGTAGCCCTTAGTTTGATTAAATTGCATCAGCTCAACTGAGTTGCAGAGATGGTAATCTCGTGTACAGTACCATTGGTGTTTCCTGTTTGGTGTTGCACAAGGGCTTTGAGTTTGTTTCCAGATTGCAAGTGCAGAAGCCTTCTTACCATGTGACTTAGACCACTTTTCCTGTTGAAAGGGACTGTCTTTCAGCAATTCTCAGAGCTACCACATACTAAACAGTTCAAACTCTGATTAGTGTAGTACCGTGCCTGTTTTTTGGAACTACACCATATGATCAACCTGTCAGTTTTCATGATTTTTTTAATAGTTTCTTTTTTAAGCAGGGTGAATTTTGTGCCATTGTTTTACTACTCATTCTGTTAGCTTCCTGCCAAGTGATGATTCTATCATACGATTCCATTTCCTCTGTATTGTTTATAGGCATAGCGCTGTTGTCTTATGTAAGTGTGCAAATCACAAAACTTTATTTATTCTTAAAAAAATAAAGTTGTTTTATTATTCTCTCTAGTATCTTAACAAATCAAAATGTGTGCGGCCATGCAGAAATCATGTCCGGATTTTAATTACAGAGTTCATATTGTAGACCAGGAAAGGCAGTTCTTGCTCTACCTGTCAGTGTATGACACTAAATAACATAGGTGAGATTCTACTTAACCCAGGTAACATTGTGCACCTTGAGACTGAGTGCAAGGACTGCTTCATTCTTGCATTTGAGCAAGAAATTTATCAATCTGTGTTTTTCTTTGGGGCCTTTGAATATTGGACCATCCCCATGGGAAAAGTGTGTTATTCGGTGTCAGCAAAGTATGTTGCTCATGCAAGCACAACAAGTTGGACCAGGTAGTGTTTCCCGTCCATCTCTGTGCACTAGCTTTCTTTCTGTGCATCTGCCAAATTTGTCTGGTGTTAGAAGTGAGACAACTTAATTCCAACTTCCTAGCCCATAGCTCAAAAATATAGATGTTTACATCTCAATTTCAAAATGAGGGTGTTAATGGAGTAGATATTTAGGAGAGGGAAAAGGTTTTGTGAGGGTCTGTTGCCAAGTTTAGAAATACAGTGCACAGCAGTTTTGTGTTGTCATCCAAGACAGCAGGGCTGGTTCTTGTGAAAAGGAAATGGTTGGAGGCCCCCTCACAGGAGCACCTGAACACATGCAAGCAGGTCTTTGGAAATGGCAACAAACCATGTGATGGAGAAAAGACAAGACACTACAAAAGACAGATGCTAACGGGTAAGGAGAAGTAGGAACAAATAGACAGAAACCATGTTTTTTCGTTCAGTGAGCTGAAATACAAAGATTCTAGAAGCACAAAGAATACAATAAAATACAAGGTATTTTGTTATTCACATCTCTTAATTTATATTTAAATTATTTTTGTCAGCAAAGAGGCTGCTAATTCTGAAATTGGGAATGTAAAAAAATAATAAGTCTAGCAGGTCTGGGGGACTTCTGGTAAATAGTGGGGTGAGTAAATGTATTGATGAGTCAAAATACAGTGAGTTGATATTTATGTATTACATAAACCTGTGAGAGTTTAATATGCATAAAGTAAATAGTGAGACTTGGTGGTTAGAATAGCAAGCTGAAGAGAAAATGCCCCAACCCCTTAGATATATAGTATGAGAAATGTGGGAGTATTTAAAAAAAAAAAAAAGGGAAAAAGAGGTTTTCTTGAGAGCTCAATGAAGATTTGAGAATGTGAATGCTGGGGGGAATAAAAGGCAATAGCTTTGCCTGTATGCTTGCTGTTATTTCAAAAAGTGGTCTAGAAGACATAAGTTTGAAGATCAATCACTTAAAAAATAGGTTAGGTTTCACATGTATGCCTTCCCACAAGCCCCTCCTTAGCATGTTTATTCTTGACAACCACAATTTCCTCTTTTTATTTTAATTCTGATTTTTTTGCTCTGTTTAAAGTCTTATGCATAACTTGGGAAGTGTATTGTAAAAGTACTGTCTTTTTTTTTTTTTTCTCTTCAGTTTATTGTAGTTGATAGTGATTTTAAGAGTTACTAGTATTAATACTATATACAGAAAAATCTGACAGAAAAGTTACTGTTTAGTGGATATAGAGGAGGACTGAGTATGAAACTCAATATTATGCTGGTAAATCTTTTCCCCTTTTTTGTTAATAATAGCTCATACACCTGCAAGTTTCACTTTGACCTGGTTTGAATAAGTTCAAGGCTGTTTACAAAAGTCAAAAGAATTTGCTGGTCCAAAACACAGCAACATCTTCCTTGAATGGGATAGTTCCCAAATCTGCATATTGTTTTGTCTGTTTGTTCCTACTGTGGCAATCAAATAAAAGAAATGGAAGTGATTGTGGAGAGGAGTCAAAGAGGAGGACAGTGGATGGGCACTCTTTTGCAGTTGCACATTTTGGGGACTCATTTTACTATCTTGCTTTTCTAGCTCTTGACAAAATTCCTGATGAATTTGGTGACTTCTGTTATCAGTTTAAGAGATCACTCAGTGTGTTTTAACACACCTTACCTCTTGGTAAGGTCTCCTCATTGTAACCCAGGAATAATTTTTTTGCCATTTTTATATTTTTATTCTGGAAAAATACAGCAAAGCAGGATTTCAGTTCGTCAAAGGAACCAGTATGAAGACTTTTTCCTGAAAGTACATCTAGCAAGTGCTTAAAAAACCACAAAAACTTTCAAATGCCTAGAGCTGGTAAGATTCCTCCAGCAGGTATTTTGTTCTCCTAAATCATAAAAAAGGAAAACATAAAATTATTCAGTATTATTTAAACACTGATGAGGTACTTGTGAGTATGAACTGCAGCTCCATTTTTTGTCACGTAACAAATCTGACTTCACTCTGCCTCATCAAATAAGTGCCATTTTATTATCCTTTTTATGAAAATTGATTCTCTAAGTGCGATTCTGTAAGTGCCAGGTGTGTAGGAAGCTACACAGCTGTTGATTCAAATAAATGAATTAAGATTCAGTCATCATTTACCCAACCGGTATACTTGCTGAATCTACAGAAAGGGAATTTTATATTGGAAGCTCTGTATGATAACTATGATACATACAGAGAGAGTGAACCATCCAGTGTGGGTTTGTTAGCTGGAAATGAAATACATAAGATGACTTTAGTTCTCCATTTGCTCAGTCATGTGTGACGTGTTCCCTGTTACATGGGCATAGCTGTGCTGTCCCCACCATTGGGGTAGGGTTACCCTCAGCCCTGCCAACCTGGGCATCCTTTTAAAATGTCTTTAACAGCATCCAATTCCCAAATATTTAAGTCTTTGATTTCCGGGATCTGAGAGAATTCTGGAAGTTCCCAGTTGCCTGTGCCTTGTTTAGTTACGCCAGCTACAAAAAAAGTCTAAAGCAGGTAGAATATGCCCTGAGCTTGACTGATAAAAGCTGTACATGCCTAATCATAATGAGTTCTGGTGTTGGGGATAATATAGGTGGTAAGAGGACAAGTGGAAATTAGGCTGGTCTTGCTTATTATGTAGATGCCAGAAAGAAAAAGTCTGAAGGAGGCAGAGCAGCTTAGATTGCTCCAGTATTAACTATAATATTAAAGACATCCTACTAAATAATCTTCAAACAACAGATACTGACTTTAGTAGTTCAGTGGCCTTTATCATTTAACTATGAAATAGTTACGTGACTCAGGATGCTGTATTATAAAGGAAAAGTGTTAAGACTGAAGAACAGGATACTTGCTGGTCTTCTTTTTTTGCCAGTCTTTATAGTCACTAGAGTTGTTCCAGCCTTGGTTGATTGCTTTCTTGTGTCAGGTTGGTCCTCATTCTTTAAGGTGCTGTGGCCGTTGACCTTGGCTGGCCACCAGGTGCCTACCAAGCCGCTCTATCACTCTCCTCAGCAGAACAGGGGGAGAAAATACAATGGAAAAGCTTGTGGGTTGAGATAAGGATAGGGAGATCACTTACCAATTACTGTTGAGCAAAACAGGCTCAATATAGGGAAATTAATTTAATTTATTGCCAATTAATAAGACAGTAGGATAATGAGAAATAAGAACAAAACTAAAAACATCTTCACCCCACCCCTCCCTTCTTCCCAGGCTCAGCTTCACTCTCAGCTCTTCTACCTCTTCCCCCTCAAGCAGCATAGGGGAACAGGGAATGGGAATTGTGGTCAGTTTATAACACTTTGCCTCTGCTGCTCCTTCCTCCTTATGCTGTTTCCCTGCTCCAGTGTGGGGACCCTCCAATGGAAGACATTCATGAACTTCTCCAACATGGTACCTTCCCACAGGCTGCAGTTCTTCAAGAACTGCTCCAGCATGGGTCCTTTCCAGAAGGTACAGTCCTTCAGGAACAGACTGCTCCAATGTGGGTCCCCCATGGGGTCACAGGTCCTGCCAGAAAACCTGCTCTATGTGGGCTCCATTCCACAGGCTGCAGTTCCTGCCAGGAGCCTGCTCCAGTGTGCCTGCAACTTCCTTCAGGGCATGTCCACCTGCTCTGGCATGGGGTCCTCCACGGACTGCAGTATGGATATCTGCTCTGGCATGGTCCTTCACAGGCTGCGGGGGAGCAACCTGCTTTGCCATGGGCTTCACCACGGGCTGCAGGGGAATCTCTGCTTCGGCACCTCTGCTCTGCACCTCCTCCCCCTCCTTCTTCACTGACCTTGGTGTCTGCAGGGCTATTTCTCTCACATTTTCTCACTCCTTTCATACAGCTGCTGCGCAGCATTGTTTACCCTTTCTTAAATACGTTTTTGCAGAGGTGCCACCAGTGTTGCTCATGGACTCAGCTTTGGCCAGCGCCAGGTCCATCCTGGAGGCAGCTGGAACTACTGTCTCTCTCTGACATGGGGGCAGCTCCTGGTGTCNCCACATAAACCCAATACAGGTACACACAAACCCAGTGAACCAATAGAACTACTTATATGTTTAAAGTTTGAACCCTAGTTTTATGCAATCAGTTGCAGGCTTGAGCCTCTAAAGAAAATGGTGTTTATAGTTCTTGTCTGGTAGTTTCATCTCAGACACATTTTTACACTACTTCTCTCCCTGCAAAGGAACAAATTCATGAGAAAGAGGAAGTGGATTATTACAGAAGCTGTATCTCCCCAGTATCTTAGCACCACCAGTGTGTGGTACTGTCCTCACACCTGCCTCTTGCAACAGGATCCACCATTTACTCTCATACAGCATGAACCCATTTTCCTTGCCTCAGTGCTCTCCCTCAGATGTCTTGTGGTTAGGTAAGACTGGAGTTCTCTCAGTGCATTAGTATTTGAAAGAAAATAGGGAGAAATACTGAGACAAAAGGTTGGTCACGTACGTAACCATAACTAGGTCCTGCAGTAGGTAACACCTAATAAACTCTTGTATTAGTCGTCTAAGCCAAAGAAAGAAAATTTTCAAGATGAAGCATTCAGGAATTTCTCAACCTCAGACTTTGTTTCCCTCTCCATCTCTCGCTAGTTACATTTCTTTGATGTTTAAGATACAGCCATGGTTTATGAGCTAGTGACTTCCTATGAAATGTAAATAATACAAGGAGGGTATTGGAACTCCTAATGAGTGTAGAGCCCACATGCGTGTTTAAGCATGTACAGGACTGAGATTCTGATCTGTTAGTAGTTATTTCTAAACAATGGATGGAGGTTTTTGCAAGTCATGAACGGTTGTTTTAAAGTTAATTGGGAACACAATATAAAAGAACGTTGCATATCCTCTGGTTTTGACCGTTGCTGGCTTTGAAATGAACTTGTGACGATTCCATGTCTCTGGATTTTTTTCTTTCAGATGGAGCAAACATGTGATGATATAGATGAAATGTTCAGCAATTTACTTGGGGAGATGGACATACTGACCCAGGTAAATAATTCTTTTTTTCCATTAAGATTAGAAAAATAGCTATTATGTGTAAGAGGAGAGAGGCAACTTATCCACTTTTTTTTGTACCTCCACTCTCAATAAATACAGATATATTATTTTGAAAAACCTTCAACTAAATTTCTCTGCTTGCCATTTAAAACAAGTGGCCTGAAGAATAAGGTAATACCAGTGCAGGCTAGATTGTTAAAGAGAGCTAACTGCTTGTGAAAGACGTTTTCTCCAAAAAAACAAATAAGAAATTTACATTTCTGTGGACTTTGTCCCAAAAAAATGGAAAGATTCTGTCAAAACAGGAAGAGTTTGTCTCAGATTTTCAGGTATGAATGCTTTGCATGCATGAGTAAATGGGATGTAGCCTGAGTGTGAAATGCAAACTTTGGAAATGAAAACAACATTTTGAGTATATGCATAAGAGTAATCTTTAGATATGGCAAAATAATAAATTACAGCTGGGGTGGCATTCAAGAATTTATAGAGACATTATTGCCAGTGCAGAATACACTCTTGAGAGGAAACTATAAAACAGCGAGTTTATTTCTAAGCCTACAGTCATGGAATACTTCCTGCAAAAGCTGATGAAAGGAGAATTTTTATTTCTAAAAAAACCCCACAAAGTCAATAAATTTGTTGTATTTTAATACATGCATTCTTGAAGACACTTAAGCTGTCATCCTGGATTCTGTGTGAGTTTGCTTACAGCCTCTTTTTTGCAGGGTCTTTCCTCTTGGTGAATCCCAGTGCTTCCCAAATTAAATACCAGTAATTCTGAGCCACAGCATAGCAATTGTGCTTAAACTGTGTGAAAGCCAAAATTTCATGTGACATTCTTAGCTGTCAAATCACAATACTTTGCCCCTTGGTAGCCTTTCAGCTTTTTAAGGGCTTTTTATAACCATGCATATTTACTTTATATATATATGTATATAAAAAGGGAGGGGGTTAGGGTAATTTCATTATTATGAAAATTAACAAAAGACTGCTTGTGATAAATTTTACCTCCTCAAATTGGACACAGCACTGTTATGAGTGCAGGTGATGGGAAGAGCATAAGAGAGTGAGCCTATTCTCTCTCCGCTCATGGGTGCAGTACTGGGTGGGATGGG
>VYZV01011615.1:2538-18188 GCA_013401275.1 Pandion haliaetus
GAGGCAGGGCCTGAGGAAGGAGGGTGCGGGCGATGTCGGCAGCGGCTGGGCCAGCCCGTGCTGGTGTGGGGACGGGCTGTGCGGTCCCCTCTGGGCGGTGTCGGTGGGCTCGGTCGAAGCCCCGAGGCCGCAGGTCAGAGCAGTCATAATTCTGCAGCAGCCCTTGGCTGCCACTCACTGCCTCTGCCTGGGTAATGGTTATAGAGAGCTTGGATGTCTCTTGTGGGGATTTACCCTCCGTGAGACTTACTTCTACCATAGCCAATTCAACTGTGCATGTGATGTTTCCCTTTTTTTTTTTCAGTCTGCCACCATTCCGCTCTTCATGAATAACAAAGATGTTGCGGCAGAAGCGGTGAGTGCTTTTTCTTGGTTGAGTCCGTTGCTTTTCTTGGTTTGTCTCTGGAACTGAGGGAGGGCTGACTCTCTCCCTTCTCACAGGTAACAGGCAGTGGCAAAACCTTAGCATTTGTAATTCCCATACTGGAAATTCTTCTCAGACGGGAAGAAAAATTAAAGAAAATGCAGGTAAGATTAAGTTACTCCGAGTATATTTTTATGACATGCCAACAAGATTTGATGACTTCAGGAAAAGTACCAATAAGGAAAATTGTATACACATAAAGTGACTGTGTGCTCAGCTCTTTGATATAGCAGCGACAGCAAACTGTTTAAAACCTGAAAATAAATATTGGGATGTTTTCTCTGCACTTAGATACAGCTTCTTATTTGACATGATCAAAACAGATTTCTGAGCTGTTAGAAAAATGTCTTAAAATATCAAATACAATGATGTACTGCAAACAAGAGTCTTTGAATGCTTTTTAGCATCCATTGACTTGGAATACATTTTAGCATACAGGGAACTTGCACTGTTACTTTCTATTAAATATCATTATTAGATACTGTTCTTTGAGCAGAGGTATTTTGCACATTGGTATAATGCCTCTTTCATAGATATCTTGTGTTATTTTGTATACTTTATAGTATGGAAATGTTTAGTCTAAAACTAGGATCATAAATATGGCTCATATTCGCTTAGATTGTAAGGGAGAATTTTGCCCAAATCTTACTTCTAGTCTGTTATTTTCCATAAATTCCTTTTGTTTTTTGCGTGCAGGTTGGAGCTATAATTATCACACCAACAAGAGAATTAGCTATGCAAATTGATGAGGTGCTATCACATTTCACGAAACACTTCCCCAGGTTTAGGTGAGTGAACTTTAGGCTTGTCATGACTGTAGTTCCTTTTTCTTTGGACTTCTGTCATTCGTACACTAGCAAAACTTAAAGATGACCTAAATCTTTCTGTTTTATTGTCTTAGTCAGATTCTTTTAATTGGTGGTAGGAATCCCATGGAAGACGTTGAAAAGTTTAAAGAACATGGGTGAGTTGATTGTCAATAACTTCTATCAGTGCCTTGCAGCAGTGGTTTTCTCCTTGTCCTTAGGGTTTTCAGATTAGGGCTTTGGTCTTGCTGGTGCTAAATTTGATGGTAGTGCATGAGTAGGTTAGGGTGTATGCTGAGGAAGTTGTAGATTCTTTTCCTTGGGTGAGACACGCCATAATAAAACAACAGGAAAGGATCATATGTGAAATCAGTACCATTTACATGCTGTTTGGGTGAAGAACAGTGTGCAGCATGGTGAGCTGAAAACTGCCTTCAGGAATATTTCAGTTCCTTCTTTCTTGTAAATGTTGTACTAGCAGTAGGGTCTAGTGAGATTGAGACCGTGCTGATGAATAATTTTCTGGAACTGGTGCTAATACTGATGATGAAGTCTTGAAGCAATCATATTTGCCTCTGGCTTTTGCATGGAGGTACCAAATATTTTTTCTAGCTGATACTTGCTTTCCATAGTTGCTGATTATATTCTAAACTTTTCTTACCACAAATGGTGTGCTTTCACCTGAGTGTTTTTTTCCCATGAACCAACATCTGAAAGGCACTGAAATACGAATACACTTAGAAGTAACAAAATGAAATTGTTTTATTGAAGAATGCATTCAACTTTTGTACAGGTTTGTGCTGCGATAATAATGTTAGCAGTTCCCCCAAAGTCCTTGCACAGTTACAAAATTGCTGCATGTCTTGTTCACCAACAGTGGGAACATCATTGTAGCTACACCAGGTCGCTTGGAGGATCTGTTCAGAAGAAAAGCAGACGGGCTGGATCTAGGAGGTTGTGTGAAGTCTCTTGATGTGTTGGTATTAGATGAAGCAGACAGACTTCTAGATATGGGCTTTGAAGCAAGGTATTTAACCAATAAATTCTGGTAATACTTCTGAAGTTTTAAATGAGTTCATATATGATTGATGTGAATGAGCGTGGCCTACAATGACCTCTAAAGTTAGATTTGTTCTCTTTTGTTCTTTTATCTCTCCTTGCTCCATAGGCTACATAAAGCAATTGCTAAGGGGGAAGAGAATCAGGAAAGAGTGGCTCCTTGATGAATACAGAGTTTAAGATTTCCTTTTTTCTGATCTATATTAGCACATGCTATATTAATGCTTGATTAAGTATCATTATTTGCACATCAGAATGGCTTAAAACACTTCAACAAATAAGCTTTGATGTCTCTTTCTCTCTCAAAGTTAAGATAATTAGTTCCATAGAAGATTGGCTTTTGATAATAAAGACTATTTTGTTTGTAAGCTCTTACTTCCAGTGATTAAACTTCTTTCTGAGGGAAGTCTTGGGACAGTTATGTTATACATGTGCTTACTTGCAGTTTAAATGCCATTCTGGACTTTTTGCCCAAGCAGAGACGGACAGGTCTGTTCTCAGCAACTCAAACTCAAGAGGTGGAGAACCTGGTGAGAGCAGGTCTCCGGAATCCTGTCCGCATCTCGGTGAAAGAGAAGGGAATGGCAGCAAGCAACACACAGAAAACTCCAACACGCCTGGAGAACTATTATATGGTGACTTGTGATGGTTTCTTGTTCCCCTCTCCTCTTTTCCTGGTTTTATCAATAAGTTTTTAAGTCTTGGCCAGTTAGGATCATATTAACAGAGGAAGCAGAAGTCTCAAAGACAAAAGCTTTTGCAGGTTCTCCGGAGATCAGTAACCAAGCTAAGGAGAAAGATGTAAATTAGCAACCTTTTTGTTTCCTGCTCTGTGGGTTTTGTTTGGCTGGCCGGGAGCTGTAGCCCTAAACTCGCTGCAGTGCTGTGGCTCCTTGACCTGCTTGCAGTGAATGGGTATGGGACAAGACTTTGGCAGGTTCAGAAAAGTGGCTGAGGGATACTTGAGATACTACTGCAGGAGAGGTATTGTGGCTGGGGATGGGAAATCCGGGAGCTTAGGTATTTGTTTTACTTAAGATACATAAAAGAGTACTGTTCCACATGGTGAACTGTGGTACAGATGACCAGTATTATGAAATTATGCCCGTAGGCGTTTATCAGTGCACAGTCAATGGAGAAAACTGGCAGGTTGCCTTGTATCAAGTCCATTTTCTTACTTTTTTTTTTCTTTTGCATTGTATAGATCTGCAAAGCAGATGAAAAATTTAATCAGTTGGTGCATTTTCTTCGACAGCACAAACAGGAAAAACATCTAGTCTTTTTCAGGTAATCTGTTTGTGTTTCATTGTGAAAACAGTATGGTGCTCTGTTACTTAAATTCCAAAACTGTGCCCTATGTTGACAAGGACACAACTATTTTAAAAGCGATTCATTGTAATAGCTGTCTTGTAGAATATGGTGCCTAAAAAGGGATTGATCATTGCTTCATGTCAGGATTGTGTTGAACTTTATTAAGCAAAACATAAATTTTATATGCATTTTTAAAGTAAGGCATTCTAGATTATTATATGTTAATTACAAAAATGATGTACATATTTTAAATAAAAATAGGCAGTAGTGTATATTTTTGAAAGGTCTCAGACCACTCTAGCTTGACCGTCTAAACCAGATTAAAAATGCAGCATAATCTTTTGCTTTTATGTCTGTCTTCATCACAACAGTACGTGTGCCTGTGTGGAATACTATGGAAAGGCTTTGGAATCCTTAATTAAACAAGTGAAAATAATGAGTATTCATGGGAAGATGAAAAACAAGCGTAACAAGATTTTTACTGAGTTTCGGAAGCTCCCAGGGTAAGAACATATAAATAGGCTAAGCCAGCCAAAAGTAAGAATAGTAAGGGATATGTAATTATGTGTGCCACTTTAGTGTGGAAGAGTGATGTGCTGAGGAGAAGGATGCTACCAGCTGGTTCTGAATGTATTTATAATAGCACAAACTATGCTTAGGTACTCAAAGCATGATCACAAACAAAGTGAAAATGTGACTGGAGCATGTCCAGCCTAATTTAGATAATCCATGTGGCAGCATGGAAGGTGCAGGGACACGGATTTAGGATATCCTGCAGCCCGGGACCCTCTGCAGTTTGTGCTGCTCGCTCACCAAACATATGCACTATGAAGCCCATCATTACTGCTGCTGTCTGTGCTACTATTTTAACTGGCCCACTGTACCGTCACATGCTACAACCACACGTTAGCCTTGCTGTGTAAACGTACCATTGATAGGGAACTGGTAGTGAAAATAACCCTTTCCTGATTGGCAACCAGAGTGGAAACCCAGGATACTCTTTTATTAGTACATGAACAAGAATATGGCCGCACAATGCTGTAATTTACCTGCAGAAAACTATTCTTTGTCAGCTTTGCAGAAGGTTGCTAAGAGACTCTTGCCTTGTTAGCTGTCATTTTTTTATTGCATGGGACCTGAGCTGTAGCATTTTATATTGTAAGAAAAATAATTACCAGCAGACTGGAAGAACAACTTAAGTCTTTTATTAAAACTTTTACAGTATTCTGTTTGGCCACGGTGGATGCAATGGCGATTTTAAAATAGAACTTGTAATAGGGAATCGATTTTTCTTAGTGATGTAATGTAAATCACTTTCCTTTTTGTAATGTTACATAGAATTTTAGTTGGTGAAAACTGCAACTACCTTATAATATTTTGTCTCTCTTCAAAAAACAGCTGTTTTAAAATGGTTTGTTCCTCATTTTCCAGTGTAGATGCAGAATACACAGCTGGGGGGAGGCTGGCTCTTCTCAAATGACCGTTTAATGAAAATATGTTTTTTTTTCTTCCTAGTGGCATTTTAGTTTGCACTGATGTGATGGCCCGTGGCATAGACATTCCAGAAGTACACTGGGTTTTACAATACGACCCACCTAGCAGCGCAAGGTACAACTTCAGATCTTAAGAACCTTTACTTGTGGTCATGTTACTGTACTGTTCAGATACAAATTGGGAACACAAACTGCAGAAAACATGTAATTGCTGCCTGGAAGTTACTCTGAGTGAACACACAAAACAAAGCATGAGCAAGGGAGGTTGAAACACTGCAATTTTTATTGTAACTGCTGAGAGTTGAAATGACTTTGTGTTGTGTGCGCATAAGTCAAATGGGTGGTCGTCACTTACATTTGTGTGAAGAGGCACTCTGGTTTAAGGCTTATTAGGAGATTATCAAAGAAATAATGAGAAGTAAGATGCTAGGGTGAATGAGAACAGAGATGAGAGCGGGGACAGAGTTCTTCAAGGAATGGTATATTGAAAGCTCACAGGAAAGCCACTTTTCCATGTATTTTAACTTCCATTGTCATAATTCTCCCTACAACTTGCTTGAACTTCACCCCCAAAACAGATACCCCTTGCTTTAGCATACAGTCCTAACAATTGAGTGGGTCTGCTACACGTCTCTTGTATTGCATTTTACTAATTCCTCTTGGTTTAGTTCAAAAGTATGTAGCACTCTGTATTTTCCATTCCACGAGATTTGCCATTTTACTGCCTAATACTTTAAAATCAGACTGAGCATCTCCTGTTAAGTTAGTCTGTGTTGTGTTGTTTCAGTGCCTTTGTGCATCGGTGTGGTCGAACAGCACGAATAGGCAATGTAGGCAGTGCACTTGTATTTTTGCTTCCCATGGAAGAATCTTACGTTAACTTTCTCTCAATCAACCAAAAGGTTAGTAGACTTTTATTCTACCCCAAAGCAGGAAAGAGCAAGGGGAAAGGCTTACTGAAAGGACTTTTGAAATCAGAATTTGTAGAACTTAAGGTCATATGCGTAGGCCATGTTTTAGCAGAACTGCACAATTAAAAAGACAAGAGCTGCTTATTAATCACCAAATGCAGCTACCTGTTAAAACACGATTGCTCCCGGTGTTGTCTCCCGAGTTTGTAATAGGAGTATGTGATGCATTAAGCAAGGAAAGGCTCTTCATTTCTAAGGGTGTGTAGACTGAACATTTCCAGAAGGGTAGCGCTGGCTTACACTCCTACCCCCAACCCTGCCACCACCAGTTCATACACTCCACCCTCTCTGCTGTTTAACTCTGGTAATTTCCTGTGCCTCATCCTGCATTTGTGGGATTAATTGTATAAATTCTCTAGAGGCCTGCTAATGAGAATGTAGGTTGGTGAGGCATGAGAACATGACATGAAGATGTTGTGCCTCTGGAGCTGCAATGTGGGGACTCGTGTGCTGGGCTAGGACAACTGTTGTGTGGGGCTGAATGGTGAACTAGTGGGTTGAAGTGACTGAGTAGAAGGGGGAAAGGGGCTCAAAGCTGACTGAACATTAACTGAGGAAGAAGCGTGTGTTTGAAATTTCACAGTGCATTTAAAATCATTCGGCTGAACTTTTCCTTTGGTTTTGTATTTCTTCTCTGGTTTTCAGTGTCCCATGCAGGAAATGAAACCACAGGCAAATGTGTTGGATCTTCTTCCAAAACTGAAGTCCATGGCCCTAGCTGACCGGGCAGTGTTTGAGAAAGGGATGAAAGCCTTCGTGTCTTACGTCCAGGCTTATGCCAAACACGAATGTAATCTCATCTTCCGAATAAAAGGTAATTCCCAGCAGAGGCTGGTATCTTTTACTGTTCTTTTCAGAAAACAGTATTTGGCTTGGGAAAAAACATAGTCTTATTGTCCACGAGCTTCAACTACTGATTCCTGATCTCAGATTTACTTTCTGTAGCATCAGATTCTGACAAAACTCCTATTTTTTCAAGCAACTTGTTTCCCGTTGTTTTCAAGAGAAAACATTTAATTAGCAAGTTTGACCAAACTGACGTAAGCATAAATAAAAAGTGACTTAGTAGTAACAAGGCTATTAAGTATACAATAAGATGTTTTTTCTGTGACTGACTTAGTGGAAGTAACTTTTTATCCAGCAGGAAACTGACTTTACAATCTTTATTTTAACAGATCTGGATTTTGCTAGCCTTGCCAAAGGTTTTGCATTGTTAAAAATGCCAAAGATGCCTGAACTAAGAGGAAAATGCTTCCCAGACTTTACTCCAGTCACTGTTAATACAGACTCCATTTCATTTAAGGATAAAAATAGAGAAAAACAGAGACAAAAGCAATTAGAACAACAAAGAAAAGAAAGACAGGAAAATGGAGGGAAAAAGAAATTCATAAAGAACAAAGCCTGGTCAAAGCAGAAAGCCAAGAGGGAGAAGAAAAAGAAAATAACAGCTAAAAGGAAGCGTGAAGAGGTAAACTGTGTCCAATCTATTAAACCGCATGTGATTGCTGTAGCATAGGTACATACTTTGTAATGGCAGAGAGCCATGGGATTTTAGGTTAATGGAATTGATGACTGTATATTAACTTTTTAGGACCTCAACAGGCAAAGCCTAAAAAAATTATAGAGAAGCTTTTTAAAGCCAAACACTAAAACAACTTCTCAGCACTCTGATGCTAGTCAGTAATGCTGCCAGCACAGGTAGCACAGATATCTGTTTCTCAGAGGTCCAGCAGTATGGCATGATGGTAGACAGTACTTGATTTCTTTTTCTTTTTTCTTTTTCCTCCCTTTTTCAATTCTTGGTGAGTGTAACTGAGAATCGGATCGTTTCCTAGGTAGAAACTGAGTGTTATTTCCTGCTTGGATACTCCTGGCAAAATCCAAGTTGCAAACTTCTCTTACGTTCAGCTGTACAGCATGAAAACGTTTTGGTATTGTGTTTAACTTGTTGTTTTTCAACTGCCAACAGGGCTCTGATATTGAAGATGAGGATATGGAAGAGTTGCTGAATGACACAAGACTCTTGAAAAGATTAAAAAAGGGAAAAATAAGCGAAGAAGAGTTTGAGAAGAGGCTAACAGGCAGCCAGAGTAGACTTAAAGCTGTTGCTGAACTAGAGTCTGAAGGCTGACAGTTATTCACGCCACTTTTACATTAAAATACTGCCTATTTCAATAAAACTGTATTTTTCTAATAAAATAATGATGCAGAGAACAGAATTGATCTAACTTCTTCATAAAGAGACCTGGCATCCATGAAGACATACAAACAAGCCTGCAGTTAAGAGCAAAGCTAAAAGCACCACTCTTGTGTGGTGTGGAAGGAGCTGCAGGTTTCCATTAGCAGCCTTGTGTGGGCTTTCATTTTGTTTCTTTCAGGTATGTACCACAGATCAGTAAGTAACAGCATACGACAGAATGAGTTTGAATACACCATAAGGTATTCTCTTTTCCAGTATAAAAATACTCCACCCATCTTTAAAATAATTTATTTTAGGTCTTTAGAAGCTGTAGTAACCTCTGGATTTTTTTTTTAATAGTGGTCCATCCACATGTAAAGTTTTGCTTTAAAAACTCAGTAAGGGTGATAATTACATTAATCCTTATCATGTTGTTTCTTTACCGTGTCCATGTATCTTGTATCATCTTCCAAGTTCTTACAACTGTGATAGTCACTGAAGATGATGATACATCCTGTACAGAGTCCTCTGTTACAGATAGAGTTTAATAAGTTCATCACTGACAGCTGACGGAGTTAACACACCAAGGTCTGTAAACAGTAACGTAATTAGCGATGGTGATGTGTAGTCAATCCAGGGGTGCTCCTCCATTAGATTCTGACTTGTTTTCAGAGTGTCTGCTTTGTACTAGAAGGAAACGGGAGACCATTAGCTATTACATGACTGCAAGTTAAAACCTCTTTTGGGCAAGAGCGGTACTATAGCCTTGAGCAGATGTTTGTGGTAAAACTGAAGGAAGTCAGTTGCTTTAAAATGAGGCATAGGCTGGTGCCACCTTGGTCTCAGCTATTTTATCTTGTGTATGAAGTACGATTTGTAGTTCTGGAGTGTATCAATTTAACTGTTTCTTGCCCTCAGCTGCTCCTGCGCCCCAAAGGAACCGCTTTAGGAACTACATTGGTATTAGGACAAATTACGGCTCTTTGGCATGCGACTGTAACATGGAGCAACTCCATATTATGTAAAGTAAGCTAGAGTAGAGAGATCCAGATAAATGAAGACATGCTTAGATGAAAATTTTTCATAGACATGTAAGTGTGCATGAAGAAGTGGCTAAGAAGTAATTTGAATTTCTCTTACCTTAAACTTATCTGGGACATCCTGCTGATTTAGAGGGAAAAGTCTTACAAACTTGAAACTTTCTGCTACCACATAAAATGGCTTATTCTGAGCTTTGGCACACACAGCAATTTGATTAGTGCCAATCTGTGGAGACAGATGGAGAACAGTCAGTGCTAGCATGACATAATATTGCCCGGTTTCCAACAATAAATAGACTTTTACTGGATAACATCCAAATAGAAAAGATTTTTCAGAAAGCCTTGAATTCTTCAAAGAAACCAAACTTTAGAAGTCTGGAGTTTACAGAATGATGTAATAAACTCACTACCTATTACCTTGTTAATAATGCCTCCGCTTTCAACTACACCTTCAGCACCAACTAACACCAGGTCCACTTTCTCCATAATGTAGCTGTTCAAAGGGGGAAAAAAATCCGAGTCTTACTGGGTAATATGACAAATGACTTGCTGAACAGAACAGAAATTAGTAATTCAAACAGTCTTTCACTTTTCTGAACTAGTTTCATCTGCCTATGTAAGTCCATGTGCTGTTACACATCCTTGGAGTGAGCTTTCATCTGCTTCCCTGGCAGGAATATTAAGTAACCATATCTCCTCCAGCAGTAGCTGAGAATTGGCAATTGTGTAAATGCTGGAAGAAGTTGAAATCTGACTGGGAATGATACTCGGTCACAGGAACATGGGTGCCTGTGGTAAGATACCTACACAGTGAAGTGTAACTGTGCTGTGATCATCTTAGCCAAATACATAGGATGCTCCTCATCTAATCCCCCTTTCTTTACATCCCTCCAATGTGTTTTGTTAATTGAAAATACAGATCTAAAAAGAAAACCATCAGCTAAGTGATTTGAGTAGACTTAAGGCAGGAAACAGAACTTGTAGACTTGTCCACTCAAGCCGCTGCCTTCCCTAGATAGAGGTGCATTGGTAAGCAGACTGGTACGTATTCTCTTGGAGGCAGTCTCTCAGGCATTTTGTACTTACGCAAGAATTGAGGTTCAGATGTATTGTAGTTCTTTCTTTTCTCATGTTTTGGACTTATACTAAGCAGTGGTAATTTAGCAAATAGCTTAAGAAACGCCAAAATGGTAACACATATGCAAATTAGGAAAAAAGTAGCCTTTTTGCGTAGCACCTCAGTTCTTTTTTTACAGATATCCCCAAGTTCTACACTTAAGTCTGACTCCTGTTTTCATTCTAACACGCAAATGTCAAATACTTGCTTTGTAGCAGACATACTCTCCTATCATGCACCTAAAGGTGTAACTTGTTTAGCTTGTTTGATGACTATGACTAAGTAACAACCTCTGTAGTTTGAACAAGCTTCTAAGAAACTTGCATGTAACACTATCAAAATAAAATTGTGATGAAGAATATTAAGCTTTAATGATCAGACTTACCCAACTGCAGCATCCAGAATCACAGTCACAGGAATGTTCAGCTTCCTCAGGGCTTTTGCCATTTTTTGCCTATTAAAAAAACCACATTTGTAGTTTTATAAGTCTTTTCTTTAAAGGCAATGCTAGAGAAATATTGTCTGAAAGACTGAAACCCGTAACTGTCCACGTTCCCTTGCCTCTAGTTTTGGTTTATGATGTACCCTCTAATAGAAAATAAGTTCTTGTGTAGAAATGGAAGCAGATTACAACAAATGCAATGAAAGTAAAGTCAGTTTGTTCTAGCAGTCAGGAATTACAGCTACAGAAAGATGAGTCGGTGAACTATTATTGAGATGACAGATTACATAAACGGCTTCAGCCTTTCCATCAACAGGGTGTAAGAAACAAAAAATAAAGCATGGTTGCATTGCTAGAAGTTACTTCAGTGAAGACGGAAAATTGTATGTACTTGACTCAACATCCTTGATTCTAGGGAAAGACTGGTTAGCAACACATATTTCCAGTATATAGGATTTATTACTTATACACAGTGTGTGCTCTGAAGAGGGAAAACTTGCTCTCCTGCTATCAGTAATTAATATACTTTATTTGGCATCTTTAAACAACATTGTTAGCTAAGTGTTTTACTTTGCTATACTTAAGATAATACCGATTATTTTAGCCTACTTTTGAAGCAGACAACTAGAAATCAGTTGTCTCCCATCTCCCAAGGGACAAGTAGGTTGCCCGGCACTGACTGAAAGTTTGCAAATCTTTGAGGAAAACCTAGATAACACTGTAATGAGAGTATTTAGTATGGGGAATTACTTGCCAATACTATTTTTTTTTTTCACTTGTCCAGAATAATGTTACATTATTAGTGACAGTTACTATTTAAAATGCTGCTAACAAGCCTAGGAGCTTTTCTTAAGCTATGACAGATTTGATGCTAGCTGTAACTTATGCTGTTAACCAAGATAAAACCCAAATTAACAAGTACTTGCCCTGCTTGATCTGGCTGTGATTCAGTAACATAAACACTGAATCGCTTCTTTGACTCAACAGCTGCTTCTAACACTCTGAGGACCACTCTTGAGTAGGCATGTGTCAATATTCGCTGTCAAAAAAACCATAATCAGATATTACTTTTTGCTGAGCTTTGGGAAACCTTTACTTTTGTAAATGGTGTCATGGCTTTTACTTCACACAACTATCCATCAACGTTAAATAATAATGTATGTCACCCGTACTCCACAAATTGTAGAATAGCCAACACCCCGTGAGCCGGACATTTTGTGGCCAGCCCTGATGCGGCTGAGGGGTGATGATCTAGTACCTTAAACGCAAACTTGAAGCTGTGACTCCTCAGCACCTCTTAGACCACAAGTTAAAGTTGGATTGCATGGAAATTGAAGTGGGGGAGGAGATGAGTCTTAACAAAATAAAGCGAAGCGTGGTTACGCCTATGTACCTGCAGAAGCCAGCACCAGACAATGCTGTTGTGAATGTTAATAAACTTCACTTCCCCCTGCTTCTGTTTTTCCATTACTGCAAGCAGCAGAGCCACAGAACAAGAGTTACCCTGCCTCGGCCTACTTACAGCACCGTCTCTGATGAAAGGATGACACAGCTTGGCGATTTTGTTCCTCGAGAGCGAGACTTTCCTCAGGAAGATCTCCCCGCGCTCGATCATGATTTCTTTGCATTTGGAGTAGTCCTGGAAAACACAGAAATGTCTGCTGTGAGGCTGGAGGGTCCCCCCCAGCAGAAAGCACGGCCGAGCAGGGGGGCAGCCGCCTTTACCGAGTACTCCAGGGAGGTGAGGCTGATGAAGCGCAGGAAGAGCTCCCCGCCGGAGGAGACGGCCACCGAGGAGTCCACCCGAGACAGGGTGTCGATGGCGGCCAGCAGGCTGCTCCTCAGGCCCTGGATGGTCTCCCCTGCGGGGAGGCAGAGGTGCGCGGTCAGGGCAGGGCTGGGCCTCACCCACACGGGCCTCGCCGTGGGGAGACCCCGTCCCGCCCGGGGCTGAGGAGGGACCCGGGCCCACCTCGGTCCTGCTTGAGGAAGCCCAGCAGCACGCGGATGGCGACCACGGCCGAGGCGACGTCGGGGTCGTCCCTCAGCTGCGCCCTGAAGGTCTCGATCAGGTCTGCAAGGAAACGGGGCGCGTCAGGCCCGGCCCGGCGCTACCCCGCGCCGCCCGCCCCCCGCTCCCGTTACCGTCCGTGCTCATGGCAGCGACCGCTCCGCTCCCGGCCCGGGCGTGGCGCCGTCCGAGTGACGGAACCCGTCTGAATGACGTAGCGCCGTGCCTCGGCGTCATCTCCAGGCACCGGCAGCAGCTGGCGCTTCCGACCGGCGCTATGAGCGCGGGTGAGGCGGCGGGTTCCCGGGGAGCGCGGCGGCGGGAGGTGGGAACGGCCGCCGGGGCCCGGCGTGCCTCGGCCCTGGGGCCGGGCGGGCTGCGGCCGCTCTGGCGGCCGGGTCCCTTCTGGAGGAGGCAGAAGCGGGGCTCTGGGGCGCGTCTTCGTCGCCCCCGTGCCTCCTAAATGAAGCTCCGTCAGGCCCGTGGGGCAGCCCGCGCTGCCCGGCCGGCAGGTTCCCCGTGTTCCCGCCGCGGGCCGGGCCGGGCTTTGCCCGGCTCCTCTGAACTGCCAGCGGTCCCGGGCGAGCCCCTCCGCTCGGGGGCCGTCGGTCGCTGCCGCTCGGTGTTTCGCAGGGAGCTCGGAGTGACGTCGCTGTGTTGTCAACTTTTTCAGATGATGAGCTGAGCCTGCTGGTCATCGTCATTGACGCCAACCCGATCTGGTGGGGAAAGAAGGCGCTAGGAGAAGCTGAGGTATGTCTTCTGGGCGTTGGTAGTAGTGATGGTGATTTCTGAGGGAAATAACTTTTTTTTTTTTTTTAAACGTTAGTAAGTAGGCAAGAGATGGGATTAGTCTTTGATTTCTGAGCTATGCTAACACTGTCTGCTAAAACGGATATAATGGCTGTTAGAATACTCTCTTTAAAATAGCTACCCAGCGTTGTGTGTTTGTCAAAGCTTTTTTCCTACATGCTTGCTATTAAGAAAGGAAGCTCTTTTTGTGTCTTCAAATTAAAGTTCTTTTAACTACAGTTATTTGTGGGATTTCTTCTAAATTACTTAACTATGTTACTGTGCTATATCTACTTTCATCTTTTTTTTTCAGCAGTTCACCCTGTCAAAATGCATTGATGCAGTGATGGTGCTGGGAAATTCACACTTATTTATGAATCGCACCAACAGACTTGCTGTAATAGCAAGTCACACACAAGAAAGGTATAGCTGCTTCTTAATAGTGTAAACGTTTGAAGTGCACTTTCTTATATCTGTCTCCTGATTTTCTCATTGCACTGAAGTATATAATTGAAACCGGGTTTAAAATGCATCATATATTATTGTCTTAAAAAGAGAAATTGACTGAAACAGTGTAGGAAAGAAATAATCTTAGTGCCTTACACAAAGCAACAAAAAGGCTTGTAAGACAGAAGGGAGGTTTAAACAGACTTTTACTTAAACATACATGGAGAGAGGGAGAGAGAGGATGGTAGAGATGCAGCGAGCAGGACAATGCAAGTGACAGAAGTTTCCTGTTTAGTGGGTATTTTTCTCCCAGATATTCATGGGTCTAGGGATCTACCGCTAAAGGCAGGCATGGTATCTATTTGCCAGTTCTCTTAAGAGATGTCTTGAAAGGAGGGAGGTGAATGTGCATTTTACTCTGTTTTGAGCTTGAAGATTGCCTGCCTTATGTAGTCTCTTTAATGTCTAAAGTATTTAAATTATTTGAAATTATATTTCAGAGTATTGCTGTCTACAGCTGACTAGTTTATGGCATTTTTTCTTACAAGGTTAAAGACAAAGCACAAATACTTTGTTTTTCCTCTGTTTCAGCCGTTTCTTGTACCCTGGGAAGCACTGGGCTTTTGCAGATCCATTTGGAGATGGTGGTAGTTCCATGGAATCTAATTGCTCTGGCAGCAAGGATGGAAAATATGAATTGTTAACAGCAATAAATGATGCGATTGCAGAAGAGATTAAAGACCTCATGACAAAAAGTAAGGAAAAGAAAATTCTAGGCTTAATATGCTTGGACTCTCAAGGAGTTGTAGGAATTTCCTTTATTTTGATCATGTGAATTTTAATATGTTTGAAGTAGATGAGTTTATTGTACTTGACACTTCAGGCCTCTGCATTAATACAATTTGCCAAAGATAAAACTTGTAGTATTTGGTATGGTGATGTTCAGCAACTGTTTTTATATATAAAAGTAACTTTTGCAACTTTTCTTGTATTGCAGCTGACATGAGGGGCCAGCAAACAGAAACTCTGTTAGCAGGATCACTTGCTAAAGCACTTTGCTGTATCCTTTTGATCACAGAATCTTCAAAGCCTTTATTTTAAGCCTGTTTCTTATAATACTAATAAAGTTTTACTATTCTTTTTCTGTAATAATACTCAAAACTGAAACGTTTGCCTAATAACTGTGGGTCATGCTTATTAAAATATGCATTGGCTAAGGTGGTGAATACATGGTATGGATACTGGAGTTCTTTCCAAGAACAGAATGTAGATTCCTTGATGTCAGCTAATGTAGATATCAACAAGATGAGCAAAGAGGTAAAAGGTAATGCCTCTTCTCCTGTTTCAAATACTTACATAAATATTTGAATCAGAACAACAGATACAAATATGCATATGTTTTGACACACACCTACTTCCAAAATAGGGGTGGTAATAAGTACAGGTTTATCCTGATCATTTGAAGTTGCCCAGTTTAAACTAGGTCTGGGTGACAATTAGAGGTAAAGGACTTGATCGTTAGTCCACATTCTTATTCTGATTTTCTGTTGAATGCAAG
>VYZV01011616.1:20327-44045 GCA_013401275.1 Pandion haliaetus
CAGGCGGGGGGCGGCGGCGGGCAGGCCCCGGGCCCGGGGCTCCGGCAGGGCATCCGCGCCGTCCTGCTGGGGCCGCCCGGCGCCGGCAAGGGCACGCAGGTGAGGGGACACCGGGGTGAGGGGGCAACGCGGGGGCGCTTCCCGGCAGGGGAGCGGGCGTCCCGGGTCGTTTCCCGGGAGCGGCCGGCGGGACCGGGCCGTCCGGCTTTCCTCGCCCCCGGTCCCGGCGTCTGAGCCCCCGCCTGGAGGGACGCGGGCGTCCGGCCTCCCTTCCCCCGGCCAGACACTGGGGCGTGCGGCCTGCCCCAGTTCCGGAGGAACCCCGGGCCTCCCCTCCCCCGGGGGCTCCGGCAAACGGACCCACCGCCCCCAGGGGCCCGGGCGCTTTGTCCCGGGCCTCCTCCCCGGGGCTGGCCGCGGGGTTCCAGTGCCCTGGCCCCGTTCCCGGAGCCCCCGGCCTTCAGGGCTGCGTGCCGGACTCTGCCACGTGCTGGCCGGTCGCAGACCGTCCCGTTGCTGCGAGTGGGGACAAGGCTCCACCGGGGCGGGGGGGGTCCAAACCCCGGCTGGGCCTCAGCCCCCGAGGTCCTGGCTCTGAAACCTTCACGGTGAACTTGCCTCACGTCTGTTCTCTCCCGCAGGCTCCGAAGTTGGCTGAGACCTACTGCGTCTGCCACCTGGCAACTGGGGACATGCTGCGGGCCATGGTGGCCTCGGGGTCCGAGCTGGGCAAGCGGCTCAAAGAGACGATGGATTCGGGAAAGCTGGTGGGTAGCGCGGAGATGTGCTGGGAGGGGAGATGGTCTGGCAGCACCTGGAATGAGAGCAGTCAAAATCCGCCTTGTAATTAGAAGCCTCAGTGACAAAACCCAATTAGTGGAGGAAGGCAGGGGTGGGGTGGGGGATTTCCTTCTCGTTGTCCTGCAGGAGAAACATCCTATAAAACCATCCTTCTTCTAAATTGCTCCTCGCTTACCAGCAGCTTGTGTCCCTGGGGTGGTTCTTTCTGCCACAGTGCTTTTACACTCAGGGGGTGCAGTCTGGATGTTTTGTGGCTCCTGAACACTGACGTGAAGGTTTATCCTTGGAGCTGCAGGATGTTACAGCCACACTTTGCAGCTCCTGTCTCTCTTCACATGATGCCTGGACTCCTGTGGGGTGGAAGACTTTGTTGGGAGGGTTCATCTGCATCCCAGCTCTTGCATAAATGCCATTTGCCTGTAACTGTAAGGTGAAAATAGACTTAGGGGTGTTGCTGCGGTAGTTACAGTGAGTGCTGCATAATGCTGTGTGAGAGACACTTTGGATCCCCAAGAGACAAGAGTTAGGATCTCTGGCATGTTCATTTTCTGAGGGTCTAATTATCTTGCCAAAATGACTGAAATATCTGGGGGAAACTTGAGGAACAGCAAACTGCAGTGACTTGCCCCAAAGGTAAGCAGTGTGGGGCAGATCTTGGGCATTGCTGCTGGCTGTCATGGGCTGCTGACACCCCACAGAGAATCTGCAGGCCCCAGGTGGGAAGAGCGACGTGGCTTATCTCCAGCTTTCGCTCAAAACTTGCATTGCAACACCGAGCCTGCAATATCCCAGCTGGTTATGAAAGATAGGGACTTTATCTGGCAAGGCTGGTGGTATCTGCCACGTGTATGTCTGGCAGCCAGCACCCAGCTGCTCTGCAGGTATATCCTAGCAGCATACGCTGGCTCTGTGATAACTCAGCTGGGAGCGCAGCAGCGTTTGGGATGGGTTTTTATGCTCGATGACAAAGCAGCACCTCTTTCTCTGAAAGGGGTAATCAGGAAAGCACAGAAGTGACTTGTTGCTTTGCCCAAACTGCCCCCCGCCTGTACGCCTCCCGCTCCAGGGCTCTTGTTTGCGTGCTGTCACAGTCCAGTCCCTAGGCCTGCTGGGTCCCAGCTGCGTGTGCTGGAGAAAACAGCGCTGCTGAGGAGAGCTACTCTCAAATAAACAGCTATTGTTGGGGCTGCAGCATCTTAGTAGTTTCCAAATGCTGCAATGTAGAAAAGGCACTAATCCCAGCAGTATGCTGAGATCATGATATGAGAAGAAACATCCAGCAAGGTCAGGGCTTGTCAGCAACTATTGGGCATTTACCTTCACACAAGGTTTATGGGAGTCAATGAGCAACTCGCCTGCTTTGCCCTTCCTGGCCAGGCCTGCCTACTGAGGGGGATGTGTGGGTGAAGGTACAAAGTAATAGGAAATAAAGGTTATGTCGATTTTTTTTTTTTTTTTAAAAACCAATTCACAATGAAAAATAATCTAGGGAGTTTGTCTTCAAGCTGATGGTCTCCCTTGAAATACAGCAACCTTTGTAACAGTGGGGTTACAGTGCTGGTCCAGGTCCCTCCACGGGCTGGAGTGTCCCTGGCATGAAATGTCTCATCAGCCACGTATTAGTGTTGACACCCATGGCAGGGAGTGCTTCCCTGATGTGGGCAGGTCTGAACATGCAGCTTTCGCCCTGTTAAGGGCAGTACCCTGTGCTGTGGCTGCTGCCTCTGCGACCAGGAGTGGCTGTAAAAATGGTCTGATGCAGCCCAGGCACTGGCATGAGTACAGCAGCCCTGGAGGTAGCTGTGTGTAAAATCGGGGTGTCCCTCCTGACCGTGCACCCATCTCTCCTCTCTGCAGGTTAGCGATGAGATGGTGGTGGAGCTGATTGAGAACAACCTTGACTCCCCTCCCTGCAAGAATGGCTTCCTCCTGGATGGCTTCCCACGCACAGTGAAGCAGGCTGAAATGGTACATGAGCACCTGTTCAGTGACTGCTCTGGCATCTCCTCCTTCCCTGGAGACAGGGGTCCCTTGGCTGTGCCTCTGCCCCTCTGAGTTGGGTGTTTTCTGTTGCAGCTGGATGAGCTTCTGGAGAAGAGGAGAGAGAAGCTGGACTCCGTCATTGAGTTCAGCATCCCTGACTCCTTGCTCATCCGGAGAATCACTGGACGGTAATCCTTCTCTCCCAAACGCTTGGTGCACACGGTGGGGTTTCCTAGCTTAGGGGAGAGCATCCTAATTTTGGATCCTTGTGTCATTCTCACAGTGTTTAGGGCTAGCTGCGGAGCTGGTCTGTATTAGATTTCTGCTCTGTTTGAGCTTTCCTGCCCTGATCCCTCGCCCGCTCTCCTGTGCCTGGGCCAGCCTTGAACAGAGCCCCTTCATTGCCCTATAAATAGGGGTTGCTGATATGAATCAATGTCCTTGGTGACCCAGCTCAGACAGCCCAGTGTCCGACAGCTAATGTCTTTGTGCTCTTGCTTCTCTGGAACTATTACTGCTCCTTAACACAAGACATTGCATACGTGTTCAGGCACTGCTGAACATCCTGGGCAGGGTCAGTTGTGGCCGTGCAGGCACACAGATGTCTCCCACTGTTTGCTGTTGCATTGTATCACCCTCACACCTCCAGGAGCTAGCCCCCTTCCCCACCAAAGCATAAAGTAAAAAGCCCTTCTCCATCTCCTAGTGCAGCTGCTTTTTTTTCAAGTGCCTAGAGGGGCCCTTGGTACAGAAATAGCTAGAAGAGATTTTTTTGTAATAGAGAGAGGCTAATCGGGTTGCTATTGCGGATGTTTCTGTGCTGATGAGTGACAAGTTTAGGAGACCTTGTCCTGGCACCTGGCTACTTTGCTGACATTTGCTTTCTGTCTTAGGCTGATTCACCCAGCGAGTGGCCGCTCTTATCACGAGGAGTTCAGACCCCCAAAAGAGCACATGAAGGATGATGTATGTGAGCTCCCAAGGCCACAGTTTATGTTGCTTTGGGTTTAGCTGATGCTTTGCAGCATCCCTGGAAAAACCTCATTTCTTTCCTTCTCTCATACCCTCTGTTCTGGCTTTCCGGGAAGCGTGGGGAACTGCTTGGGCAGCCTGAGCCGACGGCACTGTGGGGAGCAAGGCCTGGAGGGATGAGTGAAGGGCATGGCCATTCTGTAGAGCTAGCTTGGGCTCTGCCAGCCTCTGAACTTGTTGGACTTTGTCCATAGCTGAAGTTGCGGTGGGTTGTGACTGGTTTCCCTCCTGGGAAGCAACTGTAGCTGGTGTCTGCTCGTGAGACTCCTTGGGCTCCTTCTAGCAAGCGGAGAGGTGTGGGGGGGAAAGACTACGATGTTGAGTCCTTCTCTCTCCAGTGACTGCTCTGGGACTTGTTTCAGCTGCCCTGGGTTTGTCCCTGCAGACCTGGGTATCGCCTCTGCAGCTCTGCATCGTCGCTTGTCTTGGAGGAGGGGAGCAGGGGTTGTCATAGCTGTGGAGAAACGGGGGGAGCGTGCCAGGCTGCAGCTAGCTGGAGACTGTCCCCTTGCTTCTCCCAGGTCACTGGAGAGCCCCTGATCCGCCGTTCGGACGATAATGAAACAGCCTTGAAAACCCGCCTGAAGGCCTATCACACACAGACCTCTCCTCTGGTCTCCTACTACAGCAAGCGAGGGATCCATACGGCAGTGGATGCCTCCCAGTCTCCCGACGTGGTGTTTGCTAGCATCCTGGCAGCCTTCTCGAGAGCAACATGTAAAGACCTGGTTATGTTCATTTAGGGTTCTGTCCCAGGACGGAGCTCTCCCTTTTCTCTCTCTCTGTCTCTCCATCTCTGTCTCTCTGGGGCCAGGGAGGGTGAAGAGCTAAGCAGAGTAGAAGAGGAGGGGACAAGACGATTCAACCCAAGGCAGGGCTGTGCTAATTCTCTATTAAACAAGCTGTTAACGGTCTCTTATCTCAGTATATGTGAACATCAGTCTGTTTGCGGATGCCAGAGATTTGGTCCCTAGAGGTCGCAGTGAGCCCGAGCACCAGCTGCCTGCTGCCAGAGATGGGGTTTGCATCCCTTTGGGTCAAAAGGCTTTTGTTTCATTCTAGAGCTGTAGCTCTTTGGAAGGAGCTGTGTACTTTCAGCTCCTCCTGCCTGCTCCACAGGGGACTAGCAGAAGGTTGGAGATCAGGACTGAGCAGTGGGGAGAAGGACCGTCACAGGGTGCCAGATAGGTGATGCTCTCTGTCTGCTGCAGGAAATGAAACGCGGGGTTCCTTGTGAGAAGCATGTGAAGGGCTGTGTGTCAGCTGGGGGAGCAGCTGTGGGAGAGACAGCTTGGCTGTGTGTGTGAGTGCAGCCTGCTGCTGCTCGGGGCTGGGTGAGAACTTGTTCTCGTTGCATGTGTTTTATTCTCTGTGGGACGGCAGGTTACCTGAGAGCACAGCCTGTCTTCCTCCCATTCTGAGGATGCTTGTGGGACAGAAAGAGGGTGAGTGAGAGCTGGGGGTTTTCAGCCTCTCCTCGTTTGTGGGCCCCAATATAGCAAATATATTAGTGCGATCCTGAAGTCTCTGGTAAGTCTGACAGGCATTGTGCGTAGCAAGTTGGGATCTCCCAAGGACAAGAAAAGGACTTGGGTTTCATCTCTTCGCTCTTGCCTTGGCTTTGGCCAAGGAGTTGAAGATGTTGAGCTCCTGATCCCAAACTCTAAATAAAGCCTTATTACAAAAATTATTTTTCAAGGCCTGAGAGACAGCGTTATTAACCACTGGCTTCATGTGCCCTTGAGCCAATGACCTTCATTATGAGATCATGGAAATGTACTTGTTTCTTGAGCAAATCAAACAGCTCCATCAGGCCGTTGTCCATTTGAGGACACCATGTGTGGTGTGGTTAGTGTCCCGGCTTCTCAGGGCCATTGTGCTGCTATATGGTGACCCTGCAAGGCTGGTAATGACCTTTGCCTGTGTGGGATTCCAGCCCTTCCTGGAGGACCCTGCAGTAAATGCAGGTTGGCCCAGATTAAACTTTGTCCTTTGGCCTTCCATGTATATTTACTGATTCAGTGTTACTGAGTACCCTCCTCTTTCAAGGAGGTGGCCTGTCTCTCTCCTGTGCACTGAGCTGCTGTGGGCTACGTGTCTGGAGCAGATGCCTAATGCTTAGGAATCCCTTGCTTTTTTCTTAATAATTTTTCTTTTGTCTGAAAATTGCTCTCTGTCCTTACACCTCCTTTCCAGGGAAACAACCTCTTCCCTTCCTGCAAACTGGAAACAACACCAGGAACTGAAAGCAGTTGACCTGTTGCTCTTGAAAGCACGTGACTGCAGGGAGAGAGGTTTTGAAAGTAAACGGTGCTGTTTTTGTCAGCAGCCTGCAGTCCCCTGAGATCCCCCAGATGGCTGTTGCCTTGTCAATCATTTCTGGTTTTCCTGTGAAAGGGCAGCCCCGGCGCGTGGTGTCGGTGTGCTGGGCGGTCAGGACAGCATTTAGCATAGGACTTCTGTGCTCCAGGTTAATGGAGAAGAAAGTGGGTGTTAGAGCTGCCCTGGCATCTCAGTGACTGTAAAGAAATTCTGAGTGGAAGCAGCTTTTATCTTGGCATCTTGAGAGAGTTAGAGAGCGCTGCAGCCCCCTACACACTGCCATAATGGCAGGAAGGGTTCCCAGCCAGTTGGTGCTCCTGGATTTGGTCAAAGTTTTACTCTACAGCAAAAACAATGTGTTCTTCCACTCTCTGTTCCTTTTCCCCTTTGTGCTCACTTTGCATCCAGCTCGCCAGCCTTTTTCTGCCATAAACCATGATTAATTGTGGTTTTTTCTTTTCCTAAACCTATTTTTTTTTTTTGTTCCCATTTATTCCAGCTGAGTGACTCCGTGAACCAGATGAGACACCACCAAATGCTGCATACTCTGCTACATCACCCATTGCAGCCCTCCCCTGGGTGCAGGGGAGGGCAGGGAGGGCAGCTGGGAGGGGGTTATGACTGATGGGAGGGGAAAAAGGAGGTGGTAGACAAGGGGCTTGGGGGCTGATTTTGTTGGGTTTTGTTTGGATTTCTTATTCAGCAGAATCATTCTGAAGAGGAGATGGCCTTCTCCTTAGAAATCACTGTCTGTAGAGGCAAAACAACTGTACAGAGTGAAACATCTCTGCCAGTGATCAGATGCAGGTCCTTGACCTATTAGGAGGGTAGGGCTAGATGCCATTCCAGGCTTCTCCAGGACTTTCAGGGCTTGTCTCACAGGCTGTTAGTGCTCTGAGGCCACTGCAAGGTTTGCTGTGATTTTTCTAAAGTTGCTTCCTGTCAGCGAGGACCAAAATGAACAAATGACTCATCATTTCTGAAATGGAAAGGAAAAAAAGTTGCCATGGTCTTTTCCTGGAAGTTTTGTTTTTCTTGTTCTGCTGCATTCCTAAACCCCAGTATAGAGACTTCTCAAGGTTTCTCTGCTGCTGAACAAAGGGGCTGCGGCTGTAGTCCAAGCCTGCCTTACTTGGCAATGGGGTGGCTTTTCTGTGATCTTGACCAAGCTGGAATTCACACAATGCTGAAGAAATGCAAAAAAGACTTTCTTAATTGACTGCAAAAAACAATTGGCTTTTTTGCATTTCTTTTTAGACCAAATGGTGCCTTGTCTAACCTCTGAATCAATAATAAAATAACCCCTTTACATTTTATATCTGTTGCTGTGTCCTCTTTGACTTGCAGACAGCGTGGAAGATGAGGAGGCAGATGACAGCATAGCCGACTAACAATTGAGCTGGGTAGATCCTCGGGCCTGGTCCTATCTCAATGATGATGTTCTGTGCAGTTGAAAATGTGGCTTGTAATTCTTTTTCTCTCTCTTCCTTGCTGAGTGTGTTCCAATGCTTTATATCACCATAGCAATGGTGTCTTTTGCTGGTTTTCTCTCTCCTTTTTCTTCATGCGTGATGCTGAAAGCACTGAGTCCTTGTGTTTCCTGACCCTTTCTGGCCAAAGTTCCTTTCAGGTATTTTTAACTGATAAAATTCCTAGCCTTTGTCCTTCCTTTGCATCACCAGTGTGTGGTGGAGCTGATATTTCCTTTTCTCCTCCTGCAGCGACTGGAAGCCACCTACTGTGTCTTCTCTCTGTTCGTTTGCTTTTTGCCTTTCATACCTGTTGCATCCCTCCCTCCCCTTCCACCAGTGCCTTTCCCTAAATACACAGGGCAAAATCTGCTCTAACACAGGAAATGAGAATGTTTCCTGGCCTCCCTTTATCCTGCCTCCACAGGGACCCTGACCCTGGCGCTCTGAGGTGTCTCGCAGGAAGGCTGTTCTTGATGTGCTGATGGTGGGTTGTTGTTTTTCCGCAATGCCCTTAGTACCACCCTTGCAGCCCTGCTTGTGTTCAGGGCTTTGGTTTAGGCAGTGTGGACCAGCATCAGGAAGGGTCAGGCTGCATATGCCCATTTCCTCCAGAAGCAATTGGTTTCTTAGCATAATTGGGCTCTCTTGCTCCTCTGCCATTCAGTCTCTCCATGCTCTGGCGTTTTTATTACCTCTCTGTACCTCCGATGAGCATTCTTGCTTTTGAAGGTAAGCTTGTGCCGCTCCGGCCTTTGTGGTGTTCTTCCCTTCTTTCTTTTGATGATGGATGTTAAACTATGCTCTTCCTCATTGTTTAGGATTGTGTCCTCTACTACTTGCCTGCTGTTGTTTTAAAAACTTGTTCTGCCTGTTCCTCCTGGCTTTCTAGTATGTGGGATCGAGAAGCCTTGGCTCCTCTGAGCTGGGCTTCTTCTGTTTGATCCTTACTTAAGTGTGGAGCATGAAATGAATTGTTGGGATGCTGTGGGAAAGGCTGCTGTGGGGAGGCTGTTTAGCTCAAGCCTACGTTCTCTGTAGTTGGATCTGTTCTGTGACCTGTCTCTGTCACGTTGACCTTGAATGTTTTCCGCAGCATGTGATGCTCTGCAGGTGCTGTAAATTCCTTCTGTTCAATGATTTCACTCCAGCAAGCTGCTTATCAGGCACTCTTTTGAAAACTGTGTTCATATTTCATACACAAAATTATTCAGTAGCTATAAAAGGGGAAAATTCCTATTTATAGCACAAGGACCAGCATCAAATAGGACACTGAATTCTCACTGATAGAGGAAGTGACCTGTTCTCTAATGCAGCAGTATTTCTGCTGAAAAGAAATAGCATCTTGGATGGGGGGGGAGGGCTGAAAAGCCCTGGGCCATTTCTTTCCATTAAAAATGTGCTGCAGTCCTAAAAATACAGTATCTGCCCTTCTCCCTTCCTGGTGAAGCCATCTGCAAAAGAGATTGCAGAAAAACCTTTCACTGTGGATTTGTGGTTAGTAATAATGAGTCCACAGACTCCTGATGGTCTTGGTTTGGAGCTGGTCTTAAGTTTCTGATTGACACCTGATCTCTGACCTTGACCTGGGAGTGAGGAGAAGTCACTGCAAAGATTGCCTGCTGTGTGCAAGTAGCACAAATCCCTCATCTGTGGAGAGCTTGTACAATCAGGGTACACGCAGGCACAGCCCTGAAGCAGAAAGAGCACGTGGGGCTGAGGAACAAAGAACTGGCTGAGAGCAATGAATGGAGGGGGTGGAAAGGTGGGAAGAGCGCTGGGGACAGGGGTGGTAACTGCTGTGGAGAAGGTGAGTGCCTGTTTTGTCTGAGCCTGCTTCCCATGACCACCTCTGCTCTCCCTTCCCTTCCAGGTATGTTGAGCCACGGCTTCCCCCAAGGCCATCGCTGGCCTTTGCCTGCCGCTGTTCCCTGTTGTCACCTTGTCCTTCCCGTGGTCTCCAGGCTCTTTAGGAAGAGCTGCAGTGGGTGATACCAAGCAAGGGCCTGGGAGGTGGAGGACCAGAGGATGGGATTCCCCCTCCTGTCGCTGTGGCAACCGTTGGGAAGGGAAGCAGCGATGGGGTGTGATGGGCGGCTGTGCGTGGCTGTGGAGGGGTGTGATGGGGAGGCTGCGGAGGCAGGGCTGCGCTGACATCACGCTGGGGAGGTGGCGTGGAAGGAAGGGGAGTGGGAAAGGGAGAGCCAGGGAGACTGCGGAGGGAAGAGAGCTGTGTCGGGAGCGGGCTCCAGGGAGAGGTAAGAGATGCTTGGGGCTGGGGCGGGGGGGGCAGCGGGTCAGGGTGGGCTCCACGAGCGACTGCGGGATCACAGCATGCCTCGGCATCTTGCTGGCTAATGTGCTGATGTGGGATGGCTCTTGGGCAGCAGCAATATTATACAATGCCCTAACAGCCTGGCACACAGCAGGGCTTGGTTCTTGGGCAGCGAGACCGGGTCAGAGCCTGGCTGGTGCAGAAGCTGCAAATGCATCCCCCCAGGATACCAGTGTGTGTCACTGACACTGTGCTAGGAAGAGTCAGGAGTACCTGCACCTCCAGGATGGGCTAAAGGGACTGGGGACCAGCCCTGGTGCCTCTCTGGAGATGGCAACCAGAGTTCTCTCTTGGGATTAGAGCACAAATCATTGATTAAATTAATCAAGTTTGGAGACCCAGTCCCCTAAGTTGCATCTAGCTAATAGGAGACTGTAAGCAGAGCTGGTGCACTGGGACTGAGCCCAGCAGTGTGCGTTTGGCGTGGGAATCCTAAACTGCACGTCTCCAGCAGCCTCAACGCTTACCCTGCCTGTGCAAAAAGCAATAGTTCTGGGGAAGGCAGCCAGGTGCACAATTATTTCCGGGCACTCTCTGGATGTGGATCCTGGGGATCTGCAGACCTGAAAGGCAAAAATCACAAAAGTCCTTGAAACCGCTCTGGATGTCATATGGTCTTTTAGCATAACAGTTGCATAATGGGATCTGATCTGCTAGCGGAGAGAACAAGGAGTGATGGTCACCTCTGTGCCCTGCAGCATCCCAGCAGTACCTATGCGCTGTGCTGGCCCATGGCCTTGGGGTGAACTTCATCTCTCTTCCTAATCCAAAAGCTGGGCTCATTCTCTAATGCTTGAAAAAGCTGGTGGCTTTACAGCTCTGATTCCATGGCAGGGGTCTGTATGGACTCTATACCTACCTGCAGGCTGGGCAGCAGTGCCCTGCAGCACATTAGCAAACTAGAAAGTGAGTTCATTGGCATCCATTCAATCTGTGCTAACTTGACTTTTGCCCATCAGGATCCTCAATGTGTATCTGACTGAGAAAAGTACATCTGGGGTCAGAAGCCCATTGCTGGTAACCCCTGTGGGTGTCAGAAACCAGTACTGGGGTGGAGATGGAAGAGGCACAAAGCAGAAACTCAGTAGAGCTGAAGAAACTTTGTTTGAAATCCAAGAACAAGGAGAGGCCAATGCTCCTGTCACAACCATTTTGTTGACATAACATTCACCTGTTTCCCGTGTTTCACATGTTATTTACAGGGCTGGAGGCAGCAGTGGGGCCATTGAGAAATGCAGCCAGGAACACTTGAGAGTACGTGAGAAAGCAGAATTGCAATAAGGAGCATAAATATGCTTTAATTAGGGAAGGCTATTGCTGCGAGATGCATGATCCTCTCCCATGAAGGCACAGATGCTGGGTCTGTAGGGAGTATCTGGGAGTGGCCCAGGGTGGCCATACTGCTGCTTATTTTATGGTAGCTGCAAACAGCAACTGCTTGTGCAGCTGTGTGGGACTTCTGTGGGAGCAATGGGTCAGAGGCCCCACACTTGAAGGCTTTTAGGAGCAAGCTGCGGTGTTTTCACCCAGCTGTGTTTCAGGCCTCTGACATGGGCAGGCAGGGGAGGAGAGGACCCACTAGCAGCTCTCTGTGCCAGCCCTCAGTGCTGCACAGGGCAGCTGTGGTGGGAGGGAGCCAGTTCTGGATGGGCCCAGGCGCTCCCAAATGAGACCTTGCTGGGTACAGCCTGAATCAGGCTCCCAGGAGCAGTTTGGGAAGTGTGCAGGGAGGAGTTAATGCTGCTTTTTTGCAGTTTCAGTCCCTGAGGTTGCAGTTCTGTGTGTCCAGCAGCTAGCACAGCTATGACTGCTTCTAAGTCATGTTTCAACTTGATTTTTTCAAGATGATTCAAACTTTAATGGGGGAATGGCACCAGGACCTCCTACAAGCAGAAAGGTCAAGTCAACCCTCCTAGTCCTTGACCTTTTCCACTGCTCAGCTGGCTCTCCTTGCTATGCCCCCTACAACTTGCCTACACTGCAAAAGGGATGATCACGTGAATATTACACAGCCTAGCATCTGCACATCAGCTGAGCCTCTGACATGCTCCTAGTGCCTTCATGCAATCCTGTTCCACAGCCGTGCTGTATTACCTGTGTGTTTGGTCCCTACCATAGGCAATCACTGCTAGATATACAATAATATAGAAATACAATAAATGGGAACTTGTGCTTTGCTGGGTGTTGGTACCCAGCCTGCAACACACACCTTCCTGGGAAGAGGGCTGTGGACCTGCAAGTCTCTGCAGAGCCCTGGGGCACTGGGAGGAGCTGCCCTTGTGCCAGCGTCCAGAGAGGGCCCTGGGAGCTGAGCCAGGTCCTGTGAGACATTTTAATCCTTCCTATTCCACAATCTATGTTGGCCATGAGTCCACTGCAGTGAATGTTTTCCAGTTCCTTTCACAGGAGCACACAGAGGCATTCACAGGCGCCTACTTTGTGTTTGTTTTCACTCCTTATCTGGTACCCTTGAGAGCAGGCAGGGCAGCCAGCACATCAGCTGAGTCAAGGAGAGCGGGTTGGTGTGTTCCCACTACTGCCTGGGCCACCCTGGAGTCCCCTCTATCCTCTCCCTAAACCCAGGCTGAAATTTCCTTCTGCTGAGGTAGCTGTTTGTTTAATAGCTGAGGTTACTTGAGTAATCAAGAGTTCTCTGGTTCCCAACGGAAGTGTATCCCTTTGGCCAAATCAGCATTTCCATCTTTGCTATAAACCTGGTCTTAACTCTCAGCTCTGAGGGGATCGAGGTGTGTTCCTGACCTACCTGTGCAGAACCCTGCTCCTTTTCTTTCCTCTTGCCAGCATTGCTTTTTCTCTCTGAGGTTAAGCAAGAAGGGCTGGAAGCACATGGAGAAATTGCTGGAGCCATTTGACTCTCTTCGGTCTCAGCCCCTCTCTTGGCTCTGCCCCAACAGCTCATCCTCTGTGCTTGCTTCTCTAAGGACGGTGGTGAGGACAGAGGTAACGGGATCCTCATGACCAAGGGCATTGCTGATATAACTTCTAGTCCACAGGCTCCAGGAGAACTTGGCTCAGCTGCTGTCAGTGGAAGAAAAACTGTTCCCATCGCACAGCAGGACCTGTATCCCAGAGAACTAGGGCTGGAAGACAAGGTGCCCATAGTAAGGCTTCATAGCTGCAAATAAATTTTCCTTGCAAATAGGCAAAGGCACCGACTCCCTGGAGCTGGATTTCCACTGGTTCCACCCCAGCAGCCAAAGGCTGGGCTGTGGCTCTGGGCTCCAGTTTCCTCTGACTGAAGGAGGCCACAGGGTTTGTTCTGCTGCTGGGGCAGTTGAAACACCCTTGCTGTGCATTGTTAGCATCTCTGCACATCTCTGGTATTTCCAAACCAGAAAAGGTCACAGAGACCCAAGAGAAACCCACTTCCCTCCTTCACTGGAACTCCTCTTTCTGCCTCGCACATGCTTTTGTTGCCATCTCTTGCTTGCCAAATGCAGGAACAAACACTGGGGTTTGGCAGGGCTCAAAGCCTTGGCTTGTTGGATGGGAAAGAGGCATTCTTGGTCCTCAGCCCAGGGACAGGGCTCTGCTCCATGTCTGCTGCCAGGTTCTCCAGCTGCAGTTTTGGTGCTCATCCCATGCTGAGAGCACTGTTCTTACGTGTCTGGGGATGGGCAGCACCCCTGGGTGCTGGGCTGTGAATCCCGCAGGAGATCCACAGAAAGTGGGTGGGAATATCTGCAGCAGGACCCAGAGCTACGTGAACCCCGGCATGTTGCTGTGGCTGAGCTGCACGTACAGGGGGAGGTGCAGGAGTCAGTGCTGTCTTGAGAGGCTTTTCGCCAAATATCCATGGTGGCAGGTAGGCAGGGAAAGGCAGAGGGAGGCCATGTGAAGTCAGGCTGTCTCAGCTTTGTTTAAGTAGGGCTGTTATTGCCAGCAGTTGCCCCCTGAGAGACTGCAGGGCTTACACTGGGGAGGGAGCCTACAACTCGGAGACAGCTGGGAGGCACTTGCCAGCTACTGCTGCTTCAGTGGCAGGCACTGGGCTTTTCCTGGTGCTCAGGGGAACTGGGATGGCAGCCTGGATCAGAGAGGGCAGGGCTGGTCAGATGAGACACGGTCATAGCTGCTGCCTCCCTTTTAGAAGGATGCCATGGAACAACAGCAGGGCCTGATTTCAGAGAAGCATTTGAAGTCTCAGTGCATGCTGATCATCCCAGAAACCTCCTACTTAATTTTCTGCTGTGCACAGTCCAGCCTCCTCAGACAGCACAGGATCTCGTTTGCTTAAACACTGGCTAAGGCAACCCACAGATGCCATCAGCCCCAGAGAGGGAAGGGGGTTTCTCATGGTGGTGAAGAGGTGAGGGAGAGGAGGGAGGTAGAAGAGGAATTTCCTGGCTGCGGTAAAGGTGGGCTCTGCTTGAGGAGAAGTTAGAGAGAATGGGCTTATGGTCATGGCATCAAACTGGGGGAAGGAAGGGGTGGGTCAGCAGCAAACCCTGGCAGAACAAACCCCGTTTACCTTTCCATGCTGGCCCAGGAATGAAGGACGCACCAAACTATGGCTCCCCTCTCCCCTTGCCCACCTTGTTCTGCTGCAGAGAGAAAAGAGCACTGGGGTAGCAGCCCTGGACTGAACCAGGCTGAGGGCAGGGGCTTGGCAACAAAGGGACAGGCTGAGGAAAGATCTCATCTGAGACAAGGGAACCCTGATCAAGCTGATTTTCAAAGTGAGACACTCATACATTTCCCACCTGGTTAGTGCTGGCTCAGCCCTCTGGAAAATGACACACGTTTTCCTTGCTGCGGGGCCAGAGGGCTGTGCTGGGAGCACTCTGCTGCTCTCCCGTCCCAGCTGCAGACGGGAGGTGCTGCTGGCAGGATCCAGAATCACTCTTCTTTCCCCTTTTGACAGCTGTTGCTGGTTATGAAAATGGGAATGTCCCCCAGACAGTTCTCGGTAGGAACTGCCCTTTCCAGGGCTGACCGCATGGGCTGTTTCTTCCTCTTCCCACCTCCTGACAGTAGTCGCATATTTGGGTATGTTCTAGTCTTGGCAAAGTACTGGCTTTCCGTGCTCCAGTTCCTCACATGGTGCACAGGAGAGGCCCGTGGCTGTGGCCTGTGAAGGGGGGATGTTTGTTCTTTGGCCTCAGATCAATACAGTTCCTGAGTTGGTTCTCTTCCCCAAAGCACGATGAGAGGAATAAGAAACACTGAGACCAGTCCTGCCATGGGGATTTATACCCCAAGCTGTCAGTCTGCAAGTAAACCTTGTTCCTAGCACAGAGATCCTGACACCAGCTACTGTCCCCTCTCCCCACAGGGCAGGATGGAGATCACACCTTGCAGGAGAGCAGTAGGGACATCACGGCATCTTGCAGGAAAGTCATAATTTCTTATCAAATCTGAGGCAGAAGCCAGGTGAGTGTTCATAGCATGGACAAGGGAACACTGGGCAAAGCTTAGCAAAGACAAGAAGGAGACAGCAGGGTTTATTGCTACTGGAAGCTGTGGGTATCCAAAGCTTAGCAAGATTTGTGGAGGGGTCAAGCATCTCTGTAGGCAATGAGACTGTGCAAAAGTTACCACCAATTACAGTTGCAGCAGGGTAGGAAAACCTGGAATTCACAGCTTAAGCCAGTTTCTAAGAAAAAAGAGCAGAACTAGCAGGAAAGGGAAATGACTCCAGGCCGGCTTACTTGCATTGTCCTTGTAGCAGCCAGCGTTGGCTACTCAGAGGATGCTGATGGCACAGAAGTGGGTGGATTCAGGCCACATCCTACCCAGCAGGTTGAGAGTTCCTCGGAAAGCCCAAATGGTGCAACTGAGCTAATTCAGAAAGAAGTTGCCTGGCTAATGCCAAGGTCAATCTGAACAACTCCTTCCACTCTCTCTTCCACTTTCAGGAACCTGAAAACTCCCTGGCTGATTCTGGGACCCCAGGCAGACGTCAGTGACTGCCCTGGTTCTGAGTAATGGATGAGTGTGTTAGCACCAACCCCCCTGCACTCAGTTCCCTCCCTGACTCCTAACGGCACACAACGATAGAATTTCCTTGCTCTTTGTTTCAGAGCTCAGGGAAAATTTCTGCCACCAGTGCTGAGTTAAATAAAAAGTTGGTAAATTCAGGAGGAAATGCGGCTTCACGCAGCAAGGTGCTAACCTTTGGAATTGCTTTGAGAGTTGATTAAGTCAAATATGATAACTGGCTTGGAAATATCCTGATGGTTTTATGACCTTTAATAATGTCTGTACTTCTGTACCCAGACAAGGGTCACCAGACTGCTCCAAGACATGACCAGATGCCCTTAGAGGGATAGAGAAAGACTTTTCTTCCCATCTTTCCCTGTCCTGTTGTGATTGCTGTTGCTCAGTTTCTGTAAAGCACAGGAATTACTCCAGGCTAGAGCAGCACGGCCAGAGTGCTGAGTATACCACATTGCTTGTTCCCATGAACACCACTTCAGTATGAGAATGATCTCTGTGTTATGTTATGGCACTTCTGGAGGTGCCAAGGTGGTACGTGTTTTGGAAACTTTGCTTCCGAGACAAAGAAGTGCAGGGTTGTTACTCAGGGGAAAGAAGTACCACATCTGTGTCCTCAGGAGCAGATGGCAGGGTTTGAGCCCCATGCCAATATTCTCCAAGATGGTACTGAAAAGACCCGAGATGTTTGGGTCTCTCCGTGACCTCCTGGCAAGTGAGGGAGTGTGGATGTGTCTCTTCCCCAGCCAAGATGGAAACAGTCCCTTTCACCTTTCTTGTTTCGCTTTTACTGTCCCCAGCTCCAGTGCAGGGCTGTGAAGGTTGGGTGGTGGCTCTAAGAGGGTGTTATTTCACAGTGACCTTCCCATGGCCATTGCTGAAGGGGCTCCAGGTAAGGAGAGTCCCTGCTGAGGGCAGTCGTGCTCTTGTCTTTGGAAGTTCTGCTGAGACCTTTCTCTTCCCAGGTATTAAGTGGTACTTTGTGGGACTCGGCTCAAACCTCCTTTGAGGCCAAGCAGCCGTAGGGACAGGCTTCAGTGACCACCTGCCCATGACAGCGGGTCCTCCTGGTGCTCAGTTCACTGGAGCCTTCTCCCATTAGCAAGTCACTGCAAGCAGTGGATTATACCCTGGCAACAGGGACACTGCAACATGCAAGCCCTGAAACCACAGCGCCTGCTCCACTACACAGCGAAATAGGTCGTGCATCAGCAAATGAAAAAGGACAGATGGTGTCTGCTAATACAGCTTAGTTTACGGCCTGTAGGATTAACTCACTAGTTCTCATGTCTGCAGAAAATAGGAAATGGGTGGGTTGGGTGGAGGAAATGTGTGGTGTGCCCAGCCCTACCTGTGTTTGTAGGATGCACCAGCTGGAAAGGATGTCAGAGATGCTGTAAGGTTTTGAGATGCTGCTGAAGGGCTGCCAGTGTCTCTTTGGGGGTCTAGGCACCAGTGCCTTCTACAAAGCCTTCCCCTCCAGCTCTGGTTCCCACAGTCCCACTGCAAAGGTCAGCGCTGTAGGGAGAAAGATGCTGAGCCCTGCAGGGATCTCCAGCAGAGACAGGGACACCATTTGTGGCCTATGCACCAACAATGGCTCTGCAGGAGAAGCCCACAGCTTCCTGTCCTGCGCCAGCTGCAGGACAGCCTCCATTTCAACCTTTTGAACTCCCAAGCACCCACGTGTCTGCAGGAGTGAGACAGAAAGCTGAGGCAGAAGCCTCAGGTCTTTTCAATGCCTTCTCTGTGACACACTGTTCTCCTTTCCTGGAAACCAGGCCAGAACCTCACTCAGTTCTCCTTGCAGAAATCAAGTCCTGTGCCAGTGCTCTAGCTCCTCTGCGTCTGCTCTCTTGAGGGCAGAACAAACCCTTCCTCAGTCCTCCGTGAATGGTCATCCTGAAGAGTTATCCTTGATCCTTGCTGCCTCTGCTGCGGCCAGGTTTGCTCACATCCTGCAAGATGCTGAGCACCCCAAAAAACAGCTGCCGTCAGGGAGTAAGGAGAGAGGAGAGCCTCCAGAGCCAGCACTAGGTTCCTGCCCTGTCACACCATCTCCGTGCCTCTTGCTGGTGGCACCTTGCTGTCCCCATTGAGTGCCCAGCCACCGCCACCCTGGTACAGTGTGCCCTGGACAGGCAGCTGCCTGCTGCTATCAGAGGTGTTTGTCACCCCCCACCTTCTAGCCACAGCCAGCTGCCACAGGCACTGGGGTTTTCTCCAGTGACTAATTTGCCTGTGTTTATGCCAACACCAAACACATAATTGTCTGTTTAACAACTTGGGTGAGGAGGGAGTCTGGCTGCTTCCTCGTACTGTAGGGATCAGACCAGCACTTTCCTGATGGCAGCACCCTACTGTGCTAAACCTTCTCAGTTATAAATCCCCTATCATTAAGGATAGCAGGTCACCAGTAAGAGTGAATGAAGAGTGGGGATCATTGTTACTTCTATCCCCAAAGCTGTACAGTGAGTGTGCAGGACAGCAGGTGTATAAAAAAATCAGAACAGCCTGTGCTTTTTTTATAAAAGGAAATGCTTCTTTTGTAGAGGGGAAAGCATGTCAGATTTACTATTGTAAGTAATTGCTTAACACTCCCTACCTTTACGTCATTGCTGAAGCAGACGGTAGTGATCTCCGCGTCCCTGTTCGGGGTCTCCTTTCAATGCACGTGTGTCAGCGACGGGGCCAAGCCCATGGCCCTCCTGGCTGGCTGAGCCCTGGAGGAGACAGGATGGTGAGCTATGTGGGTGCGTGAGCCTCCAAGTTCTTCCCCCTCAAAATCTCCCCAACTCCCACCTCTTTTATCAGCTGCTGACAGGACTTGCCATGTGTGTAGGCAGCTCCCAAGCTTACAAGATGATTCCCTGCTCCCCCCACCTCCAGCCACGAGCGCATTCAGGATTTCAAGGAGGGGGAGCGCAGCGTTCCTCCGTCTGCAGGCCTGTTCTGCAAGGGACATGCGATGCTTTCAGAGAGCTCCATGTGGTTACTCTCTCCCAGGTTTTCACATGACAGCATCTTCCCCGGAAAGTCACAGCAGGGAGTGGAAGATTGCTGTGCTGTGCATGTGGGTGTTAGGAGGGAGCAGAGTGGGATGGGGAGATGGAGGGGAGAGGAGGTGTAACCGCAGAGTAAACCAGAACAATCCTCTTGGAAGAGCCTTGAATTTCTGATCCTAGGGCTCCCATCTCCTGCCTTTTGCTCTTCATTTAAAAGAATGACAATTCTTGTTAAGTCCAGCAGAGAAAAAGGGAGTCAAGCAGAATCATCTCTTCCTTCCCTGAACACATCTCAGGGGACCACGAGAGGCAAACAGAACATGCGCTAACTAGATCAACCCAGAAAGTGTGTGCAGATTTGCACACTAGGGAGGGTCCTCCCCAGCCGCTGGTGTCTTCTCTGGAGAGACATAAACAGCCGTTAATGACATCTCCATCTGAGAAAGATCAGAGTGCATGTCATTACAAACCAGTGTTTCCCCAGGGCCCTGGCAGAAAATGACCCCAATGAGCTTCAGTTCTTGAATGCACAGCTGCTACCTCGTGAATGCAAAGCATTCCTCACCACGGATCTCAAAGCTCTCAGGGTTAAGCTTCGCTGAACCCCTCTGACAGACCAAGACTGCCATCCCTTCTCTGCACACAGTGGAGCTGGGGCCTTGAGAGGAGGAATTAAGGAAGGTCCACATGCTCCTGGCATGACTTGTCAGGGCAGGGAGCTGGGACGAGACTCCCCACTGCACCTCCGAGATATTTAAAACTACCTTTGTGCTACTTGGGTCTGTCTGTCCCTCTCACCTTCATCTAGATGCTGTCATTAAGATGACTACAGCAACCTCTCAGGTTTGTCTGCAAGGTGTCACAGCACATACCTGGCTGTGCCCTGTGGTGGGCCCTCAGGAGACAGACCCTTGAAACTGTCATCTGCATTTTGGTACTGGTGAATCCTGATGCATCTGGATCCCTTTAGCCCTGGCTGTCCCACCGGAGCAGGTCCAAAGGTCTCAACCTGCTCAGCGAGACCGGAGCTGAGTCATTCCAGAGTGCCCCTGTCAGGCAACAAGGAAGAATTCCTGGTGTAAAGCTGTTCCCCTCCTTCCCCCATTTCATTGTGTCTGCGGCTATTTCAGTAACCAGCAACGAGCTGGATTTCCTCTAGACTCCATCTGCTCTGAAACACAGCCTGTGACCCATGAATAACCGCCCATCCCTGCCTGGGTAAAGAGGGAGAAACCCTGAGGAGACCGATGTACTTCTAGAGAAAACAGTCTGTTCCAGGGAGGGGTTCACACCTCCGTGCCAGAATGACCTGGAGGTTTCAGGCAGATTGAATCTTTGTGTGTCCCGAAATAGCTGTTTCAAATCCCCCTGTGTCCTGTGGGCCAGGGAGGAGAGGAACAGGCAGTTATTTACCATACCTGTGATATCTGGGTAACCAGGAAAGGGGGGGCGGGCAAAGGGAACATGGCAGGAGCCAGAGTTTCTGTTTTACTGGCGGCAAACCAAAGCTGCTGTGCCTGCCTGCCAGCACCCCACGGCAGCATGGTGCACCCCAGTCCCTCCATGCAAATACTCCCAGTCTGAGAGCCTTTTGCAATCCCTTCCCAGCAGCCAGCCCCTGCTTTCACTCTCTGAATTACAAAGGGGAGTTTTCATTACATCACCAGAGGCTCTTCCTTCTTGAAGCCAGTGACAGAGCTGTCACTCTGCTTTGCAGGGGGTTTTTGGGGTGTGGGTGGCCGGGGTATTTCTCTGGAAAATGGCCATGTGCCTCCCGAAAGCAGGTTCAGCCCAGCCCTGCCTCCCCAGCTGCTCCATCCAGGCTGGGAACGGCACCAGGCAGTGCGGGTTGGCTCCAACTGGTGCTTGGACAAAGCATGCCCCGCACTGCTGCTGGAAGCCTTCCTCGGAGATACGGCACTTTCAGGCAGCTTTAAAAGTCGCCTGTGCCAAATCCTGCCCTGACTGAAGCAGCGGGGTCGGAAATCAGCAGTCTTCCAGCTTTCTGCCAGCGTAAGCAAGAGTTAATTTGCCTATCAGGGCTGGGATTTGCGGAGTGGTTCACTGAAGCGGTTGAATTCCCTCCTGGTTTGTTTTGTTTTGTTTTGTTTCTCTTTTCAAATATCCCTCAGTTAAACGGTCAGACTGGTGACGGTTTCCCTGCAGCCCCAGGGAGGGGCTGATCTGATCTCACTCCCAATCCGGTGACTTTCCAGTCAGCCTCTTTCCTCCCCTGCCTGGCAGCCCGCTTCCGTGCCCTCTCCTTCCCAGCCCCAGGTCCTGGTTGGGTGGGTTTCTTTCAGTTTGAATCAAAACAAAACTACTGAGTTCAAACTGCTCACTAGTCAGGAACATGTTGAGCAGGAGCCTCTGCTCCTGGCAAGGGCTACGGAAACTCACCACGGTGAAACACCTTGGCCATGGAGAATTTGTTTTCAAGTAGATGGTATGTCTGGACCACGGCAGGGTCAGGATAGTTAGAAGCCTGTATCTCTGAGCTCCATAAAAGCACTGAATTCCCTCACACATACAAAGACTGCACAGCTGGGGAGCAGGGAAGATGGCTCTGGAGTCAGCACGAGCCCCTCGGATTTACCTTGGCCTCCCCCAGCCCTGTTTGTATCATGATTCCTCATATAAGGGAATGAAGAGTCATTTCTGCCCCATCAGCACATTGTGAGCTGATGCCTTTCCCAGGGACTCCAGATGGTTTTGCTCTCCATCTCGCTGTTTGTGTCTGCACTACTAGTAATTCAGGCCTGTCTCACATTAGCTTTTGAGATGAAACCTTCCCACAATTAGTTACAGTCTGTGCTCTTGCGCTGCAAAGGACGTAGGGCTGAGCTGTCAGAGCGCTGTCTGGGAGATCCGTCCCACACACAAGCCCTGCTCAGGTTTCTCTGTTTCAGTCAGGAGTGTGATTTTTCTAGTGAAATCACCAAACCAAGACACTCTCTGCTACAGATGGATAGCAACAGCCTTTTAAAGATGCCTCATACCTGGCTCGTCTCAGACAGGAATAGCTAATTTCAATATAATCTTGTTTTACATCAGTACAACATCTCTCCTTCCTTTCTCTGGCCTTCCTTTCCTGTCAGTGAAATGGGGAGGGGATCCTTTCACTCCAGGAGCTCCACATCACAAGTGTCAGAGAAATGCTAAGCATCTTCATGCCTGCCCACGACCTGCCAGGGACCGGAGCTCAGCAACTCGCACTGCTCAGGGGCAACGCGCTCCACAGACACCCTTGTAGCATCCCTGCCTGTCTTGGAGCAGAACTGTTTGGCTCCCTTGCTAAACTAGCTTGCTAATAACAGGGTTCTTGATCCCAGGTGGGAATTTAATACTCTTGAGGCCAATCCTAAGTGCGGTCCAAAACTTCCAGCTGGGCCAAAGCTATGTGTACTGTGGCAGGAATGCAGGAGCGCAGCAGAGGTGCGGGAGAGCTGAAAAATGTCTGGGGATCATAAGCTCTAGGGAAGGACTTGGGTGCAGCAGGCATCTTGGGATAAAAGCACTAAGTGAGGGTGTATGGCATGCACAGAATTAATGAAGAAAAGCACAGGGAAGGTAACAGGAGAGCTGAAGGGTATTAGGGGAGGAGGAAGCTTAATTTGTGTGCTCTTAGGCAGGTGATTTACTCCCTCTGTGCCTTCGTTCACCCGTCCATCAAATGGGGAAGTGTCATCATTATCTCCGCTGTGCAGACAGGCACGGGGTCTTTGCCTACAGCAAGTCAGGCAGTGAGCACCGAAACCCAGGTGCTTTCGACTGCCAGCCTAGGTTCAGTTCACTAAACCTTATTCTCCATCCCAGAGGCACTGAATGGGGCCCTCTGTAGCCGGGAAGGAGCCTGGTGATAACTCTGCAAATAGGCTTTGCTGAGAGAAATTATTTTAGGAATGGTGATAGCTGGAATTTTGTGATGAAGCCACACTTGTCTTGTCACATGTATAACTAGTCTGTCCAGTCAGAAGCTGACAGTCTACAGGGAAGGCAGCCCATTCTGTGCCGATTTAAGGTGCACTTCATAGACACAGCAGATCTTTCTGCTTCGCCTCCCCTGCATAGTAAGATGCAGTGTCCTTCCCATTAGCTTATCTGCCTTTGGACAGGAGACGAGGTTGGCAGACCCCTGTGGGCACGGGGGAACCCTGGAAGGAGACAAGAGGCTTTTAAATTTCTGCATGACTGCAGTAAGAATGTGGGTTGTAGTTTCAATGCCTCTGTATGAACGAGGCTAAACCCTGCACTCGGGGAAGAGATCCTGGGTGAATAAATCTCCACACGACTCTTCACAAATATTACAAAGGAGGGCCACGCAGCCAGAGACAAGATGCCCCAGCAGGATGAATTAATTTAGAGAGGACTCCTGCCGTTATAGACCCTCCTCTCCAACAAGAGACACATTAAAAAGCAAACTGCCCCGGGCGTAACAGCTCTCCACTCGCCCCCAGGAGAGCTCCAGGCTCCTTCACAACCCACCGTTAGCCCCAGGCCTGGGACGGGGTGGGGGGATGCCCCTGGCGGGGTGAGGCCCGCAGGCCACGGTGGGCCCCCCCGGGGGGGGGGCAGCGATGCTCCAGACAAGCCCTGCGGCCCTGTCCGTGCCGAGGGCGGGATGCTGAGGAGAGCCGGGCTCTGGAGAGGGAGGCGGGAGCGGGGGGCTGACGCCACTCGGGGTACCGCTGCCCAGACGGGGCTCTGCCCGCAACCAAAATGGCGGCGCCCGCGCCCGCGCCCGCTGACGAGTGGAGCGGGGCGGGGCGCCTGCGCAGTGGGCGGGGCGGGGCGGGGCGGGCGCGGTGCCGCA
>VYZV01011616.1:44669-60197 GCA_013401275.1 Pandion haliaetus
CCCCGACTGGGGGTGAGGGCCGGGGGGGGGGACGGGGACGGGACGCGGTGGGGTGCTGCCCTGTCCGTCCTGGGACAGCCTGGGGAGGGGGGGCACCATGATCCCGTAGGGTGCTGTCTCATTCATCTGTCCTGGGACGGCGCAGGGAAGGGGGGGACTCCCTGTCCCCGTAGGGTGCTGTCCCCATAGGGTGCTGTTTCATCCATCTGTCCTGGGACGGCTCGGGGAAGGAGGGGACCCCCTGTCCCCATAGGGTGCTGCCCCATCCATCCATCCTGGGACGGCGCAGGGAAGGGGGGGGGACGACACCCCCTGTCCCTGTAGGGTGCTGTCCCCATAGGGTGCTGCCTCATCCATCTGTCCTGGGATGGTGCAGGGAAGGGAGACCCCTGCTCTGCTGGGGTGCTGCTTGTCCCCAGCCAGGTCCTGGGACAGCTGGGGATGGCATCCCAGCTGGGGTGGTCCTGCACCCACTGTCTCAGTGGGATGGTCCTCATCCCCAGCAGGTCCTGGGGTTGGCATCCCACCCACTGTCCTGCTGGGGTGCTGTCTGTCCCCACCTGGGTCCCAGGACAGCACAGGGAGGGGCGGCTCATCCCCAGTGGGGTGCTGCTGCTGATAGACATTTCTGGTCCTACCGAGCCCCATGAAGAGCCCTCATTGCAGGTGTTCTTTGCTTGCTTGTCAGCAGTCTCTTCAGGAGAGTTGGTGGGCCTTGGCTTCCAAAATGCTGCTCCATCTGTCCCTGCTGCCTCTCTAGAGCACCAGGATTTGACCTTGGGGATTGTGGAAATACAGACAAATCGGGTACGAGTGATAGGACTGGAAGGGGGTTTTAGCTGAGCCATTGTTTCCCTAATTTAAAAGAAAGCTTTTTTCTGCACAAATGGGAAGCATGGAGTTTCCCGGGCGCATGTATCGCTGCGAGCTGTGGAGATTGTGCATGGGGACACCTTGCAGCTTCCATGGTGGGGAAGAAGGAACCGTAAACGGTCACTTTTTCCCAGTGAGGATGTGAATGCATGGCACAGAGGAGTGATGTTGACTCACTCTCCATTGCCGAAGTGAGGAAATGTCTGTCTGTCCAGAAGTCAGCCCGGCCAAGCTTGATGACTTTGTAGTTATCTGCGTGTTGCTTTCATTTTCTGTTCTCCTTTCCTTTAAATGAACTCTCTTGGGTTTCTATTTGAACATAAGCCAAAGCTGCCTGGAAAAGAGCTTTGTTCAGAAAACTTAGAGAAGTGCTGCGAAGTTTACGTAGAACTCAGCTTAGATTGCAATTCTGGGTAGCAAGAACATGAAAGGAAAGTCTGACCTAGTAGTCAGAATGGAAAGTATGGTGGGAGGGTTGTGAAGATTTAATCACAGCATTGTAATAGCCTTCCTATGCAAATCGGTTAACCTGGCTCAGGTTACCCATTTCACAGCCTCTGAGCACCTGTGTATAAGGGCTTGTTTCTTCAGAGGGTGACGTTAATAGTGAACAGCTTTGCTCCCTTCTGAAGCAAAATCGAGTGCTAGATCTTGATATTTCAGTAGTGCTGGGGATAAGAATAGGGAGATAGAGCAGGTTATGCTGCCCACAAGCAGTACCAGAGGGAATGCCCCTGCTGTTAGTTAACCAGCTAGCAAAAATCCAGTTCCTGCTTACCAAATCTTGGCTCTTTGGCTGCTGTGATATTTATCTGTGCTCAGGATAGGGTGTAAATGCAACGTAAGTCACCCAGGCTGTCTGGTTGGAAGGAGCCGGCCCCAGCATGGCCTGGAGGGCGTTGCCTCTCTGACAGCAACCCAGCCTGAGTCTGATCCAACTGTTGCTTTGGGGATGTTTGGGCAGACTGGTGTTACACACGCTCTTCGTGTGAGCAAAAGCCTCCTCCCTGGTTAGCCAGTTAGCAGAGTGAGCCAGGCGACGTGCATGGGCATCCTCCTCTGAGCTGCCCAGCAGAAGCAGCGACCCTGGGGCTGTTGGAGACCAGGCGGCTCTCCTGGACCAGTGCTGCTAGTGTGTCTGTAGCACTCGAACAAAGGCTGTTGGAATCAGCCCTCTGGCAGGGAGGGGAATTAATCACCCTATTCATTCTTCCCAGCGAGCTTGTGTCGCTGTTCTTATGTAAAGTCAGGGTATGAATTATTTACAACGGGCTTTCCCACTGTAGTAGTGCCAGTGTACCCAGCCAGAGCAGGAGCGTGGGGCTGGGGGCACGGCGATGCTCGGCACTGGGTGTCCCCCACCACCAAGGTGATGGCAGCAAGGGGCTGCTGCGCGATGGCGGACAAAACCCTGGGCGTGTGGCACGCAGCATCCTCTGCCTTCCACACCTACCGCAGTCTTTCGTAAACGAAAGAGCCTGGCTGTGCTGCCAGGGCAGAGGAGGAGGAGGACGACCAACGGTGCACGTTGCCATGGAAACACTGGTCAATTGGTGCGCCATCAATCGCGATACAAATAATTTTCTATGTTTGCAGCTTTTCTTTTTTTTTCCTCTTGCTACAATCAGGTAGCATCGCTGTCTAGTGTTTGTCACGCTGCATCTCTCCTAGAAGCTTGGGAGAATAACAGAACCTTTAAAGAAATGGAGCTGTGTAGGCTGAGCTTGGTGAATGAGGCTGGAGGCAACTGGTGAGGCTTTGACTCCCGTGGAGCAGCAGGAGGAGGGACGGAGGCAACTCGTGGCCATCCAAGGAGCGGGCTGGAAGTGGACATGTGCGGTTCCCAGGGTCTCAGGAAGATACCCGCTGTTGTTGCCGTGTGGGGAAAAGTCAGGTTTTCCCTTTTCATCTGCTAGGGTTGAGCCTGGAAGCGGCTGTTTAACGCAGAGATATGTCCGAGGTCAGGTGAAGAGGGGGCATGTGTTGGCCATCCAGCTCCTGCTGTGGCTGATCCTAGGCATGTCGCTTCAACAGCCTTTTTCTAGTTGACCTTGAATTCAGAGATGTGTTATTTCTTTCCCTAATAGACAGCCATGTAGTTTGTTTCCCACAGCTGTGGGCTTGTTCATGATATTTGTCATAGCAGCTCTAAGAATAAAATATAAATGGTGACAATTTTAACTTCTTATAGGATTTGCTGGAGTGTTTAGAAAAACCCTACATTTTGAATGAGGGGTTAATTTGGAGCATGGGGTTGCTTAATATATTACACTGAGCTTTCCTAGCCCACTGTTATGATTTGAAATAGCAGTGTGTCATAACACAGCTGGTCAGATGAAGCTTTTTTTTTTTTGCCAGGGGTAGGTCTTTGGCTGTATGATAGTGGCACAATAAGGATACTTAGTGGGACCTTCCCTAGACAAGATGCATAGGAATCAATGTGGGTCAAGTTTGTCCCTCCCAAACCCACAGGCCATCTGTATCCTGTCTCTCCTCGAATATTGGCTTTACATGCAGGAGCGCTCAGCTGTTGATGCACGTGGAGACCCTATAGTCATGCCTCCCAGCCCTGTATTCAGTGCAGAGATGTTGTTTCTTTGGCGATTATGTCGTACCCTGGCAGGATGAAGTTGCTCAAACTCCCACGGGATATGAATCATTGTGGTGTGACACACTCAGTGGTTCTCACGCTGCTGCCTCTGAGAAGAGGCAATAGAACTTGAGCTACACAAGCTCTAAATATAAAACCTTAAATAGGAGTGATTTTCCTCTGACCGCTAACAAAAATACTGAGGATGAACCACAAAAATACCCTTTGCCATACTGGTGTCACAGAACTGGAAGGCGCTTCTTGAATTGCTCAGTTCAGCCTCTGCCAGTGGAAACCACCTCATCCTAGATGACTGTAAGTCAGCTTTCCTATGGCGGTGCCTGGTGGTGCTGCTTAGACTTTGGTGTAGATAGCACACTTCCTTCTGGAAGTGTCACACTACTATCGAAGAAGTGAGCTGGTTGAACCTGGCCTCCCTCTCTTGCACATTCAGTTGGTTTTACTCTAGTTTTGGCTTATTCCAGAGGCAGAGTGTTGTTCTTTGCTGCTCTTTAAAAAAGGAAATTCTGTGGAGATCAACAAGAGCTTGCTTCTTGAGATAGCTATACATGGAAAAACCCCTGTTGTTCCACTTTTTTAGAATCATTCAGTTGACAGACGTGCCCAGGACAACCTCAGCTTTCCTAGACTGCTCTGGGCCATACAGCATCCACCCATATGCCTGTGCTAAGGAACTGGGGTATGTGTGTTTAGCCAGAGGTGCCGGGAAAGAGGAGCCTGAAAAGGCAGAAACAGCAAGCTGTTAGCTGGGCACACCAGGCAAGACAAATCTGGTCTGTGCGAATTGACAGTGAGAACTGCCAGCAGTTATTGAGGAGAGAATTCAATATTGTAAGCTGTCTGTATAGAAGGTATCTGCCTCAAGTAACCCAATTAGCACTACTTATTTTCAGGCCCTGCAGCGCAAGTCACAGGACTGGAGAGAGCAGGAATTTGTCTAGCACGCAGGCTGCTGTGCGGACAGTGGTCAGAAATAAGAGGAAAGAATTGAGATGGGAGGGGGGGGCTGACTGTCTGCACTGGCTGACCTGCCCCGCAGGGCAACGTTGCTGCAGGCTCCAGGGGTAAAAGCACACGTCGCTCGGCATAGCCTGCGAGCTCGCTGCAGCAGTTCTTCAACCAGCTGCTTTGAGCAGAGCAGCTCAGGCAGTGATAGCCTTCGGTGTCACCCTGGGCAGGCTGAATTAAAAGGATCACTGGACTGTCACTTGACAACTTTGTCTTTTACTAATTCACCTGGTGTCTTCGTTCTCCAGTTATGCGGTTATTGCCTACGGCTGTGCCAGCTGCCCAAAGCTGACCTGTGAGAGGGACGGCTGCCAGACGGAGTTCTGCTATCACTGCAAACAGATATGGCATCCCAACCAAACCTGTGACATGGCCCGCCAGCAAAGGGCACAGACGCTCCGAGTACGGACCAAGCACACATCGGGCCTCAGTTACGGACAGGAATCCGGGCCGGGTATGGATTCACACATTTTTTGGTTACTCAGTGCTGCAGTTATGCTGTGAAGCTGAGAAAGAGCCACCTGTGTGCAAAACCCCCTTCCCGGCAAAGCAGGGGGGTGTTGGTGCCCTGCGGGCAACGCTGCTGCGTGGCACAGCTGAGGGTCTCCGGCAGCCGTGGGTGAGAACAGCTGTGAAACTCCGAGTCATTTCCCCTTCTCATGTGTGTTAGAAGAAATCTGGTGGGCTCCTCCAAGAATGCAAAACAGATCAGTGGGTGACGATGTGCTTTCGGTCCTTCCGCGTCACGGCAGCTCCCCTCATCCACCCCAGCTAGGCTTGTGGCTCCTTTGATCTTGAATGTTCTCGCTTCTTGCTGATCTAAACCCTGAACAAATACGCACTTTTTACCCTTGCAGCTTCAAATTTGCCTGCTGTGGTAGTAAAGCGTAGCATTCATGTCTAGTTGAGTGCGGGGAGCCTTGCTCCATGCACTGTCAGGTGTTAGTAATGCCGGGTACAGAAAAAAAAATGCCAACCCACAGACTCCTACGCTGCCTGGTAGGAGCTGCTGTGTCTCCTGAGTTAGTGTTCATTAAAAATAACTGTATTGACTCTGGAAGTGGGCAGTAAGGCCATTTCATAAAGTCTCCCTACCCCCAAACAAAACACCCTGTTTTCCTTCTGTGTCAGGAGTTTAAATGTTAATACGCTTACTTAGAATGGAGCTGTCGTAGGTGGTTCAGAGGTGGCTTAGTGGTATGTCAAGGTTCAACATGCCCCAGTTAGAGGGCCCTGATAATGGACAGCATAGATAGTACCACAGCCTGTGGTACAAACCAGCAAGCGAAAAATAGTTTCTGAGTTTTTCATCCTTTTAAAGGAGATCCCTGCCAGGAAGAGCTTAGCACTTAGCCACTGAAAGGGAGGTTCTTGAGACAGTGGTTTTTCCCCACCCTGTTCTTGCTGGATTCAATATAGTGATTAATAAGGTGCGAGCTGGTCTCAGCAGCTGGATTTCATATTGTCGAGTGTTGCAGAGGCTGCCAGCAAAGCCCTGAACCACTGCGCAGCCATTGCATAACCGCAATCAGATGACGCTTGAATTAAGGAAGAGATGAAGGGCCCTTATCCTGCTCTGCCAGCAACAAACTGGGGACCGGACAGTCTCTGCACCAGACTCCCATGTGAGGCTGCAGACCCCATTGCCCTTTCTGTCTACTTTTGAAGGCCACGTTTGGAGTTTCTCTGATGCCTTGTTCTCCCAATTGTTCTGTCGTTCTTGGCCCATGAGTCACCTCAGTGGAGCAGTTTAGTAATGGTTTGTTCATACACTGTTGCCTTGGCTAGCTCAGGGCAGGTATGACTTGTTCCCAGTGTTTAAGCATGTTCTGGAATACATCCTGTTCAAGGCTAGAATAAGCTTTTAAAGTGACTGTTGTGCACAGTCCCTGCTGGCCAGGCAAATGGCTTTAGCGGGATCTGTCTCATCAATATTATCTTCTCACTCTGAAGATAAACTAAAGACACAACCATCCCCACTTTATCTGTGATTAGCAAAGGTGTTCTGCTCGCACGGAAAACAAAGGTTTCAATCCATAACGAGAACCCCCTCGTTGATTCTTCGTACTTGCAGCAGTGTTCAACTCAATCCCGTGCTTCCTCCCCGTAGCTGATGACATCAAGCCGTGTCCACGTTGCAGCGCTTACATCATCAAGATGAACGATGGGAGCTGTAACCACATGACCTGTGCTGTGTGTGGCTGCGAGTTCTGCTGGCTGTGTATGAAGGAGATCTCGGATCTGCATTACCTCAGGTGAGAAAGGGGAGCAGCATGCCTGGGTTCCTGCTGGTGGGGTACCACGTGCTTCTCTGAGGCTGGTTGGAGGAGTTCATATCGTGTGTTGGCCTTTCATCCTCCTACCTCTCCAATCAGTCAGTAAAATTCTCATCTTTCTGACCCAAAGATCTGAACTTTCTCCCCACATTACAGCTGAAGGATGCTCATCCCCACCAAGAAAAGCTCCTCCTGATACAATTGCATTTGAGAGCTTTTAGCATACTGGATATTAAACATAGTCACAGTAGCGTGTTAATCACCTTGATGAGCAAATTAATCTTGATGGGGAAAAAGAGGGAAGCCTTTTTTGTGTTGTCTGTCTGCTTCCGAAGTTTTAGGTTTTGGGTTCATGTGGAAGTTGAACTTGGGGTTCTCAGGAACGCTTAGGAATTGCTGTGGTGTTAATGTAATGTTTTTTTGCCTTCCTTTAAGCCCCTCTGGCTGTACATTCTGGGGCAAAAAGCCATGGAGTCGTAAAAAGAAGATTCTCTGGCAGCTGGGCACATTGATCGGTGCTCCTGTAGGCATTTCCCTCATTGCTGGCATTGCCATTCCTGCTATGGTCATTGGCATCCCTGTGTATGTCGGGAGGAAGGTGAGTGTGGAGAGTACAAGGTTGGAGCTGAGGGATCTAGGGCTTTTGGGCCGTTCTCTGTACTTAAGGCATCTGACCAGAAATTTAGTGTTGATATGAAGGGTGGATCTTTTCATAGGACCAAAATTTAGTTGTCTTTTCTAAACCTTGTCTTATCTTTTGGGCTTCTTGTGAGGAGAAGGAAGGTGGTGGGTGATAGCCCTTCAGGCTGAAGTCCTCCCAAATGCATTTTGCATTGCTATTGTGCCTCTGCCTTGAACCAGGAGCACCCAAGGAGAAACCTGGTCCCTTTTTAACACATCCTGTGATGATGGGCTCTATGGGACAGTGGCTGGACCCTGAGCATCACACTTTGGCTTGCATAAGTCACTCGTGTTTTGATGCTGACCTGCTGCCCCAAACTGTGTGATACTGTTGGGTGTCTGTGCTGATAAAGAGGTGCTGAGAGGGAAGAAATGGCATCTCAGCACTATATTTGTAGCTGCTTCTTTTTCTTAACCACAGACTCACCTGCTAGATCTGATCTTTGAGGAGACCTGTGGTCAAGATTAGGTTCTTTAAGGGCTAATGCAGCTGACAAGGCAGTAAAATCACAAGTTTATTAACGTATTTTGCTGGTGTTTGCTCATGGCTAGGCTCTGTTCTCACCTGGTGCTTCTCCTTCCATCAGATCCACAGCAGGTATGAGGGAAAGAAAACCTCTAAGCACAAGAGGAACTTGGCCATTACTGGTGGGGTCACCTTGTCTGTCATTGCGTCTCCAGTCATCGCTGCTGTCAGTGTTGGTAAGTGGGCACGGTCCCTTTCCTTCCTGGTGGGCCAGTAGTCACTGAGACAAGTGGGTAGCCCAGCCATGTGAGATGGGGGTGGCCAAAGGGCAGTTTGCAGACTGCAGCTGTGTGCTCTTCTGGGCACATCCCTCTGTTTCGCATCCAGGCTGTATGTCCTCATGTGCTTGAGTCGGCCTGGAGCCAGCATGGGGCTTGTCTGGGACACCAGTTGCCTGTGCCACAGCCCATAGTGGAGTCACTTGACACACAGAGCTGTCTCTTACCCATGGACTGTGGCTGATGTTTTGGGGGTTCAGCCGAGGCTGTCTGTGCCCTTGGGATTCCCTCATTCTGCACTGCAGCAGCACAAATGAAGGGTTCCTCCACTGTCTTATCTGCAAAGTTGTGAACTATGACCTTTAAAAGCAGCATAAACCCAAGCGAAAGAGTCCCTACCCCAAAGAGTCCTTTCTGTCTGCCCGACACAGCTCAGCCTTAAACTCCTCTTAACTCAGTGCATCCTACCCTCTAGGTATTGGCGTCCCTATCATGCTGGCTTACGTCTATGGTGTTGTGCCGATCTCGCTGTGCCGAGGCGGTGGCTGTGGAGTTAGCACTGCCAATGGAAAGGGTGTGAAAATTGAGTTTGATGAAGATGATGGACCAATCACAGGTACTGTGATAACTGGTAAAGGGAAAGGGGTGAAGCAAGACCCTGTCATTGCCTCTTGTAATGAAATGGTAGGGGGTCTTAACATTTCCCAAATCTGAGTATCTGTCTTTACCTGGGCTTGGCTAACAGCAGTTACTTGCTTCAGCCTTCTGGTGATCAGCTGTGTAGCTCTTAAAGCAGAATCTCAGCTCTTCCTTGCCCTGGACAAGGCAGGGAGGCAGTCTGAGATGAGACACGTGCTGCCTGCTGTCTGACCCCCGGCTCTGCCAGCACCATCGCAGCTAAACGGTTCCTTGGCTGATTCTGATTCCAGTGCTCTTCTTTCCCGCAGTGGCTGATGCCTGGCGAGCGCTGAAGAACCCCAGCATTGGCGAAAGCAGCATTGAGGGGTTGACCAGTGTGCTGAGCACTAGCGGCAGCCCCACCGATGGGCTCAGCGTGATGCAGGGCAACTACAGCGAGACGGCCAGCTTCGCCGCCCTCTCAGGCGGCACCCTGAGTGGAGGTGTCCTCTCGGGAGGCAAGGGGAAGTACAGCAGGTAACCGAACTGATGGGCACAGCAAGAAAAGGGTGGAGGCTCCCGAGGCCTGCGTTGGTTGAGTAGACTTCTTTTGGGGAGCTCTGCAGGACTGTGAGTGGTCCTTCTTTGACTTGGGAGTCGTGTCCTGGTATTTTTACTTCTTGGTCTGTTGTAGAATAACCAGTCCCAGCAGACCAGGCTACTTCTGGAGTCAGTGCTAGGCTGGTTCTTGCAAGGACAAAAGATAAGTTTTTGTCCCTACTGAGCTTCTTGAAACTGCAGAGCTGATGCTTCAGGTTAATTGGGAACAGCACAGAGATGCATGCGTGGCCTGTTTAAAGATCTTCCAGTCCTCTTATCCCAGCCGAGAGGCTTTGATGCTTCCTGTTCTCCAGTGGCTTATAGCAAGCAGGGTCACTGCTTTCCAAGTCAGGAGGTTACACCACAGTTTAGAGGAAAACTTGCCTGTGAGTCACTTTGCTGGGTAATTAGAGACACGTGTTGATACGGCAGCCAGGATATAATCCTGGCTGTGTGCTAGACCTGTGGAAATCAGTTCTTCACAGGAATTGTGTGAGTCATTGATATAAACACAATTTAGCTTCGTCATTGAAAACAGAATGGGTTTACCTAAATGGAGCCAAAAGTGAGACTAAATGAACCATTAGGGTTAAACTCTGTCATGCCGAGCTGTGCCAGCACAGAGGGCCTTTTGCTTTCCCATGATGAACAGCCACTGTTTGGTGCCCCTCGGGGACCATCTAAGGAATTTCTGAGGAATCCTCTTCTTTCCTGCAGGCTGGAAGTTCAGGCAGATGTCCAGAAGGAGATTTTCCCCAAAGATTCGGTCAGTTTGGGGGCTATCAGTGACAACGCCAGCACTCGAGCCATGGCTGGTTCCATCATCAGCTCCTACAACCCCCAGGACAGGTAGGAAGACATGCAATGGTGAGAAGAGTGTTGGTAGTGGGTGTCCTGGAAAAATTTGTGCTCTGCGAGGTGCTGCTGTGGGTGGTGAGACGACTGTAGTTGCACCAGTCAGCTGTTCGGTAGCTGGCAAGTGGATCGATCCTTTTACTAGCACAGAAGGAAGACTGGGGACAATTTGGGAGCAGCTTCCGTGTGTCATGTAGAGGCTGAGGAGGGGTTCTGCAGTCCAGAACCCTCAAGGTCTGTTCCTGGTGGCTCATGGGGACTCTGGTGCTTTCCTAGTTCAGTTCCTGGCTTACAGCCTGGGCATGATCTTGGCTGCTGTTAGGAGGACTCAAGGAAAGCAGCAAGTGCTGTTGTTTCTCAGATGCCTTGGGGTGATGAGCAGCATCTTGCTCATGTTTGGGAAAGGAGATCCTCCTGGTACAGTGATGCAGTGCCCATTGTTGACCCAGTCGAACCCAGTGACTGTACCCAGTAACACAAGGGTGCTTGTTTCTGCAGGGAGTGCAATAACATGGAGATCCAGGTGGACATTGAAGCCAAACCAAGTCACTACCAGCTGGCCAGCGGCAGCAGTACAGAGGACTCTCTGCATGTCCACACCCAAATGGCAGAGAATGAGGAAGAGGAGGAGGAGGAAGAGGAGGAGGATGGTGAGCAGGAGCAGACGTGCAAACACCAAAGCTGTGAGCAAAAGGACTGCATTGCCAGCAAAACCTGGGACATCACCCTGGCCCAGCCTGAGAGCATACGGAGTGACCTGGAGAGCTCCGACAGTCAGTCGGATGACGTGCCAGACATTACCTCGGACGAATGTGACTCCCCCCACTCTCAGACTGCAGCAGCCTGCCCACAGACCCCCAAAGCTAGAGGTGCCGAGAGCCCAAGTGCCCCCCTGAGCCACTGTGCCCAAGCCGAGGGCTGCAGGCTGGACGAAATAGTCAAACTGGAGTGCATCGAAGCCAGAGTATGAAGTGGCCTCCTGCTGAAAAGCACACTCGCTGTCATTGCATCTTTTGGGGCAGGGTTGTGTCCGTGTTGGCTTCTGTTTGTGATTCTCCAGCTGGCTCCCCGGCCTCGCCTTGGGAGTTCCTGTTTCTTACGTGACTAAAAAGAAAAAGGAAAAAAAAAAAATCCCCCGCCCTCTTTTTGTTTTAATTTATTGGTTCAAGCTCTGTGAGGTGTGTAAGAGTGTAAATATGTACGTGTGTCTGTATGTCTGCAAACATCCTAAGGGACTATTTGAATAAAGACTTTGGTTGTCATTCGACTTGCATCCAGCTCATCCTTTGCGAAGTTGTATGGTGAAATCCTCTGGCTGCCTTTGCCCTTTGCTCAAGCGCTTGTAGACACTTCCCTAGCCCAAGGCATGGGGAAAACGGGGACATCTCCTGTTCTGCCTCTATAAAGTGGGGTGTGACAGCTTTGTTCTGTCTGCATCAGCGCCGGGGATGGTGCATGGGCCACGCATAGCTGCAGTGGCTGGACCTGCTTTGTCCTGCAGCTGTGGCAGGGAGAGGTCTCTTCTCCCTGTTCCTTGTGCAGCAGGGCTGCGTACAGGTTAAAAGAGGGGAAGGATGGGGATTAAGGCTGTGCTGAGCCAAATTCCCAGCGCTGCTGGCTGTAAGGGATCTGAGGAGGCTGGGGGCTGGGCTGGTGGCTCAGATGGGATATTAGGGACAAATGTCTCTCCCTGGACCAAGCCCTTCCCCAGACCAGTCCCAGCATTGCTGTCCCTGTAATTAAAGTGTTGATGCCTCATGTCTGCAATGAGCTTTGCAGAGAGCATTGCTTGGCAAGGATCTCCCATGAGCAAGGGAGGGCTCCCCAAAGCACCCCTGGTATGAGCAGAGCTGGGTTGCTCTTTCTGCAGCCTCCCTGGCAAGCCGTTATCCTCAGCCCCTCTCAGTCTCTTGCTATCAGTAACTTCCCTGGAAACTTCATTAGGGCAATTGCCACCAAACTGCCTCCTCTGAGTCACCTTCTGGGAAGTTGGCACCAGCCCTGACTGCTCTGCTTTTCCTTCTCTCTGCAGGTTGATCCCCATTACCTGATGGTGCTCGTCTCTGCCCCATGGCCTGGCAGCATCCCACCTGGAGGGGCTGCCCCTTCCCAGACCCTCAGCACCTGGCCTTGGATCTGTCTGGCCGGATCCCAACCTGCCGCCATCGCTTTAGAGTGGACCGACCCCCGTGTGTCGGGGAGGTGTGGATGGATGGGGAAGAGGATGAGGCAGCGCGGCATGGCGTATCGGCACGGCATGGCATGGCGTGCCACGGCATGGCACGGCGTGCCACGGCATGGTCGCTGGCTCTGCAGCAAGGGGAGCGCAGGGGTGGGGACAGGGCTGTGCTTCCCCTCGGTGGAGGCAGGTGAAGGTGGAGTTATCCCTTTGTTCGACCTGGAGAGCTGGTTGGACAGGAATTGGAGTAGCAGTGGGGTGCAGCAGGCAAGCGGCTCCGGTGGCTTGGTCCTGGTCCTGGTCCCAGCCCTGGTCCTGCCCAGTCATGTAGGGACCCTGATGGACCCGGCTGCCAACCTCAGGGCTGAGGGCAGGGCTGGGCTGGGGGCATCGAGGTGCTCTGATGGCCTGATCCTGGCCTGGTGAAGATGTGTCAAGTGGGTGAGTCTGGGTCCAGTGTGGTGATTGTGATGGGAGGGTGCTCCGGCCCTGCCTGCAGCTCCAGCAATGCCCTCCTGCAGGGGAAACTGAGGCAGGGAGGGAAGGGAGCCGAGGGGCTCGGATGGGGTCAGGGACGGAGCTGGGCTGAGCACCTGGGTGACGGCAAGTGTGCGAGGAGAGTGGCCCCAGGGTCGGTCGTGATGGGGGAACAGCCCTGCCACTGTCAGTCCTCAAAGCGCCGGATGCCAAGAGCCAGCGCTGGAGCTGTTGTTTAGGGCAGCTGCTCTCCCCAGAGCTTCTTCATCGCTCTGGGGAGCCCCAGCCCTTCCCAGTCAAGAACTCCTGTCCCCATGGCTGCTGGTCCTACACCACCGCCCCAGTCCCAGGAGAGCCGGCTGGAACAGTGGTTTGCATACCTGGGCTGCCAGCCGCTGCCACCACATCGCCTCCTGCCTTGTCCACCCAGCAGCACGGGGCCTGTCCTCTGGGGCTGTCCCCAAATGCCCCTGCCTGTGCTGAGCATGGTGCAAGGGTGGGAGGGATGGCGTGGTGCTGGCCGCCCCACAGCGAGCAGCCTCCTCGCCCAGCCCTCCTCTCCCCTCTGTCTCAGGCCACCTCGATCCTGGCAGCCACCAAAGGGTCCTCATGAAAACGGGCCTCATCCTCATCATCATCGGGCACCTCAACTTCATCACCGGTGCCCTCGTCCACGGCACCGTCCTCCGCTTTGTGGTCAACACCCGGGACGCCATCTCCCTGCAGTACGCCGTCGCCAACACCGCCTCCGTCATCTCCGCGTTGCTGGTACTGTGGGGTGCAGGGTAGGAGGGTACAGGGGGGACATCGGTGGGTGTGGGGTGCATCTGGGGTTGGATGCAGGTGTATGCGGGGTGGGCAGCAGGTGGGGTGCAGGAGGGTGTGGGATGGACGCTGCTCTGTCTCCTCTTCCCTGCTCTAAATAAGCCTTTCTAGCACAAAACCAGGGGCATTAAATGCACAGGGACTTGTAACTGGGTGGAGGCTGGGAGAGACAAAGCAGTGCCCACCGCGATGCTGAATTGGCCAGATGAGCTTTCAGGAGCGATGTCAACAGGGAAAGGGGACCAATGTCCCTGGGGCGGGTGGGCGCCGTGCGTCGCTGATCTCCCTGCGCTTCCTCGCAGACCATCTCCTGTGGAATAGCTGCCCTCGTGCTGTCCCGCTGCCTCGCCCCCACCACCCTCGTAAGCACCCGCAGCCCCTCGCCCAGCACCCAGCAGGCTGCAGGCATCCCCTGGAGCGTGCGCAGCCGCCACGACCCCTCGCTCGGGGACTGTCCCCAGGGAGGGAGCCTGGACGGGTGGCCCTGAACGGCTCTGGCTGACCGGGCTGCCTCTTCTCTCCCCTCCTGCAGAAATGGGTGGTTTTTGCCCTGAGTGCCAGCAGCAGCCTGGGCTGCCTGTCCTGCCTGCTGGGGCTGGCCGTCTCCATCGGGCTGACGCTGGGCAGCCAGGGTCGGGCACTGCTGGCCCCCTGCACCATCGCCAATGTCGCCCTTGCCCCGGTCTCCCGGGAGTGCCCCTTCGATCCCACCCGTGTCTACGTGAGTTCCCAGTGGGCTGTGGGCCGTGGATGCCTGCACTGGGGATGGTGAGGACGTGTGGGGACCTGATGCCTTGTGTCCCCGCAGAGCTCCACGCTGTCCCTCTGGGCTATCTCCCTCCTGCTCGACTTGATGGAGATCATCTTTGGCATCCGCTGCCTCCTGCTCACCCTCGACCTCCTTCACCTCAGCCGCTGCTGCGGCAGGGCGCATCAGAGAAAGGTGACTCCTGGTCCCTGGGCTCACCACTGACCCATTCCCATGCAGGGCTGGGATGGACCCGTCTGGGCTTGGGGACTCTGGGACAAGGGTAGGACTTGCCCACCCAAAGCTCTCGGCCCCCCGGTCCCGCTCTCAGCAGTCTCTCTGCCTTGCAGGTCTCCTTGCAGGCAGGCGCTGCGGAGAGCCCCGACCCTGGGCAGTGCCTGGCCTTGCTGAGGCTGGACAGTGTGGAAACTGCCCGGCTCTGAGCAGGGCCCAAGGGCTGACCCTGTGGATGTGCCCGGGCCAGTCCTGCCCCATCCCAGCACCCACACAGCACCACCATGGGACCCAGTTGCTCCCCAGCCCAGCTATTGTATGAACATGTCCCCTGGATGCCACCAGCCAAGACAGATGAGCCCATCCCCATGGCCTCAGGTCACCTGGGACTGCAGCGAGGAAGGCGGCTGGGCTGTATCCGGACCTTGCGGGGAGGAACTTTCTCCTCGGCGTCGATGGCCCCTTTCCCACCACTGACTGCACTGACACAAACTTTATTCTGCAGGTATTAAAAGACCAGAACTGCGTCCCCTCCCCACAGCCCCTGCCTGTGCACTGGCTGTGGGGCTGTGGGGAAGGGGCTGGCCTGGCCCCACGGCCGTGGCAGTGTGTGCATGCGTGGGGGGTGCTGGGGGGCCCCTGAGCCACCGGGTCTTTGTCCCCTGGGCCATGTCCCCGCGCCTGCCGCAGATGCAGCGGTGGCTTCACCGCCGGCCTTTCCCGCCGGGCTGGGTTGTTCCCCTGCTCTGAGCCCCTGGTGCTGGGGGAAACCGTCCTCGCTCGGGGCAGACCCTGCCTC
>VYZV01011617.1:2304-116389 GCA_013401275.1 Pandion haliaetus
GAAAGTCTTTTCATTTCTGTGAGATACTGAATGTAAAGAGGAAGCCCAGTAGGTGTTGATGTCACTGCTGCCATTTTTTTACTCACCTGAGCAGGTGAAAAAAAACATTTCTCCAAAGGGGGAATAGTCTCCCTGTAATGAATATTAGTGACCATGCACATTTTTAACATAACAGTCACTGAATTACAATTGATAACCAAAATCCTGTTTAGGTATTACACAGTTTCTAGTTATACAGACATTTTAAAAATGGTTAATACAGATAACGGAACAATGTATGTCTTGCTTAGCTTCATTGTCATTGCTATATGCTGACATTGTCAAATAAGCCGGGTCACACCAGAAAAAAGGGTCAGAGAATAAAAAAGTCAGTATGTTAAACCATGAGGTTGTTCAGCCCATCTGCCCTAGAAGGTTCTTGCTCCATTCCTAGAGGTTCTTTATATGAATTCTCAGTAGGGAGCACCAGGACATCCTTGACTCTGGGCTTTGTACTGGGGAGACAGTTTGGAGAGCTGGTGCCTTAATCTAAATAATGAATGGGCCGAGTTTTGTGGAAATACTGAGTAGAGTCATGAGTTTGTGTCTGCTTCTGTAAATGGAAATGATGCGGATTTTGAACTTGAGAGGCAAAAGGAGGAGCAGATTACCCCAGATATATATAACTTGATAAGGTCAGAAATGATGAACTGTAAAAACATTTTAGACACAGAGAGACAGGCTAGACAGAGCCCACGGGACAGTGAGGCAGTGTGTCCAGTCAAGTGCATGTAGCATTAGCAATAAACAGTACCACACTGGTTGTTGAGTACATAGGATGAGCTAAGGTTTTAGTTATTCCTTTATCCTTCTGTTAGAAGAAGTAACTGGATCCCAAATAAGCTGCTTAAAGGCTTGAGAAGGCATTTAACAATAGAATCAAATCACCATGTATGTATGTCTGCAGCTCAGCAGCATAAAATGTCAAAGTCTTTCAGGCTGTAGAGGAGTGTGCAAGGAACTGATTCCCTCTTCATACATACTCCTAAGAACAGCGTGTGTAGAGTAGTTCCAGCACATTTAAAGTGCGATGAAGTAACTGTATATGTATAAATGCGCTGAGCAGTGCAGACAGAGTAGGTCTCCTGCTTCCTAGATGCACTGGCTTGGTTGTGCATCCTCTGGTCTGTTGATCTGAAAGCGTGTGGTGGAAATCTCTGGGATTTCCAAATCTCTGTCAGCCAAGATGAAGTAGTCCAAAGATATACAAAACCTACTAATTTCTCATTTTCTTTAAAGATGGTAATTCAACTACTTCTACTGCCTTACGGGAAAAGGCAGCAGAGTCTGAAACTGCCGATGTGAAAACAATGCTTTAACAGGCAGCTTTCAAAGTAGTGAGCACCAGCAAAAAATGAACATTCACCTAGACAAAAAACTTTGTTAACAGCAGCTAACGGTTAAAATATGTGCTAGTGTTAACTTCAGGGAAAAAGCCAAACAACGCTTTAAGTTTAAAAGCAACAACTACAGAAAGTGTGTTATAATGCCAAGGAAAATCTGAGCTACTTGTTTAAAATAGAAATACACCCACCCATCTCAAAACCTTAAAAACAAAGAAATACATAGTTCAAGTCACCCAAAGAAGTATCACAGCTCCTATCGCATTCTGCTCTCAGTCTGAATAGATCCAAAAGCACAAAAAGTGAATTTGTCCAGTGAGTTCAGCACGTGAGCACAGAATTTTTTTTTTACTATTTTGGTCTTTATCTTGATTTTAACTCTCATGAAATTTTAATGATCAATTCAAATATCAGTGCTGTGTCCATTATTATAATTTGCAATAGACATAGACTTATATGACATTTAAGTATTAATATGTATTTTGTTAATTGCAAAGTAATTCATAATTGGTGTAAAGAGCTACCTGAAAACATAAAAAAATTCAAACCGATTCTTTGCTAGCGTGGAATTTTCTCTTTTTTAAAACCTAGTTAAGGGAAGATTAAAAAATTAATATTGCTTTAGAAATCCTGTATTCAACAATGGCTGAAATTGTTAGAACTACCCCAGTTTATATTATATCACAATCTGGCTCCTGCATTTACATGGAGGTGCCACTACCACTGCTCCTAGTAGTAACGGTTCATGTGTTCTTCTACACTCTGAAGTCAAATTATGAACACTTGGGTGTAAAATTTAAAGGCCATAGTGATAAAACTCTCCACTTCCATATGAAACACAATCTGAGAGATACATCTGTTCCTGTGGCTGAAGTGGTTTTATTGGTATTATAGTTCTAAACTTTTCTCAAATCTAGTTCAATGATACATGATAAAAAGACTAAGGAAGGTTGGTACTGCCCCCGTCGTCCATCAGCAGGTATGTTCATGTGCTGCTCTCCACTGAATGATCATGAAACAGCACTCTCCATGAGAAAGTAGTAATTTTACTTGAAAGACTGAGTTTTCCTATATCTATAATGTCAGTGCTTCTGGGGGACAGGTTTGTCCAGCAACTCAAATTATAGCTTCCTTTGAAAGATGTCTCTTCAGGTTTTTTTACGCCACTAGACTTTCTTTTTGCAAGTCAGTTGGTCTACCGTGTTGAAAATGAAGATAACACCCCCTTGTCTGTTAAGACTGTTATGACAAAAATCCTCTTGTAATGTGTTAGGTGTTGAAATATTTTCAGAACTAGGTTGTACAAGTCATCAAAGGGGGCCTACAAGAAAGCCAGAGAGGGACTTTTTACGAGGGCATGTAGTGAAAGGACATGGGGTAATGGCTTTAAACTGAAAGGGGGTAGATTCAGATGAGATGTAAGGAAGCAGTTGTTTACTGTGAGGGTGGTGAGACACTGGGACAGGTTTCCCAGAGAGGTTGTGGCTGCCCCATCCCTGGCAGTGTTCCAGGCCAGGTTGAATGGGGCTTTGAGCAACCTGGTCTAGTGGAAGGTGTCCCTGCCCATGGCAGGGGGGTTGGAACTAGATGGTCTTTAAGGTCCCTTCCAACCCAAACCATTCTATGATTCTATGATCTTTGTAGTGAAATTGAGATTGTGCTTTTTAATGGCTTCAGCAGCAGAGAGACATGCCTGCTAGTTAGAATGAGCTCAAGTCAGATCATGTCCTTGACTTGTGTAAATCCATTGAAGAAATTTTACATATTGGATAAAACAATGTAATAGAAGGAAATACTTAGCATTTGGCTTACTATTAGAAACATGTCTATATATCTCCAATCCCATTACATTTGGGATCAGCAGGACTAAACACTGAATATTGAAGGACTTCATATATGTTAAATCTCATTGGCAGATGCCTTGCTCTTGAGGAGGACTTGCTTGCAACAAGTTCCTTTATATAAAAATTGTCAAATGTAAGTTAGAATTTTGACTTTAACTTTTCTTGAAAAATTAAAGATAAATAAAGAGGGTTTATTTGCCTGTGGCTTGTTTTTATTTAGGAATATAAGTGAACAAATAATCTGTTGAATAAATACTAAGAATATTCAGATTCCTTTGTCTCTCTGTCTCTCTATCAAATATGTGCTTATAATATTAAATGTTGTTATTTGCAGGGAGACAAGGAGGCTGCTTTAGGTCTTCAATTTTCCCCACTCTGTGACCGCAAGTCTACTTTGGTAGCTCAGTCCCAAATAGGTAATGACAAGCTGTGGTTTTCTTTTTCTTTTTCTTGTATGTGTAGGAGCATGTAAAATCACGTGGACATTTCTTATACCCATTTTGAATTTTAAATGTTCCAAATGCCATCATATAGAAGGTATTTCTTTGCACCTATCTGTTCACCAAACTCATACACTCTTACAGCAGAAATGTGCTGGTCTCAAAAGAATATGAAGCATATGTCATGCCAAGGAGGGCTAGGAGAAGGATTAACTAAAGTACTGGACATGAGCCCATCTTCTACTGTACACACTTTAGAGTTCAGTAGATCATGTCCTCAGACAGATTGACTTTTCCTCGAGATCTCACAGGTCTGTCTCTACCACAGTCTGAAAGCCTGGTACTGTTTTGTAGATGCATCTCAACTTAAAGCCGATTCATACATCGGATCTCTAGACTGCCGTTAAGACTGGCAGTGTGGTAGGGTCAAACTACACAGGGTCAAGCCTCCTTAGGTTGACAAGGACTACTGCATTCTGTTCCTGTCAGTCCTACTTGTATTTTGGTCAACAGTGGCCAAACTTCAGCTTCCCATTTTCAGTAATGCTGGTCTTGGCTGTCTCTATCCCCGTTTCCATCAGCGATAATAAGGCAATCAAAATTGGTAAAGATCACTGGGGCTAGTTACAAGGACACACACTAGAAGCATACTGCGTAAAGCAGTATGTCCTACCAACAGCTGTACCTTTTATGTGAGTGAAGACAGTACTTAAGGAGAGATTCTATAGGTGACAGTGTCTTGTACTTAAGGAGAGATTCTATAGGTGACAGTGTCTTATCCTTGAATTGAAGCATGTCATCCTGTCTGATCTTGTCACTCAAAATGTACTTTATTCCGTTTCACTGTGACTTGAGAGGCAACATGCTTGAGTGTCATACCTACTGCAGGAGGGAAGCTGGATCCTATGCTGAAGCACTGTTGCTCACCTTTGTGCTGTGTTGCATGGTTAGAATATGAATACATCTGGAAATCCATTGCTAGCTCATGTTTTAGCATTTTTTTTTTTTCTGTTAAGTGCTCAGCAGAGAATAATGCTTCATTCTCTCACTATGTCATTCCATATCTTGATGAGCACTTTAAAATGTAAAAGACATTGTTCAGACCTGACATCTCAGAACTGTGGGATGAATGCTGTCTCCTAAGGATATTACTTGTTCTCTTCACTGATTTGACAGAACACTCCTACACACTGTGAAATAACACTTTACCTCCACTGAATAATAAACAGTAGTTTGAAATATTAACTCCTTGGCAAGAAGCTCCGAATGGTAAAAGAGACAGTATGACTTCTAGCCCCCTGGCTCAATGGTAGCTTCCCTTCTATTCAATAATTAATATTCATTTTAAATGGTAGGTGTGTTCCGCAGTGCATAAAATTTACAAGAAAAAGGAATGAAAAGCTATAATTACTAATATCTAGTTATATCTAGACAGTTTCAGGTGGTTTTGTTTTCAGTTGTGCTTTTTTCTTCAAGATTATACTAGTGGTATCTAGTATATTGAATCAGGACTACAGTCAGAAAATCAGCCTGATATAAAGTATTTATTTTTAGATTTGAGAGCTGTGGAAATGTAAAATTTTATTTTCTCTCTTTTTCTTCCTTAGGTTTCATTGATTTCATAGTAGAACCAACATTTTCTCTTCTTACGGACTCAATGGAGAAAATTGTTATGCCTCTTATAGAGGAAGCATCAAAATCTGAAAGTCCTGCATTTGGGACACCCAGGTATGAATACACTGCTTAGTTATTGAACTAACATAAACTAACATAATAATGTCGTTCTCAGAATTATCACAATTATTTTAACAGTTGGAAAAGCAACATAAATAGCTGTACAGTATTGCCACCATGTGGTGCTATGTTGTATTTGCAATATGCTATTACTCCATTGACTGTGGACGATCGTGCATATAAAAAGGCAAAACCACAATAACGAGCAGAATACACACATATAAAATATAAAGTTGATTTTCTACAGCTTATCTAACAGTTTTTTCCTTTGACTATAATCTTTGCAATAGATTATTGAAGTTCCTAGTTCTTTTATCTTGAAACATTTTCAGTATAATTTTAATTGACAGTACCAAAAGTCATTCTTTCCTTTCCGAGAGACAATTGGAAGTGGAGGTGGTGAAGGTGGTTTCAAGTTTTTTTCTGTTTTTTATTATGCTGTAGGTTACTTTCCTTCTTCACCTTTCCATGTTAGTATTATATGATATATACACTTGAGACAAAATTGATTCCACTTATATTCCACCTGAGAGAACTAAATACAGTATAAGTGAGATGCAGGGGTGAGGTTTGCCCATCAATTATGTTATTTGAGTGACTCCATGCTGAAAGTATGGTTCAATAATCAGATGCTGCTTTTACAAATGTTGCCTCTGTTACCACATTTTTTTCTTTTTAACACTGTAATTTGAGCTTTCACTGAAGCTACTAATATGATAACTCTGCAGGGCAATTTTTCATTTGCTGTGCGTTAGTTAGATTTTAATAGCAAAATGGTGAACCTAGGTCTTTTATGCTCTCATGAGTTTTCATGTATTTTGGTTACTAGAAGCAAGTGGAAGTTACTACAAGTGGGTATATGTGACAGTGTTCTTAGTGTTTTGGGGAACAGTGTTAAACTAAGGCATTATTGATAACAAATTTATTTATCTACTCACTTCTTCAAAAATGAGTGCTTAGCAGCTGCACGTGATTAGTAGTTCCAGGCTTAATTTTCAGTTGATGTTCATTACTGAGTGGTAGATGAACAAAGGCTTATGATCCAGCAAAGCTTCCTCATGTGAGATGGAAGATAAAGGGGTTTTTTTCTTAGTATGGAATCAAGAGCTACACTTATGAAGAGAGTGGAGAGCCTATAGCATGATACAGGAATGCCTGAGCCAGCAGAGTTGCACAAACACTACTGGGTGGACACCATGAGTATATGGTGTGACATTCACTGTGGTGCCTGGAAGACATTAGAATTATAGCCTGTTCTTTCCATTCTATCCCATTCAACATCTCTGGAGCACACAGAAATTACAATTAACTCTTCTTGTGCAGTTCTCACTGATATGTTCACTGCAACTATATTTTCTGATTAATGGAAAACCATTTGTATGCATATTAACATGTGTCTTTGGTACCAATGAGATAAACTATATAGCATAATTGAGTAAACAAAATCTGGTATGACGTGATTACCTGTACAAGGCCAGAAATAGGTCCAATTTTTTAATCCCAAGAAAAAAAGAGAGTTCATTCTTTTTTTTCCCCCACCTTTACATGTATCTGCATATTCACATAGAAAGAGTGTTTGACTTCTACCTTACCTTATGTGTAAGGTAACAGCAGTAGCTCTTAGGTGGATTTTAAAGCCACTGTACTAAATCCTGCTTTGACTACACTTGAAAGCATGTACCTTGAAGCTAAACTTACTTACCCATCATATACTTTCGTGTCCTGCTTTTTTTAAATGGGTCAACAAATAACAATCAGATGTCTTTCCTGTGAGCCCCAAAGATACCATTCACTGTTCAAAAACACAGCTATGAAACTGCTCCAAGTTGGCTACATAAACATTCTTTCAAGAAACAACGTACAAGTAATGTATTTTCAGCTGTCACATTTTTTTCAAGAATTCCCTGGAAAAAAGGTCGGTAAGAATCCGTCCCAGGTTGCAGCTTCATGAATTGAAGAAATGTCTTGTATCTTAGGCACTCTTCGGTGAAAACTATTGAGTTAGTGATTGCATGTAGGTCCTAAGGAATTTAATTCAAATTAACTGTTTGTGTATTATTAAAATTGCCTCACTGTGCTCATAATTTATGGGTTTTTTCCCTCCTACAGCCAAAATAGTTTGGGAGCAGTAAGCAATGCTGAAGCACAAAGACGACCCAATTTTAAAAGTACAAGTGATGGAGGGACTCACACGGAAAATTCTTTAGCAACTGTAGACCTAATGAGCTTTAAGGACAACTTGATGAAGATCATTCAAGCAAACAAAGAAAGATGGAAAGAATTAGCAGTAGAAGGTATGATACACTAAGGTGGAATGATTTTATAGGTTGCTCCCTAATATCTCCCCTACTTTCATTTGTTAATTTCCCTCAACCTATAGAAATACATAGTTGTCTTGTATTCATATATTTTATGTCTTAATGTTTGTTTGGATGGTCCTATTTTGCTCTGCCAGGAGGTACAAAGAGATGTAGGTGGTCAGGGGATGAGAGGAAATCTTATAGCCTGTACAATAAGGCTCTGTGCTGCTTAGCTTATCTTTAGAGGTCTGGTTTAGAAATGTGCATTCTTGCAGATTTAATCATAACTGATACTGACATCTGCTTTAAATGCCAGAATCAACAATTCAAAGTAGTATGTGCTGCCACATTTCTTAAGAAACATAAAAGTTGTACTTTGCTATTAGAAAGGCTATTTGTTCCCCACTGTATGGATCAAAAGTCAGTCTTGCAGGCTTCTTGGGACTATGCTGTAGGCAATTATTGAAATGATCCAGTTGATCTAAAGATTTGGGCAATCACTGCATGTATTAGACCCATACATGGCAAAAAGTGACTATTCATTTGCTGGTTGATAATTAATAAAGCCAAACTTGCATCAGGCATCTTAGTTCATAAGCCATACCTGAAAGTTGTCTGGAGTTACAGTTATCTGAGTGAAATGATTTGTGATAATTGTTGAACACAATTATAACCTTGATCCAGGTTAAGTGAATGCCATTTGGGAATATTTTGTCCACGGTTTGTGTTGTTTCTGAGTAACCACCTGGAATATTCCAGTGTAGCGTTTCAACTGCTGGGAATGGTCTTGCTGTACATGCCCTGATACTGACTGCAGGGAATGGTATCCTGGAACCCAGCGCCAGCCTTGTCTTTCATCCTGTCATCCAAAGCAGCATCTTTTTTCTCAAAGAGGTGTCAGACAAGACAGAAAAACACTGCTGAGCAGTGCTAAATTCTAATTTAGTGCTAAATTGCAAATGAATATTCTCATTAGGAGAATATTAAGTAAGAATAAGCTTCCAAACATATTGTGACAGTGACTTGAGAGTTAGATAGAAGTGGTAGATGAGGAGGAGATTTAACTAATATTGTCTCTTCTTCATGGGCAGCTTCATATGATAGATTGCCTCTTTTGGTACTGTCCAGCTAATACTGACTGCTCAAAAGGACAAAGCTGCTAATTTGCAATGATCAGTCATAGTAGCAGACCATTAGGGTGCCCAAGACCACGTAGCTACAGCCTGCAGAAATCAAGCAGCCCTGGACTATCTACATACAAGGTCCTTCAATATGGAAGAATGGAGAACTTGCTATCTGGACGTTTGCCATTTCCAGTTACATGTAACTAACCAGTATGATTTTGTTACATCGGCTTTTTGGTGTATTGTTTTGGAATTGTACAGTGCTATCAGAGAGATAATTTCCCCTTCATTTCCAGTGCTTTGTAGAGCTCTAGAAATTACTGACACATTTAGCCAAGATTTACTGGGCTGTCGACAGCCATTGAAAACACAAACCTTCTCACAGCAAGAGATTTAAGAATTCTTCTGGGTAAATGGTTGTTTGTCTACATAGTCAATATTAATGTGAGGCCCAGCAAGATCCAGGAAACTCTGGGCATGCTTTCTACTGTGAAAAACAGAACTGTTAATTTTCAAGACTCCATGGATTTTGTGGAGATTGTGGTTGTCCATATTCTAGGATGCCCGTCTTTTCTTCCATCAACTTGACTAATGAAGTATGTCTAAGTATTTCCTGAACAGAATTATGGAATTACAGCAGAATGTGCATTAGAAAAACTGATGGGTAAGTGGAAATAGCTGGTGATGAGGCCAGAGCTTGACGAACAATATCGGCTCTGTGTGATTGTGGTTAAATCTGTTTTGCAAAACCTCTGTGAGAGCAAGGAAGAGATTTATAGAAAACTGCGCCCATAAAGAGACTACTTGCAGCAACACCTGCAGTTGACTGGAGCATGGCATGGAGACCTTCAGGGTGCCTGATTAGAATTGAGAAGAACCTTGTGAATAGTGCAAATAAGTTTGAGTACAGATTTATATTTTGTTAGTATGTCTTTTTATAAAAGCTGGGAGGCAGGTTATATAGGTTTTGTGAAAGTTAAGATATTTTCCATTCATTTGGAATGGAATGTGCAGATACTTACTCCATACGTGGGCACGAAGGGCTGCTGGAAAAGAGGTTTTTCACTAAATGAATGTAGCCCTCTACAGAGCACTATCTGAAGTAGCACATAAGTTCCTTGTCACATAATGGGAGAAGGAATCTTCCCCAACTGGACCAGATCAGCAGTATATCTGCTCTGAAGCTGCACTCTGCAAAGGCTGAAAATCCTCAATCAGACTGCGCAAAATTAACATCTAGTAAAGACTGAAAAATATTGAAATACATCCCATTTCCACTTGAAATTCCTTTCAGATTGCACTCAAGTTTGACTAAGCTTGTAAGTGAATAACCTGAGACCTTGAATCTCAAATAATTTGTTCCATCCTGTGTGGATCTCATGTTACCTTCTCTGACTATTGCTTGATAATAAGTCTTTAGGTTGCTCTGGGCATATGTATGAATTTGTGTTTTATTCATATGTCAGTAGGAGCATGTACCAAGGGAAGAAATATCAGGGGTAAATCACTGCCAGGTGAAAGGAGTGTCATTATTGCTGTCATTGTTCCCAGCTAGATAATTTATGACAAGCAGCAAAGAGCTGAGTGCACTGAGGAGGTCATGTGTACGAAGACAGCGTGCCATGGTAGTAAGCAGGCTGGCTGTTAGTGTCTATCTCCAAACACATTTCCTGAGCGGACTATGACAAACAGTACTTGTGCTGTTAAAAGAACCATCAGCATTCTTGTCAGCGGGCTCCGCAAACACTAGACATTGTTTCCGGATTAGTTCACAGGCTCAGGAGAAGTTGTCTCTATAAAATGTACTAATACAGGTGCACAAGTAATACAGAAAGGAAACTAGCAATAATCCATATCATTTCCTGAGGATGACTTGAACTTGTTCCAGCTTCTCAGCTTTTCAGGATAAGGCTACTCATGTAGCCCTGGTTGGGAGGGAGTTCAGCTGGAGCAAGGGCTCCCTCAGCAAGGGCTGAAGAAGATGATCTGGCTCCTGTGCCCAAACAGTCCAGAGCAGAAGACCAAGACACCTTGACAGTGTTGTTGATGGGACAGCTTTCCTGGAGATGCTGGTGCTACCCCTCCCTGAAAAGACAGTTGCTGTCGAGACTTGATTCAGGGCCAGCAGCTTGTGCAAGGAAAAGTGTGCTTTATTTTGGAAAGGCCTGTGTTAGTAAGGAAAGCATTTATCTACCTAGGCAGCTGTTTGAGAGCTTCCTTAACAGAAGGCTCACTAAATAAGATGGCTCCATTTTGCTAAAAAGGCCATGTCTTGTATAATTGATGCAGAGGAGCTCAGTGCTCTATAGCCTAAGGGTCCTCAACCTTTCACCACTGGAGAATTAGAGGAATGTTTCTCAGGCCTTTCAGGGGATGCTGTTAACAGGGAATTACCATAATGATCAAACATCTGGGATTCTAATTTGAAAGCCTTGATGTTTAATTAATATTCCAAACCCCTAATCACCAGATAATCTGTCTTTGTTCAACTCAACACAGTGATAAAGATTCCATCCTGTGCTTTTTTTTCAACACATAGCATTGATGGCTGCTGCTATATGCAATTGTGGTAGTTGTAGCAAATAGACAGGAAAGATGCTCAGATGAGTCTGAGAGGCTCTTTCATTAGAGAAAACGTTTGCTAAATGGATTTTAAGGTCTGGAAGTTATTGACCTGCTGAGAAAGCTGTAAGAAACACATAACTTGTTGGGAAAGATTTAAATATCATGTAAGATCCTTCATGATGCAGTTCTTAGAACACAGAGAAATTGTAACACAATGATTTAGTATTTTAAAAATACAGTGTTTATTCCTTATGCCTACAATGTTTATTCCTTCATGCGTATTTTGTTCCATAAAAATGTTCTAAAGGTTCACTAATCAAGTTGGTCAGTGGTTGGCAAGCTCAGGTACTCTTAACAGAGTAAAAGGGTATGGACTAGTAATCATGCTTACCATCTGTTCAGTAGACATCATTGTAAATAAAGTTACCGGGATAAGTAAGTATCATTATCTTCACTTTACAGTTGAGCAAAAAGAGGCACAGACAGCTTAGGACACTTACCTCAGGTCATATAACATGAGGGAATGCAGCATACAGATGGAGGGTACAGCTGCCAGTCAAATGGGCCCATCACTGAAGCATGCTAATGTTGTTCATCTTCAGGATAATACAACAGCAGTGTTATTTATTGTTCCCGTTTTATGCTTATATAACTCTTCTGAAGAATTAACTGTTGCAGGACCTAGCCAAAGGTTGCATTATTTGTATGTAAAGCGATCAGTGACAAACCTTGTCCTCAACGCCTTTTGGCAGCAGACTGTGCTGCACAGCTCAAAGGTGTATGTCTGGGATGAGTGACCATGTCAGGATGGGATGAAAAATATGTAAGGCTGAATGAGGCTCTTGCACTGTCCTGTGCTTAACTGCATCTTTGGAGTAGAGATCAACATTTTTTTTTTTTTCTTCCGTGGGCAGCAACTTTGAATAACAAATCTCTCTTCTGAAAGACCTCTGCACGGTACCTGCAGGCCCCCCTCAGGCACTTCCAGTCGCAATAACCACAGGTTCGGTTCCATTTTGTCTGAAAGATTTTCTCTGCAGACTCACTAATAAGAAGAGAGTAACAGCTGCTGAAATGTGAAAATCTGAGAGTGATGATCTGATAGCATGTTAATGTGATTTAGCAGCCGCTAGGAAGGGCGGGCAGTGGGAGGACATGTGTGACAGTCACAGAAACCGACTGACAGTTTGGCACATTAAATCTACCCTAATGGGCTGTTTTAATCTGTCGGAGAAAAATAAATTCAGGGGGCTAAAGGAGTCCCATCTAGGACCAGTGATAGTGATTTTAATTGCAGTGCTAAAACGTTTAGGTCATAAGCGGTTTTTGAGCTAATCCAGGAAAGTGTTAAGAACAGTGGGAAAAGGAGAATTTTTCACCATGATCTGAGAAGTGCAATGAATGGGTTGAACTAAGAGTGGCAAGAAAAGTTTTGTATTGGCAGTACCTGGTAAATCACAGACTAAGGAACGATAACTGAACCTGATAATGGAACCTGTTATGCACCCCTCTGCAGCATACACCAGAGAGCTGGCCCGCCTCTGCGTGCGGCAAACTACACAATTTAAAACACCTTTTCCCTCTAGTAGCCTCAAAGCAGCATGTCCCTCCCTTCCCCCGTCCTGAAAGTCCCAGCATTCAAGCCCCTGTGCTTGCAGCTAAATAGCAAAAGAGAGGTAAAAGGTGGAGGTAGCCATGCTAGGAAACAATAAACTCACAAATTACTTTTAACTGAATCTTTTAGTAAAAAGTTTTGGTGGCTAATTAAGCCTTTGCTATGTTTTCTATATGACATAATGCTGTGACATCAAGTACTACTGGATTACATGGTTTGCAGTGGTTTTATATACTCCTATATCTGTGATGAAATTTGTGTGAGGAGTTGAAAGTGGAAGGAATCAGTATCTAAACAGCTCTATGGGTTACTGTAATGTGTTCTTGGATTTGAAAATGACAGGTTGGTTGGGAAAAATCATGATTGTTTGGGAACTCTTGGACATATCTAAACTTACTTGGGAGTCCCAGAGGCACCAGGATCAGGCCTCTCATTTTCTGCAGTTTTGATGCTTATTGCTGGTCTCTTCCTCTTCTCTTTAAAATGGCTGATGTGAGAACTCGTCTTTTAGAATGGTGCTGTTCCTTCCCAGGCTGCCCCAGTTTTGGTTTTTTGTCACTGCTTTCTGGAATTTTGTTTTCCAGTAAAAAAGAAGGCAGACAAGCCTAGAAATCAAAGTTTGTGGTATGGACACAGAGAGTCCATAACATCCAGGAGCATTCTTCACTACAGATTCCTCAAATAACTTAATTCTTTGTGAAGATGAACAGCTTTCCTCTCTAATTCAGTAGTTTGCTAATTCTTAATACTTCAATGTCATTATGTCTTTCTGTAAGAGTAAATTATTGTAGCTTATTTTCAACACAGACGATGAAAATAGCAATGTGATTCACCAGGCATTTGCTTCACTGGGGTTTAGCACTGTGGCAGTCACTGCCATTAGCTGATTCGAGATGTTCTGCTTACACATGGCTTTTGTGTTGCTCCTCTCCACTCCTGTTAAGTCAGTACATGCTCAAGTGGTGCAGTTGCTGGAGATGGAAGGGTATTTTATAAGCCCTATGCTGTGCAGATGATACTAGTTGAATGCTCTGTTTCTTATTACAGAAGGGCCAGGAAAAGAAAGTTGATGGACATATACAGAAGAGAAAGTAACAAAATGTAGAAAAGCTTCCTCACAACTTAGTAGACCATGTCCTGAAAACGTTGCTGCATACACTGGCAGTAATGTAGCGGAGCTCGTGGAAATCAGAGTTGCAGCTGATAATGCAGACTCACCAGAGCTTCTACAGCAGCAGAGCAGCGATACTTTAGAGACCACAGAGTCCTACAGCGTGGTGCTAAAGATTGAGCGGTGTGACAGTTTTAGTGTTTCGTGGACAGTTTAGTCCTTTGTTGGGCTGACAGGAATTCAGTGCTCCCATTCACTCCAGCAAACAATAAAAAAAAAGAACTTAAAGAACTCACTTCAGTTTTCAGAGACTTATTAAGCCAAAAAGAAAGGTGATTTAGTGAAAGAAGAGTAGTATCTGATGAAAAGGGGAGAGGAAAGAAGTCACCTTCACTAGCTAACACATTTTCTGTAGATGCAAAATTACCAAGTACCAGAATTTTTCAGCTATTCTGAAATTTGGCTATTGCCTTACAACTCCTGCCAGTTTTCCAAACAAAACAATGGGTTACAATTATTTTGCCAACAAGCCAACCTGAACACAAGGGAAGAAAGACACCGCTTCTACCATGTTTATGCATCAAATGCTATTGTTGCTTCTCATGAAGGACAGTGATTTACGGCAGGAGTTCAGAAACGGCACAGAAGTACAGAAGAGAGGGGTAAGATTGAGTCACCCCTAACAGGCCAGTTAGGAGAAGCCATTTGTTTTAGCAATGAACCCACACAAATTTTGCGGAATAATACTTGGGTTCCTGTAAAGAAAACAATACCAAACAGTTGAAAATATGTAAACAGGCCTGGCTCCAGGCACTCTTACCAAGTTAAAACAGAGAGAGCAAAACCAGTAGCAACAATAACACGTACCCTGAGTTCACTGCACTGCACAACATGCTTCTGTCTGCCTTTATCTGAATGGATATGACAATCCTTAAGCTGTTCAGTGCCTAGCTAACCCCCGTCTCCCCCNGAGGGCCAAAAAGGTTGTTTAATCTTATTCATCTTATTCATCTATTTACTCTTAGTAAATATTGTCAGTGTTGCAAATGCCAAGTTACATGGTTCATTTAACATTCCCCATTTCCATCTCTGGCTGACCATGGCAATGTGTGCTCATACGTGAAGGGAAATTTGCTCTTCCCAGCAGCCCACTGCAGGGTGAGGGGCCGCAGCCTTGTCCCCTGCTCTTGGGGAGCCCTGGCAGTTCATGGCAGAGCCTCTGCCACAGCATTTGTTATAATTCTTACTGTCCAGCAGCGGGGGTCAAACGTCACGCCAGCTCTGCTTTTCTTACACTAGTGGTATTAACTTAGCAGTGCCTTACTTGAATTTTAGTTATTCAGTCACTGTCCCAGTCTCAGCCACTTTTAAAGACTGCTAAATATTTCTGTTTCATTGGAGTGGTAGGACAGCAGAAATGATAAAAAATGCCAGTTATGTGGTACATATTGAAGATCCTATATAATATAGAGTACAATTATTAGCTGTTAGGGAAAGCAGAACTCTCTATTTTTCCAGCACGTATAGCATATTCCAGAATTGGCTGGCGTACTATAAGAATGCAGTATTTTTCATCTTTTTGGCAGTGGATTTCACAGGGATTGAAATTGAGTGCAGCAAAGCAAGTCAGAACATAGGCTCAGATGTCCAGCAGATGAGAGACTTAATACCAAGAAAAGGATTGGGGGTCTTAATGAAAGTTATGATATCATCATAGAGGATTTTGTACTTCAGGCTTCTCAGTCTCAGTCACAACTACCAGCCACTCCTCCTACATGCCCTGAACAAACTCCTCCCAAGTGGGCAAGATACTTTTCTTCAAGCTTTTTTAACTGAGAGTGACTTTGAAATTTTATCACCATGGAATGGTAATCACAGATAAGATTATCAGCATAAAAAGACTAATGTTTAGCAATAGTTTTAACTCCACAGATTTTAAAATTCCACACTATTTTTCATACTTAGAAAAGATAATATTTTTCTCTCGTACTCTTTTCTACTGACTTTTGGAATAAGTAGTATCACACCAGTTTAAGTGCAATTAGGTATGACATTTAGCTAGTATGTTATCAGGTGTAACGTGATGCAGAGATACTCCATTTCAAAGCTACACCCATCAGATGTGCATAGACCTGAGTTAGAGTTTGGCTGTGTTTTAGATATCCTTAAACAGACATGCTTGAGATCATCTCAAGGGCAGTCGTAGAAGTAAGAGACCAGCATGACAGAAGTTAAGAACAAGCCGTCAGCATTGTTCTGATTAAACTGTTAATCTTCATTTGCCAGTTTAAATTTGTTAGCGAGTAAAGGAAAGCAATTTTAAGTTTGGATATTCAGCTTTATAAACTGAAAAATAATAGTGGGGTTTGCCTATATGAATATTCTGAGACTTCTAATAAGAGAATAAAGTGGTCAGCCACCCAGTCACACCAAGAAAAATCTGAATTCTGGTTAGAATTGTCCTAAAACATCATTCTGTGAGAAAAATGCTGTTCGTTCTTACCAGCTTTCAGGTTAAAAAAGCCACCTTTTGTAGTGTCAGCTGAGTCAATATTACAGTTTCATGTGCGATTATAGTTCAGCTTTGCTTTCCTCAACTTACTGATGCATCTGAACAGCATCTGAAATATTTTATCTTGTAATTTCCTTGGCTTTTTTATAAAGTTAAGGAAAAATGCTTGTGGCTCAGCTGTATGGAGGCAAATATGGCACGTAAATCAGTTTCTTGGGACAAAAGCCTTAGGTAGGTAAATGATACCATGAGTGACAGATGCTTTAATTAATATATCTAGATTGAACATCAGATTTGCTTCAAGTTGCATATACATATCTCTTAATGTCTTTAGCCTAATCACTTCTTTGTAAAAGCTGCATTGAAGTCTGTAGAAAAAGAGTACCTGTCCAAGGTTCAGAAGATGTGGAGTCCAAAACAAGCAGGTCTCTAAAGTTTGCAAGAAAACTGGCTTAACAATTTAGAAATTGCTCAAATTTGAATGTTATTGATTTTTTAAAAAACATATGCCGAAAGTATGAGAACTGACAAAAGAAGGAAATTATTTAACTATTCCATGCTTCTGCACATCAGTTCAGGTTTGGAGGTGTTTCCTTCAATCCCATTTCACAGGCCAAGTTGTACTTCAGGTGGGACTTTCTTTGGATTCAGAAAAGTGAGGTGACAAAGATGCCAAATGCTGACTGTGGTAGAAACGTGATTACAGACTGGGCTATCTTTTAGTTGTCATATGCCATCACTTTTGGTCTGGATTTGGACTGGTCACTCACAACCAGAGTTTCTGGGAGCTGGCCAGGTGAACTCAATAAATATCTCAATGCTTGGTTTCCTCCCTTAATACAGTGTGCACAGCCAAGTTAGAAATTTTATGCAATATCATGCAGCTGTTTTGTGCAGATGTTGTTCAAACTGCAATGCTTTCACTTTTTAAATTGATAGAGTTTTGTATCTTCTATAGTAGTATACACATTCTAAACTCTGAATTTATGAAACAGAGATTCAAGTAGCAAGAGAAATAGGCCCTCCATGAAGATGGTACAGTTACTTTTCACCCCCCATCACAAGTTTTCCATTCTCTGTTTTCTTCACCTTCTCGTTCCTCCTGGTACCACCTCTCTGTGCTGCTCTGAGTTCTGTCTCCTTTTACTCTAGGCAATTTCATTTGTACTGTTTGTTCTCCAACTCTCTGCAATAATGCAAGGAATACAGCCTTCCACAAACATTATTTTCTCCTGTAGCTGCTGTCCCCTGAAGCGCTATTTCTGCCATATTTCTTCCTTCGCATTCTGTATGTGCTACTAGCCATAATGGCAGCAGTACTGGATCGCATGCGTGTAACCTTCTATAACTTATTCCAGCTGAAGCTCTGTATTAGCTGACAGTTTGGACTTTTCCGGGCCGATAGCCCAACTTCCTTCAGGGCTTCCCTTCAGTTCTGACGCTTCCCCCATCCCTAGGAAGGTGCTCCCCTCCGTGCGCCTTCTCTGTTGCAGAACCGATAAGCTCTGCTCCTCCTAGTCCTGTGGTGGTAAACACCACTGCTGGGGGATGTGCCCGTAGCATGGGGTCCTCCTGCTCCCATCCTTCGGCTTACAGGGTGAGTGATGCTGCTCCTTGTGCTGTACTATGGCCAAAAAAAGAGAGATACATATTAGAGATCAAACCAGAAAGCGGAGCACTGTGGTTCGGTTGCAACAGTGTAATCAGGAGCAGAATCTGATCCATATTGAATACACCAGCACACATGTCCTCATGCAGAAAGTCGATGTTCACAATGTTCCCATGTGCAGCTCTATCAGTCACTACTCTGAAATCAAACAATTGTGGCATATCCTTCTTCTCTAATTCACATATTTTGTTCCCTCTTTGTAGAAGAACTTGTGAAAAATGTTGGTGAACAGGAAAAAGACCAAAGCAGAAATTCCACAGATGCACAGTTACAGGAAGAGACAACAAGGATACAAAATGAGAGTAGTCAGGGAAGCGATGGTACAACCTGTCCTCCCAGATCCATCGTCCTACAAGTAGTCTCTTTCGACACTCCTCTGAGTGATGAATCCAACTCAGAAAAATGCACTAACTCTGATCCGAACCAGAAAGATCTCACCGATGCCCAGCAAGAAACACAGAATACAGACCCACTGAATGGTAATACTTCATCACAGAGCACCAGTCAATCTAATGAAGCTGTCCAGGGCGAAGCTGCAGCAGTGTCTGGTATCTCCCTGTCAAACATCGACAGTAATGTAAAATATCGAAATAAGGTGTTGTACAAACCACTACCGTAAGACAGTTTCTTAAGGCATGTGTAAAAACGGTGGTGTCCTGAAACCATCAAATAAAAGCTGTTTGCTATAAATAAATATCACCTTCTTGATATTAGCTATTTGGTATTCAGTAAAAATTTTTTTACATAAAATACCAAGACCTTTAGCTGAACTGGAAGAATGCTTTTAAAGTAATTTAAAGACGCATATTTGCATTTAAATTGCAGTTTTTTATTGAAGAATGAGGTAGATTTTCAAAACAGGACTATCTAACATTTTCTCTTTGAATAGGTAATTAACCTATTAAAATGCACTCCCCTTAGTTTAGGCACCTAATATGATTATTATTTCGTAAACCACATCTGTTGTACTAAATGTAATGTGAATTTTAGAGTTAACTTCAAGCAGATGGAATTTGCTAACTGTATAGTAGTCATGGGACTGTGTCATTCTCTTAATCAGAAAGATCAGTCTCCTGACTGTAGTTTTCAGGACAAGCGGAGCAGCCAGAAAATCCTTATATGTCAGAATATTTCTTTAGAATGTAAGTATTTTATCACAGGCTGACTATGGTTTAGTATCTGGTAACTGTAAGGCAGTATCAAGGGCAAGATGCCCAAGCAATAGGAATAGATGTTATCAAAGTAAAAGAAAGACACTCTGCATTTTCATTTTATTTCCTGAATTTGCTTGTTGTTAGAATAAGATTTGAGGTATTCAGGTAATAAGAGTAATCAAGGCATATAGTGACAGTTCTTTTCCTCACTTCTAATTAAAATGCTAAACTTATTAGTGCTTTTTTGACAGCGAGCCTTGCAATATTGTGCCAGAAGTATGGGGTTGTTTGAGCAGCAACACTGAAGTGTTTATAAGGATTAGCTTAGACATAAGTATATGACTTGGCATATTTCTCAAAAATGCTTTTTATGGAGAACTCCCACCTATTCTAGGGTTCCACATTCCAATTCTCCATGCTTTTATTGTTGACAGGTTTTTTCCGTCAGAAATAACAGATGGTTAATTTAGGGTCCTGAATCAAAATATTTACACTAAAATTAATTTCACAGCATTTGAAGTTGTCTAATAACAGACATTTTTGCCTTTTGACCTTTTTTTGCACCAATTTTTATATTAAAGCCCAACTTGAAATTTAAGTGCCTTAGAAAAGTTTCCCATCTCCTGGATGAGGAACACAGTGGGAAAAGCTGTATCTTTTATCTTTCAAACTATGCAGAAGGCAGTTGTGTTTTAGCTGTCCTTGGGGGTCTTTAGATGGCTGACCAACAAAAATGCTCTTTGAGAGGTCAGATACAACTCAGCATGCAATTAGTGCGTTCTTTTGCTTTGTCAATCTTGACATCCCACCTTTCCTATGAGAACAGAGATTTCTTATTTTAGAAAAAGCTAATCTCATTCATTTTCTAAGGCAGAGAATTTTCTGCAGAATGCCTTGTATTTTAACACTTCAAACTGCAAAATTTATGAAAGGAGTAAGAAGTGGCTGAGTTTGTAATAGTGTCTTTCCAAAGGCAAACATGATCTGGATGCTATTTTTTTCTGGAAGATGGTAAAAAAGGTATAATAACATGAATTCCACCAATCCAAGGATGTTCCTCAACTAGAGATGGCAATATTCAAAAAGAGTTCAGATAAATAATGACATAGAAATAAGATATTGGTTTAATTATTTTGTGGAAATAAATAGTATTGGTAAGGTCCTGAACTAAAAGCCAGAGGTCATACGAGGAAATTGCTCAGCTCTTGCATCACTAAAGAGGCAGTGGTACTTAAACCATGGACTTATAACAAGTCTTGGAAAAAGGGGAGATACGGCAGGAGACATAACTGCATCAAGAGATTAATCACACACTAAGAGAAGCAGCAAATTATTTTTAAGGCAACTCCAGAGGCTGAGTCGATGAGCCAATACTCCCTTACTGGGATCCCCCAGCTTACGTCTGAGCCATTGTAGGTTTTACAGTGCGCATCTGAATTGCTGCTGATTGCCGCAGACAGCCTTGGTACAGAAATGTAGGTTTCTCTACTGAAACTAAACAGCTGTGCTTGAAAATCTTAAACTGCTGTATAAAGATCTTTGGAAATGAAATGGAACTGAAATGATTTTTCTCCAAACCCTCCTTTACTGCAAGCTGTGCCTTTTTCTCCTGCTGAGAACTTGTAAAAAGTAGAGGCTACCCTTCATGTCATTGATAGAACACATACTGAGCCATTGTAAAATTCCCTTTCTGAACAGATCTTCAGGTTAGTTTGAAAACTGTTCTCTGATACGGTTTGTGAACCAATGTAGTCATCTATTCTTGGTGTTGTCATGGGAAATTATACTATCACAGGAAATGATATTGTCAAAATGCTGTTGTCATGGGAAATACAGAGAATTTATGTGTTCCCAGTTCTTTGGATCTTGCATTCTAGAATAGTGACTTTTCACCTATTTAGACCTGTGAATTCTTAAAATTTTTCCAGTGGAAATGTGCATCCCTGGTCAACCAGCTTAAGCCTACAGAAAGTAAGTTTGCATTTCTTTTAGTCTCATGAACCTTTCATGGATCCCCTCATAAGTAATTCATAGTCCCTCAAGTCAGAAAACCACAAGATGAGGCTGGATTTCTGATTTATGCTATCACAAATTTTTAGCAGATTGCTACTATGCATAGAATAAGCATATTGGTTAGGTGTTATTTTTAAAGGCATGTGATATTTGAAGGCTTTTTTAGTTGTCATTTTGTGTGAAACATCTGTTCACTGTGATATGTTGAATTTACTCTCATCCATCTCCTTCAGTGATTATTTGTGTTCATTTTCCAGCATAGATAAATGCCCACGTAAATGGAGAGCTTGATGAATGTTTTGCCTGGTTTCTGTAGCATATTTTTGTCAGAATCCAATACTCTCTGACCAGGTGCTTTTAGATATTCCACGCATGAAGGATGTAATATTTAATATCAAATTTACCTGTTTGAAGATAGTTGATGTTACATGGGATTTTGGTTTTAGCAGAACGATACAAGATGTACAGAAAGCACACTGCAAATGTAAGTTACACATATTGACTCCCTCCATGCTGGCCTGGCTAACTCAGGGAGACAGTCACGTTCTTCTAATGAACACAAGTAGAAACATCAACTGTGATATAGTAAGTGGATCCACTCAACTGACACAAGTGTTTATCTAAACCAAAGGCCACCCTCCGCTCCCCTTTGTGTTTGTCCTGGTTTCAGCTGGGATAGAGGTAATTGTCTTCCTAGTAGCTGGTATAGTCCTGTGGTTTTGAGCTAGGTATGAGAAGAATGTTGATAACACACTGATGGTTTCAGTTGTTGCTAAGTCATGTTTAGTCTAAAGTGTCAAGGATTTTTCAGCTTCTGATGCCCAGCCAGCAAGAAAGCTTTCTTTGTAACAGCTCTGGTCAGTCACCCCTTGCATTATCTCCTGAGCTTGATGGGCACATCGCCCTTGCCCATGTCCATTGAGTCTTCTTACATTGTAGGGGCTTATTGGTCGGTCATGATATCATTTACATTCTGATTTTATGTTATTAAGTAGTTTGATTTATACTTTAAATTTATTAACATTTCATTCTTGCATTTTCCCTATTTTCTCAATATTTAAATATCATAGAAAAATATTTTTAATATTTCATGGTCTTTTAAAATGATTTACAGAGGGACTATGTCATCGTACTCTTAAAACTTTTCTTTCCTAAGGACAGACCAGCCATGTCTGTTTCTCATTTAATGAGAAAGCTATCTATATATATTATTTAAATACTATAATCTTTTAAGTCAGCACTGAGCCTTTTGCAGAACTTTATGCTTCTAATAAACCATAGAGGAGACCTAATATTAATTTCTCAACTATGTCATAGATGTTATAAATAAATGACATATATGGTGGGCTTTTTCTGTGCCTGCCAGTTAAAAAAGTATACTGCAGGTATTTACATCACTGTAATGCACAGGGTCTGGGGCAGCAGACTTTCCAAAAACACATGGTGAGACTCAGGTCGTGGCTCTTTGAGATGAAATTAATTAGTATTGGGTTTCAGCAGCAGCTTTAAATACCTCCGCAGAGATTGTGCCAGCATGTTAAAGATAACTGAAAAGAAAGCTGTCGTGGTTTCAGTTCTTCCCGAACTTCCCTGGCGCGGGTCCTTTCCGCGGGCTGCTCTCCAGTCACACACTGCTCCAGCACGGTTTTTACTATGGAGTCACGGCCATCTTGGGGGGCCTCCGCTCCACCATGGACCTCCCTGGGCTGCAGGGGGACAGCCTGCCGTCTCACCACGGGCTGCAGGGCCATCAGCCTCCTCAGGCACCCCTCCTCCCCCTCCTTCTTCACTGACCTCGGTATCGGCAGAGGGGTTTGTTTCTCTCACGTCCCCAACCCCACACTGCAGGTTCCCCTTCTTAAATCTGTTCTCCCAGAGGCACTACCACCGTCACTGATGGGCTCGCCCTGGGCCAGAGGCGGGTCTGACTTGGAGCCAGGGGAGCTTCCAGCAGCTTCTCACAGGAGCCACCCCTGCGGCCCTCTCCCCCGCTACCAAAAAAACCCACGCCACACAAACCCATAACAAAAGGCAATGCAGGAATTTAGTATTGGAATAGTCTGCAATATTCAATACCAAAGCGAAAACTCAGGCTAAAATGTTTCACATTTCTCTTTCACAGTGGTGAAATGATTTAGTATCTTCTTAAATGGAGGGAATCCATTAAACTGTCATTGTTGTTATCTAAATGTTGATACTTACTATTAGTGTTTCTGCAAGAGTTCCTATTGCTGCAGTGCGTGTAGAAGCCTCATAACTACAAATAACACAACAGTCTCTGTTTCCTCTTCTCGCTCCCCTCTCTGTTTTCTCTCTATAAGCCATGTTTGAGATGGTCAAGGGTGAGTGTGTTGTGCCTGGTGCGGTAGCACTCAGCACAGAAGAAGATACAGCACGGGTAGCATCCCCACTTTTCACTTTTGCATCTCTGTTGATGGCCAGCGGATCCAGACAGGACTCTTTGAACCGAGGTCAGGTATTTTCAATGGAACATCACTTCAAACAAGCAGAAGGTAGCATACACATGACCTTAAATTTTTTCCCTGCTTCCCATTTGAGTATTCTAAGAAGCACTGTTCATCTATCAGGACATTATTAACACACTAGATTTTTCTCTCTCTGTACTTTCTGTAATGAGGATGGGGGGGGTAGAAGGCTGAAGTGATGTCCAGGGGGCTTGCTGACTCCTGGGGCACTGGGGCTGGGAGAATGAGATAGAAAGTAAGAAGAAAAGCAACATAGTTACAAAGATTGAAATTTCGTGTGTTAGCTGTCATTGTTCTGTCCTTTATAAAAAGCAGAAAACTCAGTTCGGTTTTCTGTGAGTAAGAGATTGAATTATAACAGAGATGGGAACACAGGAAGATGATCTATCTGCGTTCTTGGGAACTGTCACTGAATGTTTGGATGTGCTATGGTGAGGGGGTTCCCCTTTAAAAAAAGCAAAAAGGGACTGTTTTCCTCTCCTTGTACCACATCTCTTTCTAGGTGTAGTTCTTGTAGACCATTCCATTTTATGAACAGGAGTAGCTCTGCCCTGGGTCTTGGTCAGTGCAAAGGGAGAACCAGAGGGTCTCTATTACAAGAACTCCAGTTGTGACTGAATGTCGTTTTTCTCCACAATACCCTTGTCCTTTCCATCATCTCACTTTCATTTAATCGAATGTTATGAGATTAAGTGGAACTATTATAAGGTGATTTTTTTTTAAGTGATGATTTTCCTTTTCTCCCGAGTGATTTATTAATTAGTACATTAATTTTAAAACCCGCTTATGTTTAATTAAACAACTCCACGTTTCAATGATTTATAAATGCTAATTGGCACACTTTTAACTTTTCACTCATGATGATAGCCACATTAATCCTTAATATCAAAATGTAAAGGAGATAATAAATCTGCGATAAAAGAGATTATCAGTAACTTCACTCTGTGTGACGGTAGAGGACTACCCAGTCACATCGAGTTGTACAAAGCATTCAGTGTCATCAGCAGTCAGTAACTGAAAGCCTCTGGAGGCTAACCAGGTTAAATAGCAGTGGATAGATCCACATCAACAACATGCCAGTTTGATTTATGGTAACGCAAGTGGCATCAAGTAATCATCCGTGCCATGCAAATGCTGGTGACCGTTCAGTGCCACGGCAGCCCTGTAGTGCTCAGCTGAGTGTGGAACCCCTTGCATCCACGCAAAGGAGGCACAGATCGCTGCGGTACCTGGTTCGTTAGCCTTCCTTGGGCACGCTGTGTGGCTAAACAGCAACAGTAAATCAGGATCCTGGCAGCCGTGTTCATGTGGGGGATGAGGATGGGGTGAAGGTTATATTAAAAGAGCAAACGATGTGTTTATAGAAAGGATAGGGTTTATAAGATAACAGCCATTAGCAACCATTCATAGGGCAGAGTTTACCACGTAAAAAACCTTATGACAGGAAGAACGTTATGTGTGGTTTAGAGATTAATGTTTAGTTTTTATGAAAATTAAAGATACAAAGTTTTTGCTTTAAGGCCTCCACAAAACACTCCTATCCCACTCCTAAAACTCTACTAACCACTCTACATCAAGTATAAAATTTAAATATTTAAATCAAGAGATTTTACTTTCATACCTCTCCCTGTGCCCTTTTTTGTTTTTATGGATAATAATAAAAGTTTTTCTAAATCCCTCCAAAAACAACTGCAGGCTGAAAGATCTGGAGACATTCTAATTCACATTAGTCTGATTTTTGAGGCTTTAAAAGCCTTTGGAGAACTGGTTCTCTGTATTCCACCTACACTGAATTTATGTAAAGTAAGGGGGACAGTGAAGAAAGCTGCTTGGGGGAACATGGCCCATCTGCTGGTGGCCGCACTGCAGAGTGGGCAGCACCCACTCTGCCACCATTCACGGCAATGAAACAAGGACAAAATCAGTAGCAATTCTTACTTGTTTACAGTGAAGTCATGGTGAATTCATAACTATTAATTTTCTTCTTTCCTCATTCTCATTCCCGTGAGCTCCCTTTCCTCTCTTCCCTTTCTGTTTTCTAAACTGTGAGCCTCTTCTTCAACTCCAACTTGCCATCTTTCAATTTTCCTTTCAAATCACACATCATCCACTTTCCCTTTCAGCTGCTCGTACCTTCATTTTCTGGCTTTCAAAAATGTTCCCCCACCTGTATTTTTATTTTAATAACTTTTATGCTTCTCTAAGCTCATCTTCTCCACTTTTGAGACTTCTGTGCTTTTTCCTTTTTCACATTTTAAGTTCAGCATTATTAATCACTGGTGGGATCACTCAATCAATTGGTTAAAACTGAGAAGTTACTGTACAGTTAGTAAATAACACTGTAAGTTTGCTACATTCTCCCCGTGCCTACTATCTCAGTATATAATTTCCTCAGCTGTACTCATTCAAAGTTACTGAAGGAATAGTTTAAGCAACAGCTTAATATTATGATTGGCGGTTTGAAATTCAAGTTGTATCACTCAGTTTGAAAGCTGCTTGTGTCACTCGGTGTCATTGCTCCTATCTGATTGAATTAATTGAATTTTTAGAACTTGACACTGGCATCTTTCATTAACTGAGTGAAGCATATTCCCAATTTGAAAGCCTACATTAAAGAGGATTTAAACAGCACTTCTCTGCAGAGGGTGAATTTTTACTTTCAGTAAGATGGAAGATAAAATAAACCAAACCCAAACCCACTGTATTAACATTTACTCATGTAAATGTCTTCATATTTTTGTTTCGTGCTGTGATCTACTGCTTTCATTCTATCCTTTGCCTTATGGATAAACCATAACAATTAGTTAAGTCAATCCTATGCTTACTCTGGTGAGAAAGCAATTAAAGCAAGCAGTGACTGAAACCTCATTTTAACCTTAAAAAAATCAGGAGGAAAAAGTTCCTGTCTGTCTAGGGCTGCGCCCATTCTCTTAACTTGATTAACTTGCTCACTCAGGTTCCCCATCACATTTGTTTATCTTCCAGGTGAGCCTAAACACTGTAAGAAGTCAGAAGATATAGTAAAAGCCACCGAGCAGAAAGAAGCACTGATACAGAACTAGACTTGCTATTTCTTGAAAGCTTCTGACATTTCAGGCAGGACAGGTAATTTTGTCATTTCTTTCTTATAATGGGGAGAGTTTTATGCCATAAAGACTTGCTTAGTGCTATTATTATCCAGTTCGTTCGATTCCAGTTGTGGTTTTATTACAAAATCTTGAAATGGGGACACGGTACATCCCACCTTCTATGTCCCTTTAAAAGCCATTCAATATAAAGAAGGGAAAAACAATAATTTTACATCAGTGAATCCTTAATGTCAGACTAAATGATCATGCAATAAAATATCCTCAATTCATGTATATTAAATACTGGAAGTAGTAGTATTCAAAATCTGTTGTTTATGAATTTTCATTTGACCTCTGTTGCAGGAGAAAAGAGCTCTAGCTGTTCCTACCCCATGATCTCAGAGGCTGTTATCTGTCAACTTGTTCTTCGATCATCCTGTTTCTGTGATGAGTGATTGGACAAAAGTGTAAAATATAAAACCCTGAGCTGGTAACTCAAGGCACTTAACAACTCACAAGATTTCAATTGTGTTTGTTGTTGCTATTTCCTCTTCTATCCTGCTTTCTTAAACTAGCCAAAATCATTTTTTCAGCCAAAGTTGGACCTCGCTTTATTGCACCACTGGCACCAGACGTTTCCAGTTAACCATGAGACATGTGAAAACACGGTGTTTATCATCTGCCCAGGATTGCTGTTACGTGTCACTGCTACTGGCATCCAATGGAAATGGAAAGTCAAAACGAAACGTTGTTATAGATACTTGTTCATGCAACCATGCTGCATGCAACATAAAAGTCCTACTTGTTAGCTTCCTTAAAATATCTGGAAATTACAATATGTAGACTGTACAGAGAAGTTGTAGAGTTACACTGACCAACGTGCGTGGATGATTCTTCCCCGCTGTGGTGGCCGCCATATGGAGAGAACTGGTGTTTAAGAAATCACTATTCAAAATATCTCTTTAAAATTAATTAAATAGCATCCAGTATTAAAGGTTAATACAGTCTCAGTCCTATAGTATTTTGGAAGACATCAGCAATGATGTCAGCCCTGCCATGAATCTGGTGCTTATTGTTGTGTAGGGTGGAAGAGACAGCGACAGGAATACATGAAAATTGCTTCACTTCAGCAAAATACTGTGTTGCCTCTCAGACAGACCTGGAAGGTGACACTGAGGCCTTATATCGCGGTTTGTCTCAAATGCAAAGGTGACACCGTGGATCCTGCAAAATCCTTGCTAGCGTTTGTTTCATTAACAGAAAGCACCAGACCATCTTCCTCTGAGGGGTGGCGAAAATGGAGCACGCAGGCAGTTTCCTCTGCAAGAAGCCTCAGAATGAGCCCTTCAGCCCGAACTGTGCCCAGAAAGAGACTCCATTTTCATCTCCGCTTCCCTCGAGCTGCACGTGACCCCTCCTGGCTCACTCGGGCATCCCACGCAGCTGCAGCCAACCTCATTTCCCTCTGCTGGGACCCGCCAGGAAACTTCCACGCTCCCCTTCATGTTGTAGGTGCTCGGGTGGCTTGGGTCACTGCACTCCCAGTTCTCCTTTTCGGACCCTGTGGTTGTTACCTCACTGACCAAAAAGTCTTTATAATCAGCCATGGTCCGCTCTGCATGGGGGCGGTGGCACTCCCCGCTACGCAGAGGCCGACGGATGAGTGAGTCCTGTGTGCTATTCATCTGCTGCATCAGGGATCTAACCGGAGCTCAGCAGGCATCAGGCTCAACCTCAGCAAGGGCACGCTTTGTCCCGATCGCAAAACAGTCACCCCGGACTGAGGGACCCTTACACGTCCATACCTGTTGACTGTCCCTTTTCTGACAGCGGAGCAATCGAAATCGAGCTGGGAACAGTGCAAGCTCCGAGCCCTGGGATGAGGGCATGCCAAAAGGTGGAATTCCTGTCATTGAATATGTAAGCCATATACATGCTATGCATAAGTAGCGTGCATAGTTTTAACTTAAGAAATGTTTGTGCATATAGGATGTAAAAAGTGCGTTTAAATTGTTCTGTGTATCCAGTCCAGGGCTTGTATTTAGCATGGACAAATTTCTGTATAGTGCAGTTAATGACTGAAATGTTAACAAATGAAATTGTATCATATATGTTATAATGCAAGCGATATTTTTTGCTAAGAGTTAAGAATTTATATATTCTCTGCTAGTGTTTGAGCAAATCATTAGTAGCCTGGACCACTCTGTGCACCTTTGCATCCTTTTTTGGGAATGTTGGACTCTTTTTTTTCTTTTCCTTTATAATAAAATGTAAACCATCTTATGGCTTCTTAATGTCATTATGACAAGAGAAGAAACGTAACGGTCATATCAGACTTTTTTTTAAATTGTAAATTGCCATATGCTGTGGCAGTGGAAGATCTTGTTTAAGATCTGAGAACCTGGGACCTTATTTCACATATGCTGAGCATCTGCAGTTCCTACCAAATTTGAAAAGAACAAAAGATGACTGATATCTTTAAAAACTAGGCCAGTTAGGTGTTTGTTTGTTACAGAGTGTTCTTCAACATTGTAATTTATGATTCACTGAGACTGAAAGTCTGGAGCAATCAGAATTTAATGTTTTTACTGTATTTTCAATTTCAGACTTTTACCATAGTTGAACTTGACTTTTTTTTCTGTGTCTCTATCCCATTGTGATTTATATACTCTGCCAGAGTTTTCTGCTGGAAATACAAGCAGAAATTGTAACAGATTCTGCAGAGTTCTCAGAGCATCCTGTGGGGGCCTCAGCGTCCTGTTATTATAGCCAGCACCAAGACCTCCCATGCAGAAATTAGAAGGAGCTCCTGATCTGACGGGAGGCACTCATTGCCTGCAGAACTCATTCATTAATATAGGAATGTGATTTGTGTATAAATAATCTTATTTGCTCATTTGTATTCAGTTTTAATCATTGTGGTAGATGTTACTGAAATACAAGAAGAAGAGTCCTTAGTTTTTCTTTAATGCCAGCTGATTCTCTTTCTTTCTTCTTTTATTCTTAGCAAGATTTTAGCTGGACGTGACCCAAAGCTTAGTGTGTTGTTTGGATGAGGAGAAATTTCCTTGGGTGGAGAAGACTGATACAGCCAACACGTGTTAGTTAAGGCTTTGACCTTGGGTGACATTTGCACTCGGGTGGCAGAAAGGCTTCTTGAGAGGGCCTCTCCCTGAACAATAGTTCATCCCTGAAACCTGTAAGGCTGCGCTACCAAAACACTGCATGGGGCCATAAGAAATGGTGTTTGTATATGCATCTCTCCCACAGCATTATGGGCATGTACCCCTGCATTGAGCACACTGAGGAGCTGTAGCTGTAGATTAGCCCTCAAGAGTTTTATTTTGTAATTTTATCTTGAGATATCTGACATATATTATGTAATATTGTTATGGGTTATGATCTAGCCAGTATTTTTTTATTTAATTTTCAACAAGGCAATCTACAACTGTGTGTTTTTATTCTGCTGTATTTGTCCGTATTTCCTATGATGATATTTCCAAATAAATTTGATTTGAGGGCAAGGATCGTGAAGCTCCTGAGTGTTAGTTACAAATTTGCTTTCCTGAAGTGTGTTTGCTCATTTGTGTATGGTTGTCTTTGAAAAGTGACAGAGCATAAATCGTTGTTTCCAACACTTCCACCCGCTTGTGACTCCACACTTTTCCCATAACTGTGCCAGTTTGCCATACAAGCTCACTTGCATCCTCATAGCACTCTTGAAACCAATTTCTTTACCTGAGTCTTGCCTTCTTAGCCTTTACTGCTAAAATAACCCTCACATGAAGAAAACCATAGCCAACAGAACATTTTTTTCCCCCCTAAAAATTCTTACCATGGGTTGGTATTGATCGAATCGCTGGGACTGTTCATGTTAGCAACAATTCTTCAGGAAGGGTATAACTTTCAGAGGCACCTCCATGGCATGGGGTAAATTTAATCATCCAAGTTCAAAGGAGCAGGGAGTAAACAGGGCCCCTTCCTACTCAGTTTGGAAATGAATGGAATGAATCCCATTGACCTAGATGTGTATCATATCCTAGCAAGGTACATGATGGAAATAAATCAAGACAACTATTTTGTACCATAGTCTTTGCAGTTCCTTTTTCCCAGATGCTATCCCAGGTACATACGCCAAGGACCTTCTCCTGTGTATAGATTCCAGAAGTCAAAGAAGCCACTACTGTGACCAAAATGACTTCAAATTAACAAATAAATCAAGATCCCCAGTGGTAAGTGTCTAAAATGTGTATTTTTAACAGACTATACGGTTATTACATGAGAAAGACGAAAATGTAAGTACGACTAACATTCTTCAACAGCAACTTAAAGAGACTTAAATTTACAGTAGTTTAGCAGGTGATGGTTTGTCTGAGGGGGGAGTGCATCCACTTTTAAACCATTCTTTGAAAAATCACATCCTTGAAAACTGGTATGAAAAAATGAGTGGAAATGGCATTTAATACTATGAGGAAAAGAAAGTGTCCTCTGTCAAACACACTATGCAAACATTTGGGCCACTTCCCTTGGATAATTTTACTTTCCTGGTCATTTAATTATTTAATGGGTCTCCAGAGACCCCTTTTCCATGTCCCAGGACAAGCATTCAGAAGTTTTATCAAACCGTGAATGTCTAAGTAGTCCCCTGGGAACAAAGAAGCAAGTCCTAACCACAAAGTTTTAAGTGTGAAAAATGTCTTATAAAAACTAGGATTTTAACTGTTTTGGGCTGAACTTTGCTGCAAAATACTTCTTTTGTGCTTAGGCAAGTCCTTTGCCTGCAGCCCTTTTGTGGAGAACTGTTGGAAAACTTTCCATTAGCTGAGCTTGGATAGATAGTACCTTAATCAAATACGCTCTTCTGACAAATTACATAATATGTGAACTTTGAAGCTGATGAGTTTTATGCATTTGTAACATCCTGTATAGATCATTATTACAAACCTGAAGTAATATAAAATTATACGTAAGTAAGGTGGTCAAAATCAAAACGGTGGGTATAATCTGTGCCTTGAGCTGGAACACAGTTAAGCAGAATTGGTGGTTTTTTCCCTTTTGTTTGGACTGTAGTTATAAAGCTATCTCATCATCACATAAAGCCTAATGCTGATGCACTTACAAGCAACACTCCTGAACCTGCAAGAAGGACTTTCTTTAGAGTAAGACTTTGACACTTGTGTCATAATACCATGAACAAACACCAAATAACATGAAAGTATTTGCTATTTATTTGTATAAAGCCTGGTATGATTATCTTAATCCAAATTCAATGAGCCAAAGGGTCAAATTCACCTATGACGCAATTCCATGAAAGCCAAGAGAGCCGGTGTCATTATACCAGGAATTCATTTGATAACTGGATAGTAATTGGTTGTCTCTTGCTTTCTCTGTATGCAGCTGGTTTACCGATTGTTTTCTGCAGTGGAGGGTACTCTGCAGGTCTAATGTCTCTGTACAAAGCACTACTCAACTTTAAGCCATCTTCAAGTCTTTTATGGAAATTCCTTTTCCTTGAAACCTCTTTCCTTTGAGAGAGAACTGTATTTTTCTTACCAGTCAGAAATGAACATTCACCTTTATTGTTTGGGGCACTCCAGTCGTTTACAACTGGAATGAAGGACAGCATATTTGTGTCAAGAATTGTAATATGATGCATGATGCATCTTTATTTTAGCATTCCTGTCCATGAAAGACCCCTATTCTGTTGGTCACAAGGTGGTTTGGGGTAGGGCAGAACTGTGACTGCAGCCAGAGTAGTTCTGGGGGACGTGTGTGTGTTCTCAAGCAAATAGTAGGTACAGGAGCAGGGCTACAGAGTTGATATTTCCAGTAAATTAGAGAATAAAAATGGCATGAGCAATTTAAATATTATTTATAATTGACCTTCATGTCTGTTTCTAATATTCAATCTGCTGAGTGTTTAAAAAAGCAATTAAAAGTCCCATATAATGTTAAAACCCTTGATAAATGTAATAAACAAATGACATATTCAAAAGAGAGAATCTATGTCCCATTAGGAGAGAAAAAGGAAGCTGAGAGCAACATATGGCAGTATAATTAGCATGATTAGGGAAGCACATCAACAGAATTTATGCTGCAGGGAAAATGTAATAAGAAACCAACACACTTTCCTCACTGCCTTGAAAACTGCAAATATCGCTCTCTGAAAAGGAGAGGATGCAGAAAGGCTCTCTGGCATTTAAAGCTGTAACTTGTGTTCTTCTGTCATTATTAAAGATGCACAGAGCCATCTGCAAACCATTTATTTTTTGCAGAGTTCACATTGTCCCATTGCTTTGATTAATAAGGAGCAATATTACACCTCAGCTGCTTTTCAGAAAGATGCTATTTTGGAAACCTAATTAATACTCATTCCACAGTTAGCTTGAGGTGTTCGTTAGTGCCAGATACTGAGTTCTTATTTGTTTCTCATTATGTGGAGAGTATTGCTTCTCAATGCCAACGTTTTTGGTTTTCATTTTGGAATAACCTTTTGACACTCCCGCTTCCCACAGGCCTCCCTTCAGAAGAGCTAATAACACCTGTCATCATTATTTTAACATGCCTATTATGTCTGTTGAAGACAATGTGGGCTATTTACATAGATAGACTATCCTGATGCACAGCAAATATCCCTGCCATTTTCTGAACAGTTGGGCCAAAGAGAAGAGCAAAATTTAGAAACTCGGCAATGCAATTCAAATCTCAGCTTACCACTAAGGGTCAGTATTTACTAAGCAAATGAATCATTACAAAATTGAAATCGAGTATATTTGGCCAAGCAGTAGTACAAAATACTTTTTCTGCCCTAAAAAGCCCATATTCTTTAATTAAACAAAACAAACCCTCAAAAAAAGCTATAGCAGAAATATAGATATTGAACTTGTATAAACTCCATCAGCGAAATTTGCTGTAACTGGAGATGAGTTGCATCTTACCAAGCAGCCTGAGGTTTAGTAGAGGTGCACAAATGGCTTGTTTGAGATTTGCCCAAAGTGCTGCTATCCTCACTGCAGGATAAAGGAGAGAATACAGCAAAACATAGGAGGCATTTAGTATCTACTTTGTTGCCAAGTAAAATGCTCTGCATGAAAAGGTCAAATGTAATTGCATGTGTCAGGAACCAACAGAACAACTGAAACTCTTACTGCAGCTTACCATTGCACTGAGCTGCTAGGGGAAAAAAAAAGAAAGAGAAGAAGAAAAAAAGAAAAAAAAGAAAAAGAGAACAGCTGTGGGCCTGAGCCCAACGTGGATGCCATAGGAGAAGAAGAAAGGGGAGCTTTAGGGACAGCATGTTTTAAATATGCCCTTACGTTGTACCCCCAGGGTTAGGGGATAGATGATGCCCTGTGTACTTCAGGAATAAGGTCCCTCATAAAAACTCCTGTGCCTCAATCTGTAAGAGGAAGAAAATGTTGCGGGGAACCCTACAGTGAGCTAGGGACATGTCATTGTACGGTGCCAGCTGCTGGACTCGTACAAAAGCAGCCCCACAGCACACAGGAGCCCCGCTTACGTCCCTCCCCACCCACCCACCCGCAGCACTGCAGCCTACCCAGACCAGCTCTGGCGAGAGCTTGGACAGTCACCCAACGGTTTGCCTTGTGGAATAAAAAAAAAAAGCTTTTTTTTTTTAAAGAGCAAAAGCCGCCACCAACCTGACCCTCGGTATTGTAGTCTGTTAGAGGAAGTGCAGACAGACTGGAAGTTCCTTCCTTACTGACTGGCCTGGACCCTGGACAACGTGGGAGTCCCTGGCCCAGGCATAGGCAGCGGGACCTCTGCCTGCAGCCCCACCTTGGAGTCGACACAGTAACATCAGATGTGATAGTTTTGGTTCAGTAACACCAGCGGTGCAAGAACTAATGGAGATTTTTCAGTTTACATTAGTGGGGAGAAATAATGACATTACAAGAAGACAGTGGGGTAGTCTTTGAAGACTTCAAGAGCATTCATGGCAATCTCAAAAAAAAAAGCAAGAAAGTCCATAATTAAATTGATAGCAGGATAAGAGAAGCTTTCCTGTACGCTACACATCATATTTTCCTGAAGGAAAGTATGCTGTTGGCCAAAACCTGTGGCCATTCTCAAGCAACATTCCTCTGACTTCAGTGGAAATTATGCTTTAGAAAGGACTTGTAAATCTCGGCTCTTACTTTGAATCTATTTAAGTATTATCTGGTTTTGCACCTGGAGAATAAACAACATATACCATCCTGGAAGTCAAACCATGGAATTTTTCCAAACAACTTGTTAGGAGAATGTCTCAATAAATCTCTCTGAAGAGAAGAACCTGTCATGGAATAATAAGTACAGCATAAGAAAAAGAAATAAGGCTGTAAAATGCAATAACAAAACGCCTTTAAACCACTGTACATTAATGAGTTAAGGGATACTGGGAAAAGACTGAGATCAGTCCGAGGAGACAGCTTCCTTTCAATTCTGCAAATAACATTTCCTGCAATACCTTGAAAGCAAAAGCAACAGCAAACATACCACAGCATGGAAAGGTGGTAGATTTAAGAACATGGAGAGGGGAAGCGGAAAAAGACACAAATCAGAGTCGCTCATTAAGAAAGAACTATGTTCATTACTTGCCTGGGTCGTTTTTTTCATCTTTCTTTTTCCACCAGCCGTTTTGTGGAAAATGGGCTAATCCAACACATCTCTCAAAATCCTGCTCCCACCAAACCTGCAAGACTCCCCAGCAGGAGCAGGTGTTGTGAGAGGAGACAGCTCAAACAAGGAACATGACATCACCATCTTCCTTCAAGGTGTTTTCATATTGGCATTTTCTTTGAGGCAATTGGTGTTCACTAACTTTTGGTTTACTTTCTCCATCCCCATTGATTTGTTTAAAACAAAAGATGCCATTAATGGATTTTGGGGGTTTTAAACCATGCTTTCAGTGACATAAACACCTTGGGCTCCCACTGACTCCCACAAAGAGATCTATATTGTTCAAGTGTACCTACGTGGAGCTCACCATGCTGTGAGACAACAAGAGGTTTCAATTACACACCAAAGCATATGAGAGGCTCTCCATCTAAGGCTGCTGTTTTTAAATGTCAGAAGCTGTGCTGAAACCCAGAAAAGACCTAGTTTAGTAAGCAGACTGCTTTTCCTGACCTTCCTTTTTGATTTCTCCACACCCCGATATTTCTGTCATGGGGTTCACTGACAAGCCACTGCAGTGTTTCAGCTCTGCTTCATGACAAGCACTTTTTTTCTGGGCTCTCTTGTTTTACTGATTCTTTCCTTGTAGCTCCACTTGCTGTATGTCTCACAAGTTCAAGATCAGACAGAGGGGGTTTGCTTATCTTTTTAAGCCAAAAAGTGGCTGATGTATTAAAAAAAAAAAAAAGTGCATGCTGACTTTGTCCTTTGGATGAGGTCTCACCAGCAAATGATGTCAGCGTGGATCCATAATAAAAATCTTTGCAACAGGTCCTGTCCCATTGCCAGAAAGGACAAGTCTATTCCTGTAGGCAGACGTGCTGCTTGCATAACCTTCAGTCAAGAAAGAAAGAATCAGGCTTTTAAAATGATAAAACACAGCTGGAATATTTAGAGATGGGGAGATGATAAGACCTGGATTTAGAGATGTATCTAAATAGTAGTGTGGCTATCTGAGGCTCTTATCAGACCTTGATGCTTCATCCAGATCACAGCTGTAAAACACAATAGTTGTCCTCTTGTTGCTGCAATAACGATCCTGGAAACACACAGATCCAGTTCAAAATAAATCTATTTTTTATTTTTTCCTATTATTTATAAAGTGTAATCCTCCTCAAGTCCAGCAGTCATCCTGAAACAGGGTGTTCAGTGATGAATTCTCCAAGGTCTTATCATGTGTTTTGTGTTGCCTTTGAAATTTTGAGATTCCAAAGTGCTCGATAGCTTGTCTTGCTATCAAGTATTATAAATCACGCACATTTTTTTCATTTGCCCATAAGTCCTAGAGAGACCTCATCTGAAGCCTGTGAGTACTGATAACCAGCAAAAAGCCATCAATATCAAATGCACTTTATTAGCTAGCAACCCGGATAGATGGTGCAAGGTTAAACACCAATGACTGTTTCACAGCTGGGAGTACTGTGGCAACGAGTGGCTATGTGAAGAGCCTGGTGCTGTGCGAAAGCAAAGCTGGGACCAGAGCCCAGCTCTTATTGCTACCATTCCAGATTTAACTGTGCCATTCAAATGGTTTCTGAAGGGTCACTTCCTTCTTTTTTGTTGTTTGTGGCATAAAAAGCCCTCAGTCCCATAGCTGCTTCTGCACAGCTGAAGAGTCTTTCTTTTGGTCCTTCTTGCATGCCCATGCTGAGCTGGAGTCACAGATCCTGTTTGCAGTGTTTCTACAGAACATGGCAATGAAGAGGACAGATACAGATGGAGGGCGAAAAGATGGCTCCCAAATATACAGAAACACTTGTTGACAGATCCTGTTCTCAGCAGGTCTTCGTGGAAGACCTCGGTTTGAGAGTGAAATCAGCATGCAAGGCATAGACAAAAGGCTCTGTCTTTTCGTACACTTAATTTTTTTTTTTTTTTTTTTTTTTTTTTTTTTTCTAGCTCAGCCCTTCAAAAGAGACTTAAAGCAGTGGAAAGTTAATACAAAACAACAATGAATTGGTTTAAAAATTGGCCATTGATAAAAAAGGAAAGCATCTGTCAATTGCAACTTTGAAGAAACACTGTTTTCCTTCTCCACCTTATTCCATTTTACGCCATAGAGTTTGCATGGTCTAACAAATGAAAATGTTGGTACGAACGATGCCAAACTTCAACCAAGAACCCTAGGGCTCACACACATGTTAAATCACTGCAGCTTGATATGCTACCATTTACTGGCTGAAACTGTGACAAACAGTGTAGTCTGTCCCTCTTTCTCAGAGAAGGCTGTACCCTGTACTTGCTGTAGGTGATGAAGGTGAGTATCGGCATTTCCCACGGCTCAGCCGGCGCGTGGGACCCTGCTTACGGGTCTCGCACACTCCTGTGTTTTCCCTGACTCCCGAACCGAAACTTTTTCTAATGCCTCCAGATAACAATGATCTTGCATAAAGAGAAATTGTTTTTGTTGATGTGACTAGGCAGCCTCAGACCAAAAGCAAGACAAGTTCTTTAAGCTTGCATATCCAGGGAACATGGGGAAGAATGTCTTTGCATCCTTCTCTAGACTAAGAGTCACCTCTGCTTACTTTGTTTCTATCTACATTACTGCAAGCAACTCTAAGGATACTGGTAAAAGCTGCCCTTAACTGAAAGGATCATTTTATACGAACATTCCTCTGCACGCTAGACAAACCCACTATGTTGTACAGTATACAATCTTGTCTAAATGAACATATTATATATTTTGTAGCTTTAAATCAGTTTTATTTACAACAGGCCTTAGAGTACAGCTCACGCGGTAGTTAAGCTCTGACAGTACTGACATGAGGTCGCTAACACATTTGCAAATTACATTTCTAAGTCATAGAAAATGAAAGAAAAAAGACTTTAAAATAACTGTTTTATCTTCAGGTATAAGGATCACGGAACATGTTTGCAGGTGGCTGTAAAACCCATCCAAGGGCGTTCGCCAGGGAGCCCCGGCGCCGCCGGTACGCCGAGCGCTGCGGTGCAGGGACGCAAGCAGTGGCGAATGGTCTGACGCACGCACGGCTGCGCAGTTCAGTTACTCTTCATGACGGGGCTCGAGGTGGCTCCGCGCCGTTTAATGACCCCACTCCTCTTCCCTTTCGCTAACTCCCTCTTCTTCCTCTGGAAATGCTGAATCGCTCTGACTCTTCAGATGCTTAATCCCTGAAAATACAGAAGTCACAGTTAAAGTTGTGTTAGCTCATGTCAGACATTTTTCTTCCTGAAGGAAGAAACAAACAAAAAACTCAAACTAATGGCAAGTTTTTTAATGCCCATTTTGACTCGCTTTTTCACGAACCTCTTAGTTCAAACAATACTATGGTGTATTTCCAACAGAAATATTCTCTTCCTTGAATGTAGCCTCTTAAGAAATTTATCAGGTTTTGTTGAAAAAAATGCTGAGAGACACCTTCTAGAAGAGAACAGTATTTGCTTCTCTTTTCCTTGGTAATCCTTGATCAGCTTAGTATTGCCCAATCTCAAGCGAGTTAAACGTTTTCAAGACTTTCCATGTCATGGAAAATTATGGAAAATAATTTGGAAATTATTCTACCAGAATTTCAACATGAGCATCTTTCTGAGACCAGTCTGCTGAAGGTCATCACTCACACAGACCCTGTGCCCCATGATCACAGCTTGCCGTGCGTACTAGAGGTGTTATCCAGCGTGCGTCCCCATAGTCTGCACATGACCTGCAGAGCTGTCCTGATGCAAAGAGACTGCTGCACCCAACAGAGAGCAAACTGCTGGCACCAAAGCCATGACAAGATTGGATCTTTTCTCACATGGAGGCTGTATTCTGTTGACCTCCAAATACCACGTGGGGCTGGCTGAAGAGGGTAAATACCCATCACGGGATATTTGGAAGTTTAGGTTGGTGGAAAGTTGTGAAATTCCTGCTGCTGGCTGGTTTCAGCCAGCAAGCGAAGTAGGATCTACAAAAGTTAATCGAATTGCAAAGTTATTTTCCCTGTCCCATGTTCAGGGCCTCAATGAATGGGCCTAATGCCATCTTCTCAGCTCTGCCTTGGTGTGATAGAAGAATTCAAAAAAGGAGGCAAAATCAAGCTGAAAAGATGACAGAAAGGAGATACCGGAGATGAAGGGTTGTTATTTAAAAAAAAAAATCTAAACAGCAAAAAATGCACAAGATTAGCTTCTGGGTCCCCTAGTTTTTGACAAAAACAGTTGTAGTGGGAACATAGCTCTTAGTAAAAAATGTGTGATTTCAACAAAATGTAAGCCTGAATTAGGTTTTCTGGTGTCATTACTGCCATAACATGGAAACATTTTTGGTTTGATTACAGATCACACACAGTGCTACTCACCATTTCTAGTTGTCAGGAGAAAAAGCTTCCCTTATGCATCAGCTCCTCTGTTGAGGAGAAATTGCACCCCAGCCGCTTTAGATGACCACAGCTGGATAATCAAACACCCCACTGTCATAGCACTTTGTCGTGGTTTAACCCCAGCCAGCAACTAAGCACCACGCAGCCGCGCACCCACTCCNTAATGAAATGACAACAGTAATAATAAAAGGATTGGAATATACAAGTGATGCACAATGCAATTGCTCACCGCCCGCTGACCGACGCACCCGGAAGTCCCCGAGCAGCGATGCCCCCCCTCCAGTTCCTAAAACGTCATATGGTATGGAATACTCCGTTGGCCACTTTGGGTCAGCTGCCCTGACTGTGTCCCCTCCCAGCTTCTTGTGCCCCTGCAGCTTTCTTGCTGGCTGGGCATCAAAGGCCAAAAACCCTTGACTTTAGACTAAACATGACTTAGCAACAACTGAAACCATCAGTGTGTTATCAACATTCTTCTCATACCTAGCTCAAAACCACAGCATTATACCAGCTACTAGGAAGACAATTAACTCTATCCCAGCTGAAACCAGGACACACTTGTAGAGGTACAATTTTCAAAAAAAGGGTGCACCCTTAAGGCATACAGGGCAAGATCCATATTACGTCAACTTGTGAGTAAAAGGAATTGATGGTGTAGGTCCAAGAGTCATGACCCCAGCATCACTTAACCTGGAGGTTCCTACACTTCACCGTTTATGTCCACACCACTCCAAAATATGGGATAGTTTTTTCCAAATACATCACTTGGAAAAAATTTCAACTTCAGTTATTCCAGTTCAATAGTTACAAATAGCTGAAAACAGGATCTTACAACAGGTCATACAACAGGAGTGCAGCCAGCTCCACTTCCAACAGGAGCCCATCACTGCTCTGTGCTGGGCTCTGGGCTTCTCTCTCTCTTTTTTTCCACACAAACGACAGTACTTGGTTCCCTGGGAAACTGTTGTTCAGATGTAAACAAGTAAATAAATTAATGCTCCCAAGCCACAGTACTTGTAAGTGTGCCCAGCAATAATCAAACCATTTCCAATTAAGTAACTGTGATACATGATGAAATACTTAGGGTGCTCAGCTACTGCCAAGCTGGCTTGTTTAGCAACACCCTTTAGTAAGACAAACACTTTAAATATGATTTCACCTAACTATAGGTTAATGGACATTCATTTCAAAATGATATTGTGTTTGTATGGCAAATTCGTCTCTTGTTGTTTACCTCTGGACTTAGAGAGCCATTTCTTGCACATTCATGGTACCCATTTAACAGCTGCTATTCAGTACTTCAGACAGGAATTGCTAGGAGCCAGAATGCATCATTTTTCAGGGAGTTTTTCAAAGATGAATTAAGGAAAGTTATGGACAGGAAAGAAGGCATGTGGTATACAGTTAGTTTGATGAAGCTTCATGGAACAGTATTTTTGGTAGGAGCGAAGACTTTTTGCTATGTGGTTTAATTGCAATTTTCAATATTAAAATTGCAGCAAATGAAGAGAAATTACATCAATGAGTGTTACCCATTGATTTTCACGTAGCAGGCAGCTATCAATCTTATTTAATGATTGTTCATAACCTCTGTTCTACAGCCTGCCTTCCCCTCTGCCAGTCATTTAATACCAGAGTGTTATTTGGAAGTAAAGACTTACAGGGTTTCCTGCATTGACCAGTAAGTGCACACCACTCAACATCATTATTAATAAGCCTCAAGATGTTCTGACAGCACCAAGTTGTCAGAATTAACTGACCCTATTTGTGGCATTATGAAATAAGACGCTCAGGTATGCAATGAAATAAGTTAGCGTGAATCGACACACAGGTCATGAAAGTCCTGTCAGTAACACACGGGCATGCGTGACAGAAAAGGCTGGTGGCTTTCCTGAAAAGATACCTTTCATGCACAAAGCATCAGAATTTACAGCACAAAAAAAAGTCTGCGGTAATAAAAATATTTAGTTAAATGATAGCAATCATACTCTTAGATCAAAAGCTTATCTAGCTACATAACATTGCAGTAACCCGCAGTGGCTGCCAAGGGTGGTCAGAAGACATTGGACCTGGGCACATCGTCCAGGAGCACACTGGCACATCCATCCACAGCTCCTGCCAGCTAAAACAATTCAAGAGAAGAGGCCATTACAGTGGCTTTCCAGTGTCACTCCAGCATGGTTACTCAAGATGTATGCCCTACCAATTGTCAATACTAAGGTGGAGCTTTAGCCACAGAGATATTTTTTCCTAAGTTGGATCTATTCATACCCAGTATCTTTGTTTAGCAATATCTAAATTGTTTACTGAAAGGTTACATTCTGCTAGAGACTGAGTGAGGACTTATTACTCAGGTCACCCCCAGCTGTTGTTTTACAACTGCTACTATGGTAACGCTAATTTATTAGAAAGGATATTTCCTTCTCATCTGTTCAATATTCATACACCCGTAAGACGGTTCATGCCCTCAGCTTTCTCAAACAGTAATCAAGAGACACCAGAATGCTGTTGTTTGTTTGGGATTTGTTTCTATTCATTGATGAAGCACAGTAGTAAAAGTGAGCAACAAATACAGACTCTAAGATTTTACTCATAGAAAAAAACAAAACAAAGCCAGGATATTTGGGGGGATTTATGGGGATATTTTAGCAGATATTGTTTGTACATACAGCAGATCCAAGTTAGAAACATCAAGTTACTGGTTCCACGTAAACTACACAAGCTTCATAATACCAGTTGCAAATAGGGAGGACTGCAAATGTTGATCCACAGAGTCACCCTGCCTCATCCATGTCCCTTATTCCAGGCAGCGGGTAACTCTGAATTTGTGGGCACCCTCACCTTCCTGAAGCACTGTGCCTCCTGACGCCCTTTCGTTTCTCCCACAGCCCTGCCCTCCCACCCGGTTGCCCTGCCCTGCTCTCCCTGCACGTGCGGAGGCGGCTCAGGGGGTCCGAGCCATCCTGCTGACCCCACCGGTCCCCAGTGCCCACCGTGCCCGACCCGACTGCTGCTCCCTAATGTCCCACCCTGGCTGGGGCTTCGCTCTTCACCTGGGAGGTCTGACAGCAAAAACCCCCTTCCAGCCCCTTCCCACCAGCCCCTGGCAAGGATTTCATACCCACAGTGTGTTCAAACTCACTCTTACTCTGTCTTAAAACAAAGCCTGTCCTAACACTGCCTCTTGGTTTCTTTTTCCCTTCCCGCCCGCCTTATTTTTATGCTTCTAAAGCCAGCAGGACAAGTATTGTTTTTCCTCAAAGGGCTCCTATTTCACTGCAGGTAATTTAATCCAATTAATGTTGATGAAGGAACCCTTAATTCCAAGCTATATTCAGCAGCCATGTACTAATACACTTTGAACTGGTAATTCTTTTTAGATGAAGTCACTGCCTCAAAGCATATTTCTAGATTACTTATAAATTATGAGTGCAAATGAGACAACTTTCTGACATTTTTGTGGTCACATAATAACATCTATGTTGTTTAATCAACACCTGTCTTTTTGCTTCTCTCCATCTGACCAAAGCACCAGATTAGAAGGCTAAGCAGTGTCACAAGATACGAAATAACCAAGGGTTCCTGAATTAAATACCTCCTGAAAAAAAAATTCAAAAATTGATTTGAGTAATTAAGGCAGCTCCCCCTCTCAAGTAATTAAAGCAGCTCCCCGTCTTATTTAACACTTCTTCCTTCACCCCGCTTCACTGCCCAAGGAACGGAGTTGACATTTACCAAACTCAAGGTTGAAGTCTGGTTGGCAATTTGAATTCCCTAAAGTTTGAAGGGTTATTTAGTTTTATGATTTGGAGCTGATCCTCTCTCTATCAAAAACACATTTCCTGATTTTCAGAAGGCAATGAAAGGCAAAGCTGAGCTACTGACAAAGCAGCCTGATTTTCAGAATTTCAGAACTCAAGTCACTTTGAAATTATGAAGCAAACAAACCTGGCCAAAGAGGATAATGGCCAAATAAACATGTTTACTTTATGCCAATCCTTAATGAAATATGTTCTGGATCCCTCAGCAAAAATGAGAATATAAAAAAAAAAAAAATCATGCATTCATGCCACTAAGCAGGAAGAAAGAACTTTTCTTTTTTATGGAACATTTTGTTTTGAATTTATCAGTCAAATATGTTTTGACTTCTCTGAGACTCCTTCCTCATTTTTTTTTTCCAGCTGAAATGAATTTTTAAATTAAAAAAACCAACAGAAAAAATCAAAACTAATGTAATGAAAATGCGCATCCACCACAGGTCTTTGGCTAAGTTGGATGTGGTGGGGGACAGTTGTGAAGGTGACAGAGCCCGGAAGAGCTGTCAGGTCTTCAGGGTCAGCCTCCTCCAAGCACAGGAGTGGCCCATACTGATACAGGAGGACAAGTAGCAGTACCAGAAGACCATCCTGGCCAAGCAGGGACCCCATGACTGAGCTCCAATGCCAAAAAGATGATGTGTACAGTGGATGAAAGTCAAAACAAGGTAAAAATGAGAAATATGGAAAAAAATACAGGCCCACAATACAGGGAGGGTGTTAGGAAAGCTCAAGCTCAGCTTGAGTTGAAACTAGCGAAGGGTGTCAGGGGCTATGGGAAGAGTTTCTTCCCCTACCATCACAGTAAAAGAAAAACAAGGAAAATGTGGGCCTGCAGCTGAGTGAGGTGAGCGATCTCGACATAGACAAGATTGAGGTGCCCAATACCCTCTTTGCCTTGGTCTGGACTGAGAAGGTCTACCAGGCCTTTGTGCCCACACACAATGTTCAAGGAGGAGCGGAACGGTTGAGTCAGCCACCCCGTGAGAAATATTGACCCGCAGAAGTCCATGGGGCTGGTGGGCTGCATGGGAGGGTGCAGAGGGACCAGCTGGTGTCAGTGTGAGGCCATTCTCTGTCATCTTTGAAGGGTTGTGGAAACCAGGAGAGGTCCTCAATTACTCACCATGCATTAGGCTGTGCCTGCAATACTATATTTGTCCCCACCCCGTACAAGATGTTGATAAACTTGTTCAAATCCAGTGGAGGCCACCAATTGGTCAGTAGCGGTCAGGGGACTGAAGTACATGACCTGTGAGGAAAGGCTGAGGGACCTGAGCTTGCTCAGCCAGGAGAAGAAGCAACTTTGGGGCATCTAACAGCAGCCTGCCTGTACCTATGGGCAGGTTAGCCAGAAGATGAAGATGCCTGGTCATGAATTGGAATAGAGTACCTTCTGACTGGATGTAAGGAAGAAATTATTTCACTGAGTATATTTAAGCACTGGCATGTTTTCCCAGAGAGTCTGTGAAGTCTCTCTCCTAGGAGGTTTTTGGTATTGGTCTAGACAAAGCCTTGAGCAATCTGGCTAAATTCGGTGCTGATTCTGCTTTGTGCATCAGGTGGGACTATGTGCTTCCCCAAGGTTCCTTGCAACCTGAATGACTATATGATTTTATGAAATTAAGACTCAGTAAATCCATCTTATAATTTATAAAAGTATATTGACATTAACTCCGTGACTGAAGGCTACGTTTTGACCCAGGTGGGAGCTTCAGATACCTCCTTGCCATGGAACAGAGATGAAGCATCTAATTGCACCAGTCAGACTGATCTCAGGAACAAGGTTTCTTTTCACTCCCTAAAACCACAGGGCCAGACTAAGTCAGCATTTCAGTACTGATTTTGGGAAACAAACAAACTCATAATTAGGTTATGTGGCCCACTGTGACCTATATATACATATATGTGAACTATACGTGTTTGTGTTTGTTCCCAAATACAAAGGAAGAAAACAATGCGATTAAGGGGTTACATCGGACCAAGTGCTACTGTATTTCCAAAATCAAGGAACATGGAACACCTCTTGCATGTGACAGATATACCTACAGACAAAACGACACCTAGAAATCACATCCTACTTGTGGCCCGGTGCATAGAAATGTCAAAGAAAATAATTTAATTTCCTGAGAGGGAGGCATAAGAGTGGGCTGTCCTGCAGAGCAAGTCCTAGCACACCTACTGCGTGCTGCTGAAATGGTGCATCTTTCTGCTGGGGTTTCAGGGGCAGATCTTTTGTCTCAGTCACTCTCTACTGGTGCGTGGTGCCTGAGGACTGCTGACTATCAGTGTAGTTAAAAGAATATGCTCACTGCCTGCAGATGTAACAGATTTTAAATCCATACACTGTGGAAATAAAAACAAAGCCTGTGCACTCCTGTTACAAAAGAAATTGCTTTCTTGCTCAGCTAGGCATCTGCACAGTGGAAGTAGCAGAGACTCTCAACTCTCCACAAGATGTTTTGCCAGATGTTTCCAGAAGCATCGGGTGCTCCATGTGAGGAAATGTACGCCCTTCTGCTGGTCAGTGCTAGCGGGAGAGCACCGAGGCTCTCCCTGCGACAGGCACTGCGGTACAGCTCAGCCAGGTGCTGCCCACTGTCCCCTGCCCACCGTCCCCTGCTCCAAGGAACTCCCCGCTCCGAAAAGCACGAAAGACTTCCTGCTGTTGCCACCCCCAGCAGAAGCTAAGGACCGTCAGAGCCCGCAGGAGCAGCTGCCTGGCAGAAACCTCCTGCCACAGGAACTGGGCAGTTATTAAACGCTTTTCCTCTCTGTGACTTCCATCAGTTCAACAGAATACTGCTTAACCACCCTCCATTCTCAGCATTTTCTTCTTCATAGAAGCTTAGAAAAAGCAGGTTTAGTGATCTTCAAACGTTCATTGTCAGGTGCATGCCAACTACACTGCCAGATTTATTTGAATGTAAGAAATACATGTCTCGTCTTCCCTCTGCCCCATTTGGGGAAGGTATCAGAAACACGGCTGTCATTACTAGTCATCGAAAAACTCAAAGCTTACCTCCTGCACACACACTGGAAACACACATCCTAGGCACTTTGACCTTCCTGATCAAAAACTTAGTTGTTTGGCTGGAAAAAAATTCATTCCTACTATATTTTTTTTTTTGTTTTAAACAGCTGAAATACAGAAGGATATATATTCCATGCAAGAGCGGGACAGTAAACCAGTCAGGAAAATGCTATAGTTTCCCAAATGGCTATTTGGAGCTTTCTCTTGTTTCCTCTTTGCATAAATGACCTGCTATCTCTCTCCCTCATCTGTACAATCCGTTCCTGAAACCTTTAATCCATTTTTACGTAATTGGCTGGTTTAGATAAGCTCTCCTTGCATACAAGTCAGAGTTCAGTGCTTAAGCTTTGGTTAGTAACCCCTTAAAAACCATTAACCCCATTCTTAACCCTACTTGCCTCCCCAGCTGCTGCCCAACTCTTCTCCCTCTACTATTCAGCTCACCAAAAAATGATGCTCACTGATTCCACCTGACCTTTCCCCTCCCCCTCCCACTACATCCTCCACTTCCTTTGATCAAGTTGCCCTTGGACTCAGCCTGAAAGCTTTCTGGCAAATCTGCCTAGTGATCTCTGTTTTCATCTTTTGCGACTTGTTGATGTCTTTGCTTCTGACACTTGTTTGCCCTGGTTCTTCTTCCACTGTTTGTAGCATTTTTCCCATTTCTGTCCTCTGATGGTGCTTTTCCGCTCACTCCAGCCTCTGAGGATGGGTGGCAGAGGCTGCAAGTTTTCTTCTACTCTTACAGTACTCCTGATCTTCGACAGTGTACTTCTCAAATGCAGAAATAATAAGCACCTTTATAAAGACTCTGATGGAAAGAGTTTGTTCCTTCTGTCCAAATTAAAACTCTGGAGTGCATCTTTGGCAGAAGATTGCAGCAGTCTAAGACATTATCTCAAAGTGGTCAAAATCAAGCTCTTGATCTGCAGTCCTTTCCAAAATGCTTTGTTCATCCACTAGGGACAACACCACCATTTTTTCCTGATGTTCAGGCTTACTCATTTCTGATGTCCATGCGTCACTAGACCACCATATCCAATTTTCATCTCAGTCTTGTAAACTTTTCTTGCTTAATGTGTCCAATGTGGTCTTTACCATTTATCCAGTACAAAGAGTCATGGAAACTCTCCTTATCCTGGGGCGTTCACTACTGCCACATCTCCTTCTCTAAGCTTTATAAATGTACCTTTGCTCCTGCATTCAGCATTCTGCAGTTACAATCACCTGAATAATTTCCATGATCATTTCCTATGCCACCACTGAGCAACTTGCTTTCCCTCGTGAGTTTTCTCCACTGATTCCCTCCAAGATATTTCAGGCTAATGGTGTCTATTTATGCTTTCAAGGAAAATTAAGTTTCTTTGCATACTATGAGCACCACCTGCTCTCATCTCAAATCAGGAACTGCTACAGCTTCAATGCTCCATTTGCTAGGCTTTTAAATGAGCATTTTCATGCTTTCTCCCACATTGTACTGAATGCTGGAGAGATACAACTATCAGTCTCCACAGCCACTTCCAAATTCTCCTCAAAATTCTCAGTTAAGGAATTTGAGAAAAAACCTGAGAACATTTCGGTCGCCAGCGTGCTGAGCCAGACTGTCGCACTCAGTTAAATGTTTGAACAAGGTTTAATGCAGCATAGACCTAATCCCTGGTGTGGGTTCCTGGGTGCTATGCAACATCAATACAACGTGACAAGAATTGTGGCATACAGTGACCAGTGGGGGATTTCTATGTATGAACTAAGAGCAAGACCATGACTGATATTTGTATGCAAACAGAAAATCTGTTTTACATACCTTTCCTTGCGTTTCTTCATTCCTGCCTACAAGAATGGCTTCAGTCTGCCAACCTGGCAGCAGTTAATTCATCTGCTGATGCTCATGCTCATAAATCACAGCAGACCACCTGTGGCAGGAGGCTAGCCCTGCTTCCAAGCAGACCCAGCACAAGAGAAGCAGCCCAGCCTCGCTGAGGGTGGCAGCCCGGGTCTGTCCCCAGGCAGCCACCCTCTTGGGTGGTCCCTGAGCCCCCAGTGGTCCAAAGAACATCAAAAAGTTATCTGTGATGTGCCAGCAATAAAGCACACAGACCCAGACCTTGACAATTCCCACGTGTGCGAGTGAACAAAGAGGAAAACCGTGAGGGAGAGAAGACAAAATAAAAGTAAATGGATGTGGAAAATTCTGCTTTATAGATGTAGGCAACTCTGAACAGTCTGCTTGATGCAGCCTTTGGAAGTTTTCTGAAAGCTAGGTTGTTCTTTGTTGAGAAAGACTGAAAAATGCTGCTCTGTGGAATTCTGTCAGACTCTGAACGGTACTCATGCCTGTAAGCTTTTGTTAACCAAGGTTTCATGGCAAAGCAAAACTAATCACTTGAGGCTTGATAACTGACAGGCAAATGTCTGCCCTTACTCCTGTGGTCGATGAGTCTGAACACAACCAGGTCATATGTTATTCCACAGGGCTTGGTCCCACTCGAGACTTTTTCTTGCTGTTTTCAAAGAAAGAAGTCAGCTTTTGCAATCGATCTTAATTTCCAGTTATAAAGAAGAAATAACTTCAAAGAGCTACTGTTTATTTACAACGAATGTTTGTAAAATACTGTAAATTAATGTTGTATGTGGCTTTAAAGTTTGAGTTTGAGATAAACAAAGTTACACAGAAAATTGGCACACTATGTATTCTCAAACTCCTGTTTAGATTATCCAAGAAATAGCAGTCAGGCTGTCAATCTGTCCTTTACAGCTGATGCAGTCTTCAAAGGCCAGCAGACATGGTGGGCCTTCAACATTTAGAATAAAAACAATATCTGAAGCACCAGTGTGGCAGTTTAAACTATGTTGACATTTTAGCAAGCTATAAATCAGCAAAAAACCTTGTGTGCTACATTATTTTATACCTAAGCTCAGGCTGAGGAGGAAAAAAAGATTCTCATGTGTCTGTTACGATTATGAGACCAAGATATTCAATCACACGATTCCATCTACTTTTTTTTTTTTCTTCCTCTAATGTGCATCTCTTTCACAAATGCTGATGACTAACGAAAACAAACGATCTGAAGCATTAGCAAATATGACGGGTTTATGTAGGTCCCATATCTGATCTGGAGCAGATCAGATCATAAGCATATCCAGCAGGTCAGCATGGCCTCATAGATGTTTGTGAATGATCATTTGGAAACCAAGCAACAAGGACTGACTAATTTTCTAAATGTCTGCTGGTTGTTACTAACTCTTCTCTTAGCTTCAGCCATACAATACTCAGCCCTCACGGTGAGCCTTTTAAATGACAAATTTGGGGCTCATGCTCCTTTCTCCCAGTCAAAAGACTCAGTGTTAAACTATCACAATGAAGACTGTATGAGAGCAGCAAAGTTCATGTTGCAAATGTCTGGCTGCTTTCCATTTTGTTCTCTCACACAGCACATTCCACTCCATTTTTCTCTCTCAGAAGGCACTTAAAGCAGCACTGGCTCCATAAGACTAGGGTGAAGGAGCTGCTTCAGCACAGAAAGGGTTTTGTTGGTCCTCCACAAGCTGGCCAGAACATGCACCAGAGACAGAGGTCAGCTGCGCTGTGGCTGAAGCAATTGCAGCTCCCACTTACAGTAGCCAAAAGAGTAAACAGAGAGACTTTTGTCACCCCAGGCAACTTCTGCTAGTATGTAAACATCTCATTTTGCCGGTTCCCTCCTTCCCTCGCTAGCTCTCAGACTGCAGAAGTCAGCCAGTCTTCAGAGTTCAAATGAACAGCAGAAGCCCCTGCAGCCAGCTAAGTGGATGTTTCAGCCTCTGGCAATCTCAGCCCAACGCTAATTACCCTTTGGAAAGCCAGAAAACATTTCCTAGCTGAGCCTGTGGGGGATGGCTCTTGGTCAAACACCTCAACAGCAACGTGAGCAGAAAAACGTGCGGAGATGACCTCCACATTGGTAATGAATCTGGACAGTACTGCAAGGCTCCCCTCTTGCACGGCTCCGTGTGCTGCTCTGGCTGGGCAGCTGGAGGCTGTGGCCAGGAGAGGATTAAAGTTTTTCAGCTGAGGTTTTTTCATCCCAATTTTTCATAGTTCAGAGGTGGCTTAGACCTGTTGATAAGCGTGCTTGAATTCAACCAGCGCAGGCAGGTCTTCGAAGGTGCTGTGCTTTGACGGGTCCTGGGAAGCTTGTTAGATGGTCAGAATCCCCCCCTCAGAAAGCAGCTGTCTGGAAGCCAGGTTTTACTGGGCAACGTGTTTATTTGCTGGAATTCCTAAACCCTCGCTTTTAACACCAGTACCACTCGCAGCCAGGCAACTGTCTGTCAAAGAGTAGATCAAAATCACAGGACTGGCAGTATTGTTCCCTTATGTCAGAGGATTACAGTAATTCCATCAAATAAAGGGCCACATTTTCAAACCTGAATCAGCTGCTCCACAATAACAGAAGCCAATAGCTCTGCTACTGTCACAAAATAGGTATTAGAACTCACTGGCCTTAAAAGTTTACAAGTAGCATTTTCTAAGCATGGCTTCTTTAAATTAAAACATCTTACATTTTCCCAGGCAACTTCCGCAATTCTTACAATTCACCACATGCTGCTCCAGGCTAGCTTATGTTTCCAGTCTGAGACACTCTGTAAGCTGACTACCCTACAATAAGCCATGAGGGAAAAAGCAGGAAATAGGTTTTACAGCTAGAAAATCACATCAGTCAAGACCTGGGAAAGCTGATGCTCAAGACAATATGAAACGATGCTCAATATTTCAACTGCAGCATCTAAGTCCATTTAGAGGTAGAGACAAGACAAATATTAGTTATATAGACTGCTATGTACAAAATAAAACAATGTTATCATCCTACCTGCCATAAGTAAATGAAGGGAAAGGTTAAGGATAATTAGATAAATCTTAACTTTCATAAGAAATCTTAATTTCTGCATTCTGCATTCTAAAATGTATGCCATCATTCAACATAAATTACGGACCAAGTGTAGAATTAGGTTGAAGGGTGTGCTTTATGCCAGAGATTCAATTATATAAAAAGAATTGTCCTTTCCTAGCCTTAAGATCAATGAGCATTTACAAAAGTTATTCTCCTCCTGTCTGTAGGAAAAAAATGCTTTGTTCACAGCTATCGTTCCTTTTGACGAGGATAGAAAAAAAGAGTTCTGCTCCCAATATGTTAATATATTAAATGGTGATTTATACGTGAGAAAGGGAATTGAGTCTCACATCAATTTATTTTGCTTTAATCTGTTCCTGCTAATAGTGGCAACCAAGAACATTTTATCTTTATTTTATTTTTCCTTCCCTGGTTCTTAATGGGCAATCTCCGACCTGCTCTGCTGACCACTTCTCTTACTACAGCACAGTTATTCAAGACTTTATCTTTTCTAATAGAAATCAGAAATGCATTCTTGTCCAAAACTGCTATTGGGGCTGCACAAACCAGTCTTCAAAGCAAACGCATGAGCATTTCTAAGGGATTTTACTTCAGCAACTAACTCGTGGGGAAAATGCTGTATTAGAGAACCTGAACTGAAGGAGTCTTTGCTGTTTGGATGTTGGATTGGCTGAGACTTGCACCTAGATGGGATGGGAGGTAGTTATGGTTGCCACGATGCGGAAAATTACACTGTAACAGAATAGTAGCATGGCTTTCTTTTCATGCCATATGTTTTAACTTCCGATTAAATTGCTCCCATTCAAATGGCAATTTCCAATAGGGTTTACACAATCTATTGGCCGGCAGAGATCTGTTTATGGTGGGGACAGACGAAGCAGTACACCTCTGCCGAAAAACCTGCAACGAAGGTAGCGTGTGGCACTGGCGGTGCCCCAGATGCTGGGGAGGGCTGCAACAGCCCGTCCAGGGCAAGGCAAACCCACTGTACGCTGCTCGTCTGGCAGTGCACGCGACAGAAGCAAAGTGAAAAGGGGACTGCTGCTTAACCGCAAACTTCTGAGCAGTAAGAACAAAAAGTGTGGCATTTTTACCCATGCTTTGTTGACAGTGCTTTGCTCCCAGATCAAAAGAAATATGTGATATAAACTCCAATTCGTAAAGTAAGGGAATGAAATCTTAAACAGCAAAATAACTTCTCAATGTGTGGCAGAACCACTGGTAACAGTAACAACCACCTTTTCACTCCCCAGCCCAGCCCCTCCACAAACTGTTTTTTTGGATAAGATGATTTTGTGGGTTCCCTTTTTCAAAGAAAAAAAACAAACAACACTGTCAAAAATAAATGTACATAAATAAAAGAGAATAGGTCCATTCCCTTTGTGAAAACAAATACTTGCCACACTATAATTTTGTGTGTGGTTGGGTCTCTGGATGGCAAAGAAGGTTGTCTTTTTTTTTAATTCCAGGGACATTTATAGATGTAGACTTTAATCATGTGAGTAGGACCCTCATCCTGATCAGCTCTGTTTGTACTGCTCAGGCAAGCCTTTGCACTGCAATACAGCTGCAGTTCCCACCCCTTCAGACAGTTAAGGTTCACTCAGAAAGTTTCTCTGCAAAACTTAACTAACCTTGTAGGTAGTCATGTTTTTATGTCCTAAATATGTATAGGATTCTGTTAAGTATAAAAGGTAAGCTTTAAAAGTAGCGTATAAGGACTAAGGGGACATAGGTACTTCTGCAGTATAGAATACCACGGCAGACTTGAGGAGATATGAGACATACAAGACCCCATCCAGATTGGCTGTACCAGGTATTTGACAGCTATGACTGGATTATCATACAAGGACCAGCAGTTAAATTTAGGTCCAGTCACAGGTCAGATGTAGACAGAATCTGAGATCAGATTTCACTAAGATTTTAATTATGGTCCCCTTTGCTACAATAGATAAAATGCTCATCCTTTGTTACATGGGGCCAGTGCCACCGCAGTCTCACTGCTTTTGGCCGTGCTGCCTGGCAGATGTTTTTGCTCAATGCGGAATTATTTGTTAAACATTAGGGAGCTTTTGCTTTGGTTTTAAGTACAAAAATCTGTGATTGTCCTCCTTGTTGTAATAATGATAAACCCTGTAAAAAGGTAACATAGTCAAAGCCATCCTTGCTTTACCTGTCCTTCCTAGGTCTTTATTTCCCTTGTTTCTTGCTCACTGCTGTGGCAACATAAGAACTGTCCCTGGGGGATGTCCAAGGGCAGCCTGGGTTTGTAGCTAAGGTCAGATGGCCACCTACCTTTAGGTGCTTTAATATTGAATGCACTTGCCTGCGATTCCTTATACAGTCAGCAGAGAGACTTCCAGGGCTTGATTCTTCACTTGGCAGCCTGTAACAAGCCCAGGGTAACTTCATGCCTGACTTAGTTTAAGCAGGAGGGATTCAGGCCAGAGCATTTATAAAAATGACAGTAGCAGACTTCAATAGCTTAATATTTGCACTTCCTTGGAGCCGTACAGGGGTTTTTTTGCTTGTGATTAGAAAAAATCCTGAAATTCCACAATTTCCTTTATGAGGGAAAAAAGGAAGAAAACATCTCACCAAAACATTTAGTATTAGCAGTATCAAAATATTTAGTTTTGCCTAGTTTGTTAAACATAAAAATCTAGATATGGTATAGGAAAATTAATTTAATTTTTATACAAGTTGAAAACACAAAAGAAATTAAGTTTTTTGCACTCACTTACTAGAAATGTTACAAAGCACTTTCATCTCCACAACTTCACAAGCCATTTCTGAGCAGCTGTATTTCAGTTTTCTTTAGGCATTCTTGTCTGACTTCAACATTAATGGACAGCGTTATCCAGCTGCTCCCTTTTTCCTGGACAACTGTGCTATGGCTCTACTTTTTTTGTATTTTGGCTGAGATGGGGATTTTTCTGAGGTCATGAAACTTAAACAGATGAGAAAAAAACTTACTGCCACATTCTGAGGGGAGAGAAGCCTTGACAGAGAAGGGGAGGCTGTAATCCCGAGAAGCAGAAGCCTGAGTACATGATGGGGTGAATGAAGTCCTGTGTGTAACGACTGAGCAGCTTTTGCTGTTTCACAGCTTCTTCTGGCCTGACATGGTACCCTCAGCATTCTCTTTAGTTTGTATTCTGGATTCATATTTTCTATTTTTGTTATTCTATTTATGACTATTATTTTTTTCCGTGGTCTGGAGCAGTTACAGCACCAAATTTGTTAATGGCAGATTTAAATCTCTTGCTGAATAATCTGTGCAGCCTGAGATTTTTAAGGTGCGGACAAAAAGCTTTCCAGTGAGTTGTACTTTTTAAAATGAAGACAGGAGAAAAATTTTTGCTGGTGAGCCAAAAATCCAAGGCAGTGTTTCTCTGCCATACTTCCACGTGCTGTGTGGCTTTCACTTTTAATTAATCCAGTCTGTTTGGTTTCTGTCAGAAATCTATACACTTCTCTGTTAATTTGCTGATGAATCCCCTACTGAGTTGTAATTATAATCTTCATTGTGATCCTTCTTATGATGACAAAGGAGTTAGGATTTTGGCATCAGCATAACTTGACATCAGTAATATTGTAAACGTTGACATAAATTCTTCTTTCCTTTTAAGTATTTTATAAACACCTTCAAAATTACAAAAAAAATTGTGATGATTAAACAAGTGATTGATAGGTCAGTGTTTACATTAAATTATCCCCATCACAGTTGCTTCATGGGTGGCATATGAATAGCAGGCAATTACCATCTTCCTCATATTACAAGTACTGTAGCTGTAGTCCTTACATCCAAGCAGGAATGTGTCAGGAAGAATGAGCCTCTTCAGTTTTTACCACCTCAGTGCCTGTGAGCTGCTGAGATCATCTCAAGCAGCTGGGATCCATTTCAGAAGACTGGAGCTGAAGATGGCTTGAATCCTTCCCCTCTCCCTCTGCAGCAGGCGTTTCACGCTGACCAAAGCAAAGCCTATGATATGAGTTATGAATCAAGTCAGCTTAATTGCCTAGGAGCACCAGAGTAGTTCTGGAAGGTCAGGGCCAGTCCCTCTTCTGGTTTCATTAACACCCCCTGGTGCTGGAGAGGTTTTAATCCTGTTAAGAGCTAACTTATCTGGGGCTTGCAGCCTACCCTAATCCCAAGTTTTGATTCTGAGACATTTTCCTAAGACACAGTATCACTCAGACAAACTGACATTTAGAGAGCGCTCTTACCGAAATAGGGAACGTACTTCCACAAAGTAAGATGTCATCCATTGGACTGAAAGGTGGAATTCTGATATAGGCAGCTCTGGGATGAAGTTTCTGCTGTGCTTGTCATTACTGTGTTATGAAAGGTTTACATTTCATAAATGGTAAGTAAAACAGCTGTTGAATCACAGAATTTCTGAGATTGGAAGGGACTTCCAAGGATCATCTAGTCCAAACCCCTGCTCAACACAAAGTCAGCTGGAGCAGGTTGCCCAGGACTGTATGCAGTCAGATTTTGAGTATCTCCAGGGATGGAGACTCCACAAGCTTTCTAGGCAACTTGTTCTACTGTTTGACCACTGTCACAGAAAAAAAAAAAAAGTTTTTTCTTATGTTTAAGGTGAATTTCCTGTGTTTCAACTTGTGCCAGCTGACTCTTGTCCTCTCCTTACATACAAGCTCCTCATTTCCTAGCACAGAGAAGAGTAGCCAAATGAATTGTGCCTATTGTTAGTGCTTCATAAGACATAACTGTATTTATACATAAAATTGCATCTCCAGTCTGGAAGGTAAATGTGTAGAAGAGGCAGTGTGGATTGCAGATAGATTTCCCTAATTTTCAGTACTGTTCCTAGTGTTCAACATAGGCTTTTCTAAAGAATCCATGCCCCTAGCTCCGAAATGCATGCTGGCCCCTGAGAACCCAAGTCTTGCAGGCTGCAGCTAAAAAACACAGTAGAGAGTTCCAGGAGGCAGCTCTGGGCATTGACCTACCCTGGCTGTGCTGACCAACCACTAGCCAGGTCCCCAGTTTGTGTGTGCCAACTAGCTCTCAGCCAGAAAATTCCCAGCCTGGTTTAGGCATAGGCCAGAGGTCATTTCCACTGGGTATTTTGGATGACCCCCATGATTTGGGAGCATAAAAGGGTTTGCAGCATGGATGTGAGCTGTGTGGAGCTAGCTGGCCTCAGGAGAGAAGCACGCTCTGGTGCAGATGTAGCTGTGGGACCTTACACTGCTGAGCATTTTGCAACTCAACTGTCTACCTTGTTTCCTAAAAAATACACTCTTAGGACAAGAAAAGCATGTCTCGTTCCTTTCTCTCATATAACAGGTTTGTAGGTTTTAAATATGACCTTGTGCCCAACTGTGGCTCTTCAGACTGAGTAACTGAAACACCCCACGTGGTCTCTCATCCATTTCTACCTACTTAACTTCCTGATCGAGTCTGAGACTATGCAAATATTTTCCAGTGCTGAAATCTTCTCAGACACACCAGGCTGCTCTGAAGGAGCAGGGATAGCACAGCTCCCTGTAGGTTGGTACAGCTGCTTGTGGGGGCTGAGATTTGACATCAAAGCTGGGGAATAAACACCGTGAGGTCCTGCAGCACACAGCAACTTCCAAACAGAGACCCCAGGCTTACGTGGGGTCCTCACCAACCTGAAACCGAGGTGGGACACCAGCCTGGCCAGCAAGGTGGCCTTGTCCACTGGCCAGACGGTGCCAGACCTGGCAGAGTGCTGGGGGCACAGGGGGCACGGGGAGCTTGGCCCCATGGAGCTGGGCTGCCTCAGCAGCAAACAAGCCGTGAACCAGCAGCAAAGCAGGAGCAAACCAGCAGGTGCTGTTTACCTGGTAGCCAGAGTTCCTGCTGGAAAGTCCATCCAGACGCAGGCTGATGCCTTTAACCCTTAAGAGGTGGTCGGTGATCTGTTAAGTCCTGCTGCTGCAGACAGCAGGAAGGGGAGGAAGGAAATACCTCTGTTAGTCCTCACCAGGGGCTGAGCCGTGCTCACTCACACATGCTGGTCAGGGGACAAGTGGGAAGGGGGACTCTTCCCCCGCCCCAGCAGCAGGGAAAACAGTGACCCTTTCACACACAACACTGAATCAGAAACACCTATCTGGTGGAGAACGGTTCTCCAAAATGGCCCAACCACAGAGACGTCAAAGGGAGCTAGAGAAGAGCATCGCTGTGCTGCAAGGAACAATATTCACAGGGTAAGGGTACACATCCTTGAATCGAGGGAGACAAAGCAAAACGTAGCAACTTATGGTGTTTTGCACAATAATATAGGTGGGGTTTCCCGCCCCTAAAAGAAAGGCAAAATAATGTAGTACGTAATGCCTATGCACAATCAGGGTGCTTCTTTGTTACACAAATTCAGCAAAACCAAAGTCCTAGCTTAGACATCAGAAGGGTCTGGGACAGGGTCTCTGCACTGATCTTTTGGGAGAGGAGAAAAGAGTAGATGAAAACACTGAAAGGTTTATTTTGACATCTTTCGTAATATTTTAAATTTCAAATATTATTATTTTACTTCATTAGGCTTATTGACAACTGAAAAGCCACCAAATTCTTATATTTACATTTTTTTGATTGCTGGCAAATTAAAAGCCAATGTTAAGAAACCAGTTATTCAACATAAAATGCAATCACTGTAAACTATTTGCATTACAGTAGGTACAACCAGTCTCACTTTGCAGTTGCCATGGGCAGCAAAACATCAGGGGCAAAATCTTTAGTGGCTCTTTATTGTGTGAGTGACTTCAGCTTGTGAGAAACCTGACTATTCTGGTTTGCCTAAGGCATCAAAATACCCCAGAGCCAGCATCCAGAACATTACAACCAGAATGTAATTACACCAAGGAAGCATGCTATCTGGCACTCATATTAAGTCAGAGCCTGAAAACAAGAATTGCTCTCAATTTTTCTGGAAAGCACAAGCAAGAATATCAGCTTACTCAATTTCATTGTGAAAAATATAGACAAAGTACAGAAAAGGTAGACTCCTCTCTAAAGGCTTAGACATTCATATCAGAGTCATAGGTTCTGTAATTCTTACTTTTGATCTCGCTAAGAGTGAGTTTGAAGAAAAGTCAGGCTCTAACCACTCCAGGGATTTGAGGAAAATCGCCAGCATGCAGGTGAAATGTAGTAATAACCTTACAGATTTTAGCTGGAAGCTATAAATTGCAGTTGGACTTTAATATAACTCCATTCCTTCTCTGTTCTTGCCATTTAGTAATTCACCAGAATTAGTGCTAAGGAACTACACCTACGTGTCACCAGGGGGAGCTTGCATGCCAAAAATCCCATTGACTGGTTTTTTAATAACTCAGTTTTCTTGGGACTTAGAAGGAGACTGAAAGCTGAATTTACAGAATTTCTCCTCATTCCTGAAAGAAAAGGAAAAAAAACCCTGTGGCCTCCCTTTGCCTTTGGAGGGGATGGCTAGCCTGTGCCAACTCTGGTGTTCTGGGATACAGCCAACCACTTGCTCTGCCGCCCACCATCATTCAGCCCGTCTCTTCAGTGGTGTTTCACTGCCTCCACTTGTTACTGCTCTCCATTTAACTGGCCTCACCTTTCCTGAGCCTAATGTCTCAAACCAGACACAGTCCCAGCCAAGCTGGGTAAATGTGCATGGGTTTCCTCTGCCTTACCACCTGCTCTCCAGGTATGGGTGCAACCCTGGTGTGTCCTGTGCCCCTGTCACCTGGAAAGATGCCACTGCAGGGTGTAAGTAGCCCACAAACCCGCACCATTTCCAGCGTTGACCAGGCGCATGCTTACATATGCTTCGTGCTCTGTGTGCAACCTATGCAGTGAGGTGCACCCTGAGCTGGAAGAATCACGGCAAACATTCTAGGTTTGGTTTTGCTTCTGAGCAGTCATGAGATCCCACACTTCCTTTAAATGTATTCTTAAAATTAGTTACTCTGTTGATTGCTCAGAGCCTGCTGATGATCTCCTCTGGCTATAAAAGACCCACAGAATAGCATTGGTATTGGTTCACGGTTGCGCGAGCACTGAAAAACCTGAGAAATCCTCCCACCGTTTCAAGAAAAATTAGCAGCTACACCAGATGAGAGCTTTTTAAACAACATCCTTCTGGACCATGCAGCTCACAGGATAATGAATCCCTTTTCAGATCCATATGCTTGCTGCAGTGTTTCCTGTGTTTTTCTGGTCACATTCACACACATAATTCATGCGAGTGTTCAGTCCTAGCTGCAGGCCTGAAAGGATGTGGTTGAAATCTTCAGGCTGCTCATGTTCTTGTCTCCATGCCAAAGCTCTGGTAGATGGTTTTGGGAACTCTGTGTTCCTGCTAAACTGGGCAATGTTGCATCCCAAGGGGTGAAGGAAGGGAGAAATTATGGAGGGGAGGAGAACCACATGGCCGCCTTTAGAAAATTTTTGCTTTTCAATATATTCAGACTAATCCACTTCAAAAGGAAAAAAAATCAAATCGTAAAAAAAACCCAGACAACATCCCCACCACAAGAAACCCAACACAGATGGTCCCTAAGAATCCAAATCAAGGTTCCTCTTAGCCTAACCACAGAAATAAGGACCACATTGTTCAGAGACAGAGGTATCACAAAGCTAACGTACTACTTGGACATTTACTTGGGTCAGAGTGAAACCTAATGGTAGAAAGTAAAATAACTAATGGTAAGCTACTGCCCCTGGAAGAGCAGCTTGTGGGCAGGAGCCGCTCTCAAGGAAATCATTGCATTTTTCAAACCTCCCAGCTCTGATCCCGGGAGAAGTGAGTGCGGGTGGTGGGAGCTCTGCCGACGGGCTGTGAGCCTGCACCTACTTACACATGCTCATGAGGACCAGCACAGTTGATGGAGTCTTAGCTGTAAGGCTGTGGGATGATTATCAGGCACTGCTCGATGCGCAGTGGTGCCATTCACGTTGTACAAAAATTCACTATTAACCTTGGGCTTGCCTGTCACTTGTCGTGCTGTCTTTTGACAGCTTTGCCTTTTGGGGGTGCAGATTTTTATAAAAGAAATCTGACTTTGTGGAGAGGAGACATTAATAGACATAGAGGAACTGGAGAAATACGCGGCTAGATACAAATGCAGGGAAGGCTTTTCATTTAAGGGTAAATTAAGAGAGACATGAGCCTGCATAATACGGAGGCTTTTTAGAAAAACACTACTTGGAGAGGTACCTCTGTATTAGTACACTGTACCTACCTCTACCTCCAGAAGACCCCAGTATAAATTGAGCAAGCTCCTCCACTGTCTCCCCACATACCAGACCCCCCAGCAGCCCTGTAGGAGGAGTGTGCTCTTCCCAGCGGGGCTGGTTCGTGGCACAGGGCCGAGGAGGGGTGAGGACCTGACAAATACACTTGCCCCCACTGTATGGACGATCCTGCAGCTCCTGCCCAGGAGGCCAGGAGATGTCAAATGCTGAACAGGAGCAGCAACATGTAATCTAGGTCTTCATTCCATCATCTTACTTGGGATCAAATTCAGGATTTTACATGCCTGAGATGAAACAAAGGGGCAATTATTATTTATTACAATAGGACTTGCTGGACTCAGAGTCTGCCATGTGGCTTTTTGTTAACCTCCAGCCTAGAACATACAGCTAAAGCCAGGAAATAAAATTTAATGCCCTGCCAAATGACTGGCTTCATAAGAACCTTACAACTTCTCCTATAAAAATATTATCTTTTCTTCAAAAGCTGTTTCAATTCAGAGCACAGCACTGCCAAAATCTTTGGAATTTCACTATAAATACATCTCGTGATATGAAGTAACCAGAACAACACATGTTGCTCTTCCTGGGCTTTCTACTTTATATTTTAAGATAAGTACTAAGTCTCCCACATTCTCTTTCTATAATATTTTATGTTGTTATCTCTTAAAAGATTGGCTTTTTAATGTCATCTGTTACTGCTTAGAAGCAATTAATAATACTATGATGTTTACACTGCTGTATATTTAGTACAACAATGCTTAATAATACTACTTTCAAGTCATAAATGCTGTTTCTCAGACATTTGCAAGATTACCCTTCCATCATAAAAAGAAAGTCGTACCCTTAAAAAGAGGCCAGTTTAGCATTCATTGCATGAAGATTAGAAAGGCTATCAGACATGTGGACTTCACGCAGAACCAAATGAAGTCAGTGGAAATACTGCCCTAGACTTCAGTCCGCGTTGGATCAGGCCCTTGAACCACACATGGTAATTTAGGGACTGCTGTTAGTGCTCGGTGCAATCTTTTCTTTTTCACATGCCAGGTAGTAGTGGCAGATGACAAGTTATAAAACATACATCCCAGTTTTGCTGTAGAACAGATGTCAAGCTTAGTCTCCACTGAACACCTCAGTCTCTCTGAAGGTACTGTGGTATTTATCGCAGCCAAGGCCAGAGCCATTTTGAAGCAGAAGCCGCCAGCTGTGTGAAATGAAACGTATTCAAAGCTGCCAACAGTAAGAAATTAAATACAGACTACGGCAGAGTCTGCCAGCTTTTTGGGCAGTAGCAGAACGGTGGCAGACAACTGGACTTGAGATGGCAGCAATCTAATGTATCCCATTCACCAACTCAGTGATTCAATAATTAATTTAGCTCCATTTTTTAAAAAAATTGTATCTACTATCATCATACTACTGTGCAAGTTTGAGGAAGGAGAGAGGAGGGTAGAGAGAGTGAAAAAAAGAGACCAAGCACTGGAAGGTAGCATCTTGGAAAAGCTAGCCAGGAAATGTGTTCAAGGCCATATTACATACATTAAGTGGTGTGGTTGCATTAAGATGCAGTCTGACTAAGCTGTGGGTAAGAATGGTATATAAATGAAGCACAGAATTAGTTCTGAAACCGAAGCTGCACGTTTCTTTTGTGACCGGGTTAGGCAAAAGGAAAAAGTATAATGATACAAGACTGCAGCATGAAATATTCTTTTCCCAGTGCTTCTAGGAGGTCTGGGCAGTCGTGGGACTTCCACCCATGAAGCTAAATGCGCTTGATGGTGCTTTGTCACCTCACAACACATAAACAAACAAGAGCAGTGCACATGAATAATGAGGCAGAGCTTTGCCTTCTGTTACCCAAGAAACAACATATTGAGATAGATCTTCTCTCTGAAAGGAATGGATTGAAGAATGGGTGTCACCAGCCTAAAGAAAAGATGCTGCTCCAGGAGAACCGCAGCTCTGCTGAGGGATTAGAGGAGCACTTGGCCCCGACCTCAGGGACAGCTTCAGCTACCAGACGGTGCCTGCTTTTGTCAAGCAGTCCTAGCCATCCACCCAGTATTTATCACAGCCCTTTAGCCCACTGGAAAAGCAAGGAGGTCTGAAATACACATTCAGGACTGAGAGGATAGTTGAAAACTAGTTCCTTCTCTCGTTCTGACCTCATGGCTCATGTGCAGCAGAATCACAAANTCATTGGAGAGATTGGGAAAGTGTAATACCCTGAGCCAAAGTGACTTACCCACATAAGAAAAGTCTGACACAGCACCAGATCAGTCTGTGAATTTTCACGAACCTGGGCTTGATATTCAGAAAACTGTGTGAGATGTGTTACGCTGTGGCTAATATTAATTTCCTAAAAATGAAATTTAAGCCAGTGTATGAAGTGGAAATCACACAAAGACACAGTGTTTTTCTTTCTAGTATAATATGATGTTTCTTGTTCTTATGCTGATGTGTTTAGTTAATGCTAGAAGCTCTTCATAGTTTGCCATATAAGAGGGCAGCCTGTAAAATGATACAAGTTTCTATAGTCACTGCTTAAGACTTACAAACTTCATTCCTCTGCCACTTGAAGTAAATTTAGCCTGAGATTTTTGTTCTGCGGCAATTCTCGTGGGCTCCAAACTCAGTGCTTATCACACTAACAATAATCCTTTATGTCTCCAGACTCTACCCATGTTCCTTGTTAACCTTCAGTCACAAAGTAATGAGATGCATCAGACACCATCAAGCTGGCCTAAGGGGTTACAAATTTGGACGAGGGCCACATACTGTACTAATTGCTTCTAATAAATTACATATTTCAGGAGGGACATCATGATTTTAATAATTTATTCTGCACGTTGTTTCCTTTGGAGAGAAGAACAAGCAGGCACTAAACAAGCCAAGCATCTGAAGTTCATGGCAGAAGCTAGAAAGAGCTCATTTAATATCAACCATCATTGTAAATACTAGAATTATGCATGTATCAAATCCCTGAGTCTGAACACTTTGGGAACAGCCAGTGAGTCCTGGCTGTTTTAATGAGTCAAACCAAAATGATGTCTTTGAATGTTCCTTAGATTTATAACAACTCGGATTTAATCCCATTTCAAATGTTGTAGCTGGGGCCTAGCTCAAGAAAAAGTCTTTGTTTCTATGCAAAGAAAAATACATTTAAGAGGGGAATTTAAAGGATGTATTTCCCAAAAGGCTGAGAGGGAAAAGAGTCAAATGTACCTTTCACCTCTGTGGGGAAAGTCTTTAATTATGATTTGATGGCAGCTAATTGCAAAGGTGGTCCGGTGAACACAGAAATCTGCAAGAACTTTATTTAAAGCCTGCTGAAATTAGTAGGATCTTGATGCTGATCTAAATAGCCTCCTGCAGGGTGAACTAGGATGAGTGAAGGTTTCCTATTTCCCTGACCTCTAGCACACCCACACCAGTAGACTCGCTGTTAATGAAACCTCAAACCCCTCAGGAGTGTGCACTTCCTTCACAGGGGAGAGACCTTGATGGTATTTAAATAGCTGCTAGTATTAATAGCAATAGCTGGTAGGTAATGTGGAGACTTGGGAGCTCCAGGGAGCAATGCAGGTTTGGGAACAGCTCAGGCTGTCTTCTGTTTGTCTTTGTAAACCTTGCTTCCTGTCACTTCAGTCTGCATTTCCCTTCAAGGGTGAGCTGAGATACCAAACAAAACAGGACTATCTAAAAGGAAACCTGCCTCGGTACCAAGTATGCCTTGGGATGGAAAGTTGCAGTTGTAGCTCAGAGACACAAATGTGCTCTTTTGATTTTAATGGTAATGAGATGCCAAGGAAGCACCGTTATCTGGGACTAATGCAAGCTGCTTCTGCTTTGGCCGTCTAAGCTGCCTTCCACTTGGTTCCTCTCTACCTGGGAGGGTTATCCTCCCATTTTAAACTTCTCTGGTGAGTGTGAGAGCAAAAGGGTGAGAATCCAGCAAGACTTCCAGGGGCTCTTCTAACCCATTGACCAGAATAATGAAGATATCTCTAAAGATGCTATTTGTGGATGGATGGATGGATGGATGGATGGATGGATGGATGGATAGATATCTGTGCTAAAACAGTTGGATGTCTACTTTGATAGAAGTGAAAAGGACCAAAGGATTCTTCTTGGTTTTGTCATACAGAACAAGAAGCAGATTAGACATAAAAGCCCAAGAGTATCAGAAAGAAGAAGAAAAAAGTGACACAAACATGGGAAGCAGAGGTGATGAATCCTCAGTTATGAGTGCTGCTACACCTAGAAAACAATGTGATAAAGGGTAAATCACAACATACTGAAAATATGATGGAGTAATTTGGTGCAATCTTCAGATACTGACTTTTGCTAACATTGCATGCTACATAAGAGCACGGACTTAACGAACACTAGTGTAGCAGGGTTAGAAAAAGAAATATTTTTGAAAGCAAAATTTGACATCCATTAGGTTTGGTAATATAATACTAACAAGAACACTGCACTGAGCTGTTATCTGGTTCGCTGTCTGATTCACTCTCCAGATTACCACTTAAATCAATAGCTCTCACATTGATTTTTCCAGCACACTGTATTCCAGTAAAAAGAACAATGCTCTGAGATGAGTCAGCTATTTGCTCTGTCTGTAGGGACTCTGGTACATTTTCATTTAGGAAAATAAGAGCAGGAGCCAAAGTACACTCAAATATATACTAATAAGAACCTGCCTGTTGCACCATAACATGACACCGGCTCTGCAGGCGCACAGGTTTGCTACGGCTTGCTGCAGCAACTACAGACCCACCCCAAGCTAGAGCAAGCCATTGTAAGGATGGAAGCAAAATATTTGGGGGTGATCTTAGACAGATAATAACATTGTCTTTCAGTTTAGATGACTGCTATGGCAGAGGGGAAAAATATGCCCATGTTTAACCAAGCAGCTGATGTCCATATATTTACCGTGAGAGTAGAACCTCGTCAGTACTGCACTTTCATTTATTTCATATATTTTCATGTATTTGCATATTCCATGTAACATGTATTATAGTCCTCGTACTGTAACTAGTCATCACTATTGTCTGATTTTGCTTCTGCACCTTTTAACCATGTTAACAATTTCCTATTTTGTTTGTAATCACAACATGCAAGTTCATTTCCTCTTGCTTTCTCTGTCTGGCTTAGCCATGAATTCATGAAAGCAGCAACGTTTCTCTCACACGGTTTTGTAATTATTTCAAGGAACTTGCAAGAAGTGCAGCAAAAATGTTTTCAGTTCAAAGAAGAAATAATAATCTCAAGAGCTACTTGGAGATTTGGAGTCAGGCTGAAGCATGACCCTCCCCACAGTCTCTCTTGATCACCTCTCTGCTGCAGGCACAGAGCAAAACTCATGCCATGGCCCGTCATCTCCATCTTTGGATGTAAGGTACTGGATTACAGTCTATCCCACCTACCATTAATCACAACCCCGGAAGATACAGAGCAGCCATAGGAGGTGTAAAGGAGAGAGGTTCAGCATCCAGAATCTCATTCCTTACTGTATATTGAATACCATAGTGTGAATATACTGAGGGAGAAACAGCCCACAGGAAATAAACATATGCAAAGCTGTGGGAATAGTGTGCAATTATGAAGCCTGTTATTCTGAAAATACTGCTGAATATTGCTATCTTCAACTGCTATAAAACTAGAATAATTTAAATCATTACAAAACCTCTGTATTTCTCAGTAATGCTTTCATAGCATTGTGTATTTCACATTGCTACGTTTGCTTCCTAATCTCTTAGTGTGAACAAAATAACATTCATGTTTTCGTAGCAATGAAGAGGAAGGAATAACAAATTTTCTACTTCAAGTAACTTTTAAATAAAAAGGACAGTATTTATGACAGTTCCAGTATGGTAAATCTGGAGCGATCCAGCCTGTTTACAGGACAGGTTACCAAATTCCAGGTGTCCACCTGGGTACCAGGGCATACTGTGTAGTTTCGGGTGTTAAGGGATTGAGGAGAGGCATTTTGTGCTTTGCTTGTTCTGTTTACAAGATATTTCAGGTTAGTTGTGATCTGTCTTGAATCACATACTTTCCTACTGTTCCCTGGGAATTAAGTTGATGTAGAAGCAAACTATGCCAGGTACCTTCCCAGGTCTCAGCAGGCTATTAAAGGTAACGCTGAGTAGCAAGGACCTGTTTTACAGAGCACTTTGCACAGTATTTAGTTTAGGCTTGTACAGCAAAATAACACAGCATTGAGATCAATAGGTACCATTGCTACCCATGCAAAGCTTCTTCCTTCCACAAATTATTATAATTGACTGTAATAAGATTATTTCTAAAATCCACTACACAAACTTTAGCCCATTTTGACAAACAGACAATAAGTCTTGTGCAGCACCTGAGTGATGTTTTAACTGTTGCTAAGACAGGTACTAGAGAACTGAAGCTGCACAATGAGATACATAGAACTGGCTGATATGGTAAATTACCTAACAGCAGCAGCAGTATTTCACGCAGTAAATCAGATATCCTACCTTTTTTTTTGCCAAGTAATAAATTGTGTTAAGCAGAAGGAATGGAAATTGAGGATATTCATTATCTATCAAGAGACACCTGGCAGGATAGCCTTTGGTCTGCAGGCTAAAAATAATCCCACACTGACAAGTGTCAGTCGGAAGTGCTGGTGAATCACTATAGATCTTGCTTCACTGCAAGCACCATCAGTCAAACTCTGTTCAGAGTCACCTGAGAAATAAGGCCTAAACGTAGCTGTTCTGATCCCAGCCAATATTCCCGCTTTTATGTTCATTCCTGAAAAGCACATAAGCCCTTTAAACATTTACTAAGATTTCTCATTTCTCCTTATCTTCACAAGAAATGCTTCACACTTCCTATGACCAGATACCCAGCCCACAGTTTTGGCTATTCTCCTTTTCACAGCTGCCTGGAAAGGGAGGCAGAGTGTATGGGAGTGGTTAAAATAAGAAACAGAGAGCTGTATGGGGCCAGCACTGGTAAAACTTATGTATTCAAGGAGTACTCTTCGAAGTTTGGCATTGAATTATCGGTTATATTGAACTAATAAAAGTACCAAGACTTTGAAAATAAAAAAAATAAAATAAAAATTGCCACTGCTGCAAGATTCTGTGGTAAGGATAAATAGACAGTCGGAATCAGCAGATAGTCAACGCCAGATAGTTCAGCGTGCGGAACCAGCGATGGCTAAGCACGAACCTTTCACAGCCACACTGCTCGTGGGCAGAGAGCCATTGCTCACGCCCCGGCGTTCCCTCTGGAGGAGAAGCGCCAGAGCCACGGCGCGAGGAGCGCGTGCCCTGCCAGGGCAGAGCCAGTACCTGCACAGTACCTTTGAGGGCAGGCGGGGTGAAGACGCTCTGCTTCCTTTGCTTGGGAGAGGCACTCTGGGACTGGGGAGGGACAAAACACAGAGAGAGGCAGTGAGAGACGGGCACGGGGAGAGTTTTCTGGTCGTGGCAGCTCCGGGTCTTGCCCCCGCAGCTGCTTCCAGAAGGTGCAACCAGCAATCGGAGACGTTTCTGAGAGAATGATATTGTACAAATCTGATGCCAGCTCCCTGGCTTTTATGAACACAGGGGAAACTAAGATTAGATAGACAAAATACATGTTTAACGGTCAACCGTTATGGCTCCCAGGCAAAATAGACCCAATACTACTGAAAATAACCCCTCACTCTAAAAAAATACTGTTAAGCATAAAATTAAGACAGCCTGTGCCTTTAACGGTCTACGTAACTGATTCTCATAAGGCAAATAAAGCTTTACCTCTATTGAAATAGTTGCAAGATTTACATTAACCAATATTCCAATTAAATACAATGTAATGAAGATTTATACGTGTAGGTAAGGTAGTACTGAAATTATTAATATATCATTTTTTACATAAATAAATGGAAGATTCCCCCCACACACACACACTTCTTCAATGTGTTCTATTACTCCTAAAATAAAAAAAAAAATAATTTCAGCAACCTTTAACTGGGCCTCATTTAAGTGATATATTTAGACATGGTTAAACTTTTTATGGCCCCAAAATCACATCTACAGACAAGAAATAAATTATTCCAAAATAATGGTAATAAAACTACACATAGAGTAATAGTAGTATAATTATACCAAAGTATGTTTAGCAAAATCTAACTGGAATATATTCCAGTGCTAAAGCAGAGCAACTTTTGCAAAATGAAAGCGGTTAAATTAGTGTCCATATTATACCAACTTGAAATATGTCCATATACAAAGGATAACAAAACTACATAAGGTCACGCACATTGCTAGCTTTTGAAGACATAAGCACCCTATCACATTCCTAAGAAAAAGGTTAAAAAAAGCTGTGCATAGGCAAGCTTTATTTTTTCTCATCTAATCAATTTCTAGCTGTATTTGGTCATAACAATGTTGCTTTTTCCCAAATATTTGGTAAAAATGCCTTTTGCCTGAGTACTTTGACTGGTATATAGTCTGTGAATTTTTGTCAGATCTATTTCTTCAAGGAACATTTGAGACAGCTCTTAAGAAAACCACTTTCACACAAGTATGGCCAATCCTATTACCTTACCTTATCACAATGGATGGAATGATAACATTTATAAATTAAGGGTTGTCTTCTTTTGAAAGAGAAAGCTATTTATAAACACTGTGGGATAGGTTGTTGATCCTCGCCCCAGTAAATCTTTGTAAGTCTGTATTTGAGTCCAAATTTGAACCAATCAATACCTCCTACTGCTATTTAAAGCGCTGCCTGCTCCTCTGAGCAATGGGTGAAGGAGAAAGAGATCAGAGAATTGCAGGAGCTAGGCGAGGGGAGGTTAGAAAATGAGAACGGAGGAGCTGACTTAACTCTTGTGCAAACAACATCGATGCGCTGCCTGCTGTGGGCTCGGCAAATGACGGGGAAAGGAGAGAAGAGTTTGCAATGTTTTTGTAGACCAGCAGTGATCTGCAGACCCAAAGCGATGCTGGATGAGGTGACCTGGCAGGGTCACCCTGGGCCAGGTTTGCTATGATTTGCCGGGGCATGGCAGCGAGGCAGAGGGGAAACTTGCCTTTCCCGCTTCCCTGCTACAGGGAGAAGGGAGAGCCGGCAGAGCTGAGACACAACCTAGTTTACACAGCCCTGGTTTGAAAGCGGTGGTTCTTAAAAGGCTGCGTTACTGAAGGTAGTGTGACAATGTAAATAAATACATTAACCGGGATGAATCAGTGAGTTTCAAAAGGGTTTTAACAATAGACCTATTTTGACGATAAATATGTTTTGAGAAAAAAAAAAAGATTTCACTTACCTCTGCCTGTGAGATGTTTGTTCTCTTCTCATCTTTTTCTAGCAGAAGAAAAGATATAGAAAGAGAAAAGTTAGTACAGAAACCTTCTCAGTGCTAACCCTTGCGACTTTGCCCTGAACCCTACAGCACTATTGTAAATAAGAAATTACCCTTCTCATTTACAGCTTTTCTTTCTCTTTTGTGTGTCTCAGAAAACCAGAGGCCCTGATTAGCATTTAGACATAAGCACTAGGGCTAAAGCACTTAACTCCCATTTTTTGTCTGTGAATTAACAGCAAGCGATGGAGCGCCTGTAGCAGCAGGTCCTTTGGCCAGGCTCGCAGCAGGTCTCTGTGCTCAGCGGTGGTCATCGGCGTATGGGGCTGCTTTGCCCAGGGACTGCTCTTTCTTCTATGGTCTGAAAAGTCTTGGCTGCCAAACGGTGTGCAGCAAACTCACCGTGGGCTCCGCTAGACTCAAATGGTAATAAGAACCTCACCTCAGTTAAGTTGTTAATAAACCAATACTGGCACTGAAGAGCACCTAACAGTAATATGTAAAATTAGCAAACCAAAGCTTAACAAGGACTGATCTTTCATCTTTAAAGTTTCATGACGTTACCGGACTGAATTTTTTCCTGGAACTGCTTATTTTTGTTTCTTTAATTTGTTTTCGACTATAGGCATAGCAGAAATGGCCAATACTAGAGATTTTAAGGAAAATAAACACCTTTGAGAACCTGTCTGAACAACTAAGTAAAATTGCATGAAGCAGAGGAGGGTCAAGAATCTTCCTAAGTGTCTGTCTTCTGATGATGATTTCCCAAATATTTGACAAAAATCATGTAGGATCTTTGGTGCACAGTAGTTTGAAGCTCTAAAATAAAATGCCATTAAAACCAGAGACATCAATCTATCACTGTAGCAATGCCGCTCCTAAAATTTTCCACTTGCAGATATCACTGTGCAATTTCCACTGAGGTGCGGCAGAGCTGTAAATGTAGGTCCGACGGAAGAATTAGGTCCAGGCAATATCACTTTATCTAACTTATTCTCTAGATATGGGCTGCTTGTGGTGTGCAGTGTGAGGGGAAGAGCCAGTCCCAGGCAGATGGATTGCATTTTCTATTGTACTCTTTACTGTTGTATCTGTGCATCTTGCAAACATTAACTTACTGGATTTTTTTCAAAGTATATATTTCCCTTTATTACCTTTATATGAAAGACATTCAAACAACTTATATTCGAGGTTTAAAAATGTAGTTGAAAACAGTGCTGATTACTAAAGCATGGTCCCACAGATACAGAATTAGACGGGACAATCAGGAGGCCAGTTCCTGCCATTGACATTTGTACGCACTTCGGTAAGGTGACTAATCTCTTCCTTGACTTCCCTGCCTGTAAATAAGTATAGCAGTGCCTATTTAAGGATAGCAATGCCTATTTGTCTTTGTAAAGCACTTTAAGGGTGTGAAGTTAGGCTGGCTAAATGGGTGGTTATTTATGTGCTTGTAATCTTTCTTATTATTTGTATACCAAACAGACATGAACTTCAAAGATTCAACATTGGATTTTATTTTTTTTTAGTTCAGGATCCTGGATTTAGTTTGGAGGCTGAAATTTGAATAAATCAGGAATTCTCAGCAGAGAATGATGAAAAATAAGCTATGTCCCATTGCTTCCTGAAACTCTAAAATTGCCCAGGTTTAAAATATGTTTTGTAAACCCAAGCTGAAGCTTGCATAAAGAACAAAAACTGCAATCAGCAGCTTTGTCGGGTTCCAGGTCTTGTTCCTAAGGTTGTGCACAACTCTAACCCTTTGGGCTTGGACGCTTAGTGTTCTTAGTAGGGTAACATTAAGCCTTTCCTTTCACCCAGCAGCACTTATATGACAGGCAACTTTGGGAACAAGAACTGGTCCTGTATGGAGTTAGAGAAGTCATTCATATTCACAGAGCAAATAGTGCCAACAAACAGCGTCGGATAACGTGGAAATATAAGAATGACTTACAAAATTACATAAACAAACAGTTTTTCAAATCCAGTAAACAGAGATCAGAAAAGAACCTAAAGGAGCAAAAGAGACAAACTTGAGGACATAAAGTGTTTTAAGTCAGTTGTGAGATGAAGGGAAAGGTAGAGCTGGTTGGAGATGCAGTTTGGTCAATGGTACATTTCGGCATGCATTTATTTTTGAGGACAGAAAGACCATTGCATGCTTATTTTTGACAGGCATTTTGATGGATAAGACTCAGTGGAGAGTATAAATTTTTAAGGAGGGGTGACAAGGAATGGGAACGAGGGAAGCTGAGATCCCTGAGTGCCATAGACTGAGGCAGAGAGTAGAAAATGTACAAAAACTGTTTCTGTAGAGGATGAGGAAAAGATGAAAGGCAAGGGGGATGTGGAAGGAAAATATAAGTGCTTCTGTGCAGCTAAGGTAGTAATGAGAGACAGGGACAGTGGCATTGTAGCAGAAGTAAAAGGGGGAATTTAGTGGTGACAGAGCAGAGCTAGAGAGCAGTGTGGGCTGGAGCTCCGTCAAGAGCTCTCTGCCTGGGGAAATGCATAGAGCCATATTGGCCCAAGTGAAGGATTACATTAATACTTGTGTTGAACAGTCTTCCTTGGATGACTAGAGTTTTTCCAGTGTAACTTATAATGCCTTGAAAGCAGTCTAAATAAATTAATGAAAGCATGTTCTTATAACAGTCTTACTAAGAAAGTGTCCTTATGAGAGCTGATGCACATATGAATTGATGGTCTCACTACAAGAGGTCAGTTCTGGCATCAAGAGATTCACCATAGAAAACTCCTGTGACAACAAGATTTATGATGAGAATGGAATTTACAAGGTAAAAAAAGAACATTATCAGTTAGCTGCTGCAAATCAGACATATCCTACTAGAGCAGTCAAATAAGCCACACGTTTCCCACCCTTAAATCCCTCTCAAATCCATTGACAATTATAAGCTAAATTTCTTTACTGAGCTCTTTGATCATAAATTCCTCTTGAGAGGGGGCAGGAAATAATTGGAAACTAAATCACAAGTATCAGACTGTGATATCACTTGATTCACAGGAGAGAATGAAATCCCTGGTTTCTCAACATCCTTCAGTTCCCATTGACTGCTGTGCAGTCGGGATTCTGCTCACAAATATCATAGTTATACAGAATGAGAAATTTCTTTATCAGGTTTATAACTAGGCAAATATATCACAGAGAATTCAAGTGATCGGCTATTTCTCTCTTATATGAAATAAAACCCAAGCTCTCAGTAGATAACTTCTCCCTAGAGATTTGGTCTCTTTTGGGGGCCAGGAGGGAAGGAGACTTTTTAATGATGCTCCATTTTCTTCCCTGACAGACCATAACATTGCTTACAGAACACAATACAGCTGTATTGTATTCCAAATCTGAACATATGGCATTTTTCCAGTTTAACTTATTCCTGGCTGCTCCAATTAGCTAACAGGAATCTAATTACTCAAGTCATTTCTTCACAGTTTTTGTGGTTTTGAAGTGGTATAATAGAAGTCATATGAAGAGCTGAGAACAGGTTTGTACATACCCAAGTTACTGGAAAGGCAAGGTATGTAAAAATAAGATTGGAGCTTCGTTTAGATGGTTTTTTACACCTGTGCTGAGGAAAAAAGCAGTTGAGGACTTTGCCCTGTGCTGGGTGAATAATTTCTGAGGCTAGTGTGACTCTTACCTCAGGTAGACTGGACTAGCACCTAGCAAACAAACAGGGTTTCAGGCTTTAGTCAGTGTCCTCAGGAAGAGAAATGGTTCATGTTCATCAACGAAAGGTGCAGTCTAAAGGATATTGCCATCAGTCCAGATATGTACACAGGCTTTCTGAAATGAAACCTTAGTTCTTCAAGGAGAGACACTTCTGAAAGTCCATCTACCTGCACAGAGCCCCTTTCAGCATTAGAGCTCTAAGCTTTAGTCTTTACCCAGGACAAAATCTCACCCACTCGCAGGGAAACCTGCAAGATTTGGCCCGGCTATATTGCTGAAATTCAGAGAAAGAAACACCAAGGGATTTGTCTCCCAAATGCTCTTGTTAGCAGAGCTCTTTTGGATGTTTATTAGCAGATCCACCCAGCCAAGCTGATATAATAAGCTGAGCTACCCCAAAAGGTGTCATTATATGAGGTCAGAAAAGAAACGAGTGGAAGGAGGCTGGTTATAGCCAGGATGACAACCGCCTGATGCTGCTGGTCGCTTTTTCTGTGAACCTGAACCGTTGTGCAAATGGCATGACCATGCTGGGGGAAGCCTTGTGGTCATTTTAGAGTAAGATCAAAATTCATCTGCCTCTCTTCTCCCACTGGATAATGTTAATGTGCTTGGAGCAGCTATGCAGGGCAAGAGGTGACCTATTTTAAAAGCCTTGGCCTCTGATATCACCCATGGGCTCTGCAGTGGAGTCATCCGGCAAAGGCTTATCTCATCCAGCTAAGTACCCTGCTTTCTTTCCCCTTGGCAAGAGCAAATAAAAGCCTTTTCTGTAGGGTTTCAGTCAGGCACTGGAGGAACAGAACAGGTCAGAGAGGCTGGCTTTTACATAAAAGAAACTCAGCAAGAGGCTGTTATAATTGTTGGAGAAAGCTTCCTGTAGAGAGTTTGGAATTTTCCTTGGGAAAGCAAAGCTGAGAAGTTTCAGATAAAAATCACAGGGGGCTGATAGGGCTTTGGATTTGGTTAGTTTTTGTCACAGTGTCTAAATTTTCCCTTAAAAATAATAAACACGGTACTCCTTAATTGCTCAGATAGTGGAAATAGCCCATGAGCCGCATGCCTGTAACAGGTTTTAGTTAATGATTTAAACAAGAATGGTTTGAATCCGAAAGAAATAAGTGTGAGGAGAGACTTTAAGGACATAATGTCACTGTCAATCTGGAGCCTTCTTATAATCGTGCCCCCACACTTATGTAAAAAGTGCCACTGAAGAGAGCAAAGTAGATGAACAGAAGTGTGAATCCAGCCTTTCACATACAAACTTTAGTGCAGGACACCCCAAGCTAGAGACAAATCAGATAATGATGCTGCTATGAAATACTTCAGCCAGTTTTGATGAAATGCCTCCATGGCTAAACAGTACTATGTTCACAAGCAAAGCTTTCTCTCTCAAAGAAATGTGAAGGAAATGAACCAATTGCTGACTTTTGATCAATATGCTTGACGATGACATACACTTGGAAAAGGAAAATAATTTTCCTAGCTCTGGCTCCACGTAGCCATCTCCTGTGATGAAGAGGAGGGTGGCTCTCTCCTCCTGCTGCAGGGTTGGGGGATGCTTGTGTGCTTGGGCAGCGAGCGGCAGAGCTCTGCTCCCAGCCTTGCTGTGTGCTAATGGTGCAACAAGGCAGATCACCAGTTTCAAAACCTGACATTTAAATGGCACAGACCCACGCAATTATAGGAACTAAGAGAAGAAATGGACAATTTTCCAAATAATTCTTCATTCTCCTGCCACTTAGTGGCAGGCAAACCTGAAATTTGCTGAAAATTTGGTTTCAGTCATCTCACATTTTGATTTCTTCATCAGTAAAATAAGGATCTTTTAAAATCTACCAGCTTGCCTCACTGGTGTTTGACCACCACCATTTGTATTTGCCATTGGCATTTGTAAAAGAAGCTCATTGAAATCTGATTTAGAAACTGACTGGTGTAATGTTGTTTGGGTTTTCTGCTATTAAAACTATTTTTTTGCTTCCCCCCTAGAAGATAAAGTAAGATCAAAAAATACTTAATGCTTTGCTTTTGCCGGAGTTCTAACTACACATTGCCAGATGAGCTAGCATCTCATCACTTTTTACTAAACCACTGAGGTAAGAAAAGGAAAAAAAGGCCAAAAAGACAAACATAGAAATTGCTTATGTAGTTAATTGTTTGACTTTTGCTTGCTGGTTTTTATTTGCCTGCATCTATCAGTGAAAACTTGACTACGGGTATAGATGTAATTACATTTAATTACAAAAAAATATTCTGGTAAGCCCTCCTGGTGTGAGTATATGTTTCTGAAAATCTTCACGTTGCAAAAGCACCTCATTAAACTCCAGTATCCCAGCTGCTGCAGCAAATGTAGCTGGAGGGTCTGCTCCCCTCCTCAGTCAAGTGCTCATAAGAGAGTGCATACATTGCGGTTCTGCCGTATCTCACACACTAATCAGCATCTGAATTACTGCCTGGCCCTTTAGGGAACACTAATAACAAGATTTGCATAGGAAATATTAATAAAAACATAGGGGAGAGAAGAATTTGCTATATACACAAATATTTGCATGCTTATTCTATCAGGTGTTTGCAGTTAAGGTATGTAGCGTGGGAAAGGTCCCACATTATCCTGACAGCACCATCACCAAGAGACGTCTCATCATTCTGGCTCAGAGATCATAGGGTAGCTTCTCCCAACTAGCTCCTGACTGTAACAAGCCCTTCATGGTTCACTAAAATGCCACAGGCTGGATGAATCAGCTGTTTGGACATTACAATTTTCTTTCCAGGTAAATCAGCCCATTTGTATTTACATAGCTCTGTATTTCCCACCTTCAGTATCCAAGTAGCCATTACTAGTACTGAGTGTAGGGGCAGCAATCTCCTTTGTTAGACCAAATCCTTCCTCACAGTGCTCAAAGTCAACTTCTAAGGGAAAAGAATGATCATCTTTTTCCTCCCAACACACACAGCATCATCTGATCCAAACAACATCTGTGTCTCTGAACATCATACAGACAGTATTGAAGGCCCCACTTTCAACTGTACAGCCATAAGAATATGAAATAAAAACACCTTTCATAAATTACATAGATAAAAATTACTTTAAAACATACATTCTGAGACCATAATCTGGTTTGGAAGAAACTGGAGACATTACAAACCTCAAATGTGAGTCTAAATGTATTTGTTTACATCACACAAATCTCAGAAGGGAATTGTAGTGCCTGATTCACCACCTTGTTATTCCAGTTTCATGCCAGACTCATGGAAATCAGTCTAGTTTCACTGGCATTAAACTAGAATATAACAGCGATGAATCAGGTCTGCAGCCTTACCACAGAGCAGTCATGAACTATTACAACAAGCACAAAAAATCATCCCTCTCTTAAGCATTTTGTTTTCAACTTTCATTCTCTCTCCCTATGATACCTGTTAAATATAAATATAAATCAAATTCTAAATAAGTCCCATAAATCAAATATAGCTTCTCAAAATATACGTTGGAAGAGAATTCAAATTTAATACCTTACTTTCTCCCTTCTTATTAATAAGGACTGAGTTGTTCTCTCTGCCTTCTTGGAGTTACACTTCTGCCTGACTCTGTGGTCTTCCAGCTGCTGCCAGCTCTGTGAGGCTTTTTCTGATACTGTCCTGGCTTTGAATGACAGAACACAACACAGGCTTCATGGAAAAACCCTTCCATGCAGAAGTTTCTTTTCCTCATAGCACAAGAGACCCTGTTCTGTAGCCCTGCTCCATGAGAAGGTCAGCTGAGCCAGGAGTGTGGAGCAGAACTTCCTGACATGAAGGCCCTCATCCGTCATATGGGGACAATCACAGACTTGGCAGATCTTCCCAGGGAAAGTAATCAACCCAGGGAGAAATACACTTGAAGTAAACATTCTGTTTGGATAACTTATGTAAAGATTGACTTTAAATCACAATATAAACAATAGTAGGCTCGAAGTTGCTTTCTTCTAGTTGCTTTCTAAGCAGCACAAACTCCTCTTTGGTGAAGGAAACAGAGATGGCTCTCAAAGAACAACTGACTAAATAAGAGGAACCAGGAAGAGGTAAGTAAAAGTCTTTTTTTTCTTTTGATCTCTCAGATGAGACATTCTCTGGACCCAGTATAAATCTCTTACTAGATTACCAGGAATGACCCCTAGCTAAACTTATAATTTGCAGCTGACCAGTGTGGACTGATGGCATCAGAGCTGGGCAGAACCTCTGGCAAGAGCACAAGGTGTCCCTGTGTGCAGAAACTCCAGGTCAGGGTCTACCTCTACATTGCTTCAGAGCTCCCTTAAATTAACTCGTTCCAAAAGAACACCATTTATTTAATAGCCAAGTACTTCTTTCCATTTCCAGCACAACAAAGTTAAGCCTAATCACAAATCTGCGCTGCCTGGTATACTCCAACCCCCTGCAAAGAGGAGTTCCATCAGTGCCGGCTGAGCTGGGCGTTAAGGGGAGCTGAGCAGGGCTCCAGACAAAATGACTCCAGCACAGGAGTTCAACACATGGGGAGGGCTGCCCAGGGCAAATACTGTGGCAAATCTATGGTCTGCATCAGCAAAACAAATCAGGCAAAACAGAATTTTTGAGGGAAGTGAAAAACAGAAAATCATTTTACCGCTGACTTTATCAGGCCATAAGCAACAGGAAGGTTTGCCATTGACTTAAAAGTCAAGATTTTATCCCAGATATATAGCATGAGTTTGGTAAAAAAAAAAAAAAAAAAGAAAAAAAGAGAAAAAAGGCAAACTACTTTCTTATTTAATGAACTAGTTCTAGAGTTAGTGCAACTGGGAAAGAACTTCAGCTATATGTAAACTGGCTTCTTAGTCAGAACTCGTACTCATCATCTAAACTAAGTAATGACAGTCACATTAATATTCACTGCATCTTTGAAAGATCCAGGTTAATTCGTTCAACTACGCAAAACTAAGTGAGACAAACTGAAGAAAATTGTTGTGATCGGTGATGTGAAATTTAAAATCCTTGGCCTGGTGGGAAGGTTGGTGGTAAACTCAAGACTCAAAATGTGCAAAGTAAGACTTAAAAGATACATGATGATCTACATATGACTCTCTTTTATGCACATCTATATAGGATGATTCAAATCTCTCTTTTAGATTGAAATATACATAAGAAAAACTCCCTTATTCTTGAAGCAAATAAATGTAAACCAGGGTAACACTGATTTTTTGATGTGAGCCGGAAGGGGAACCTGACAGCCAGCATTTCTGGGTGCCCCAGGCGGTGCTGGAGGGCCAAACTGAATGACAAGAAGACCTTGGAAAAATAGACTTACACAGAGATATGGAACAAGGCAAAGGACAAGGACTGGAAAGTAGACCTAAAGCACAACGTGGTGTCTCAAAGTTTGTCCAGCTGTGTAGGAGAACTAACCTCATTGTAAGGTTACATTGACACAGGGTCCATTCTGACACAAAAGCAGCCACCAATAAAGATTAGCTCTTTGCTGCACAGGGTAAGGGCAGTTTCCTCACTCACAGCACAACCTCACCTGGCCTGAAACCTGACAGTGAAAGAAAAGACTCGCATGAAGGAAATAGGAGGGCACTGGAGACAAAGACGGCTTTTGAGAGGTTAGAGGAGGGCCAGAGCTGCTGAGTGACTGCCAGCAAACACTCAGAGAAACAGCTTCGAGGACTGGAAACGTGCCTCTGAAATGAAGGTGCCCAAGCAAAGCATACTGCCAGACTACTAAATGTTTGCAAACAACGGCTACTGTTTTACCGAATGTTACCAAAGCACGTACGCAGAAACTTCCCAAACAGCTTACGATTACTTTGTCCATTGACTCAGTCATACCGATGTATTAGTTTGCAAAAAGACTTAGCATGTTCATTAAGTATTTTCAAATACAGAAGGAAGCTAAGTGCCTTGAGAAGACAGTTACCCAGAGTTGTGAATTCATCAGTAATACTGAATAGTATTAGTAATGTGTTACTTTCCAGCTGCTCTGATTTCTTTATGTTCAAATGACATATTGAAGAGGTTGAAGATCTAAACACAACTGAGGCAAAGATCATGAAGAAAAATCCATGTTTACCAGAAATATAATACTAGCTGATCCCCTGACATACATCTGAACTATTTCCTAACAGCTTCATATGCAGGAATCAATTGTGATGGAAAATGGCTCAGAATTGACCCACTGATTGCAATCTTTGTATCGGAGTTACAGCTGCAATAGCTATCACTGCGAGCAGTTCCTTTCTCGGTTGTGAGCTCTTGGAGTATTCTAGGCTCTAAAATGAAAACCAGCAGCAGCAGCCAAAACTGAAAAAGTAAAATGTTTCTTAGCATGCTATAGCTCATAAAGCCATTAAAAAACCCCCATAGCTGAACAGTTGTGTATTGTACATTCTGGAAAGTGACATTTGCTAGGGGAGAAGAAAACAAATGCAAAACAATAGAACTCTTCCTCAGGCAGTGATTATTATTGCTGCCTTTGCAGTTTCCTTCCTTTTGGAATAATACCTCAAGGATTTCAGTAAGAATGTGTTGTAAAGCCAGTCCTGGCCAACTGCTCACAGCTTGCTTGTGGTTAGAATGCACATGCATAAAGAACCTCACACACATGTATCATCTTATGCATGAATCAAATGAGCTACTAATAATAGTACTTCTTGGGGTTTACAGTCCTTTTTACAAAAAGAAGATGCAAATACCAGTTTTGTAATTTCATTATTTGGTTTTCTAAGCTTCCAAAGAATCAGCAAAACAAGGTACCATAATGTCATTCTCACCATCAGCACAACTAGGTGGGATGGAAAAGACAGAGCAATCACTGTTAACTCAGACTAAGTCAGCTGTAACTTCCAAAGGCATTTTTCAGCATTTCTACTAACCTCACTAGATACTAGAGACAGAGAGGGCCCTGGCTTTTGTTTTTTTACATCTCCATCTGTACTGTCACAATCAGAAGCACCTCGCTGAGATTCCCGTGGAATGAACTGTTCCACACCCTCCTACAGAATATGCTGTACACATTAAAGCCCAAGTCACACACTAGCGTCAGCATTTTAGGAGGCTTGAAAGCACATTTCTAAACAGTTACAGCCCTGCTGTCCACTTACTGTATTTCAAAAACAGACAGTAAAAACCTAACGTTGATCTGGATCAAAAATCTTCTGGATCACAATTCTTTATAGGGAAAATTATTTTTTTCTCCCCTACTCCCTCCAATCTTTTTAGGTGATCAGTACAATTCCACTTCAAAGAGAATAGATTATAAAATAGCACTTAGTAATACAAACATGTTGCATTCAGACCAGCTGGGCTTGTAAGTTAAATTGCTCCTTGATTCTGTAGCTGTCCTGCAGATCCTAATATAACAAGGAGAAGGTGGAGCAAGTGCTGCAGCTATATGGTGGCTGATCCCAGAGATGCTACTATTTCGTGGTGGTCAGAGAAAAAGCAGGAAAGGTTCATCCAGATCTTCTTTGCTTTCTGCCACTGTCTGACAACAGCTGTGGCAGGGAACTTCAGAAAGACTTGAAAGCAATACTGTCACCACAAGCCACTGGGTGGTGGAGGCTCAGTGCTGAAATGTTTAGGCTGTGGCATGTGTAGGTACCAGGAGAAGCAGTACTGCAGGATGCAGTAGAGCTTACTGCTTTATTGAATTTTCTATCATCTGCCTTGCTCAAGCTCATTTTCTGCCTGGTGTGACTCTTCTCTGCTAGTCTCATCAGAATGAAGGACGTGGCCTCGGGTGAAAAACGCAATGTTTAAAATGCACATTCATCTACTCAGCACTGCTTACTCTATAAGTGCGGTTTAGTTCCACAAGATAAATAATGCCAAGACATTAATATTCTGTGGTACATCTGCATCCCAGGTATCCCAGGGAAGACATGAACAAAGAGTGAGCATGTAACTGTGCTTCATTCTGCTACTATGATATTCTCGTGATCCTCCAGTAAAGCCATTTGAGAAAAATATTAGAAATTATCATTTTAGATACAGATACATGAATAGAATTTTGAGGGGGAGAAGGGGAAAACAGAGCCTCTTCCAATAGACATATAGTTTAATTCTACCCCAGGACTACTTTGGTTACTGTAAAAAGAGACTTGGCTGGTCCTGTTGATCTCGTTTCCACCCGCTGGTGACACAGACAGCTCAGACTCACAGGGAAGCAAAGCTAAGCTGTACACCTCCCTGCACTCCCTCTGAATTTCTGCAGCCTTGTGTAGTTGGCAAAAACTTTCAGGATTGATAGCTTTGCTTTGTTTAGAGTCTCTGCTAGCTTTCGGTCCAGATTCATTAAACTCCCACCTTCAGTGTATTTTGAAGTGAAGTTTTAACTTCAGTTCCTCCATATAAAGAGTTAAATTTTGTCTCTGAAATCCCAATAAATGGGGCTATCTTGATGGATGCTTTAAGTGCAACCCCTTCCCAATATTCTGAACATAATGAGGTTACTGGATTCTCTCTCATCTGTCTGCATTATCTATTTATTCTGCACACGTCACCATGGTAAATGCGTGCTGCATTAAGTACTAAATAGTAGAGGTCAGACAAACCCGGCGTTGTTTTTTTTTCCCCTCAGCAAGGCTGAAACATTTATTAATGGATTTTAGTTTATTACCTGATTAAAAAAAAACCATCAGTATTATTACATTATTGAAGTGTAATTTAAACATAATCTCAAAGCAAACTAATTTGACATTCTTATTCAAAACGTTTTGTCTTACAATGATTAAATTGATTTAATTTCAAATAGCCTCTAGAATTTTTTACCGTTTTAAAAAAACACTCAAAATACAAACAGAATATTTGCCACAAGCTAAACTGGACCTATTTTGATCCAAACTGTTTTTTTTAAATGCCACCAACCCCCCCAAATTGTCTACTCATGTAGTTATATTAAATATAGCTTAAGTACTTTGACTATAAGAAGTAGGCAATTACACCTAGGCATTTCATTTTTTTAAATAGAAAACTCACCATCTATTCAGAATTGTCACCAAAACAAACTGTATGAGGCACATAAATATTTGGCAGAGCGGAAATCTGTTAAGAGTTCCTCTAGCAAAATATTAAGCCTTATGAATGAAATGAAGTTAGAATCTGCCCAGCTAACTTCCTCACCAGGTTAGGCAGTTGTGCACACTGCTGTTGTCTACCCATGGCGCAACTCCTTGTCATGTTAATACGCACAGAAGTGATAACAGACGTAAACAGTTGAAAGCATATCTGTCCTGACGCTGAATAATCAAGCATGTAACATGAAGCCATATATATTAAAAATGACTTGCAAATAATCTCCTGGGGTGGCAGAAGGCTGTTTCTATGGTGCTTCTGTACAAGGAACGAGGAAAATGGATGAAGAGTACAAGGTTCAACTCTAAAAATACCTCCTTCACTTTCAGATAGTTCCATGGACGTTGACCCTTCCAGCGCAAAACCAACAGGAGGCAGGGAGCAGGAGGAACAAGTAATGTCATGGTACACATTAGGAGCTTACCTGCACTGATAAATAAAAAAGTATGTCGATTCACCTGTTGGGGATTTCAGGCTGGAATGACAGAAATGGATTAATGCAATTCCACCCATACTGGGAGCGAGTAAAACTTTTTTTTTGGCTTCATATCCTCTCAGATGCACCACTTCTCTGATCTAGGCCAGCAATCTGAGTCCTGGTTGTTAATATCCAACCTCTATTTCCAGTCTGCTGGGCTGGCTCAGGCCTTTCCACAGACCAGAGCTTTTTCAGGCGGTGTTTGCATCCCACGCTCCCCTGTCTCACAGCGGGAACGAAAGGCACTTGTTCTTGGTTTGACTAAATTCACTCAGTTCAGCCAACTAGACTGTAGTCAGGAGAAGCAACCAAGCTCGTACGGGCTATGTGTCATGTAAAATGTACCTATGCAGTCATCGTTAAACAGGGAAAATGAAGGAAACATGGATAAAAACAAACACAAAAAATGAAGTAAAATAAGTGACTTTTGACCAGAACATGCACAACACCTTTTTGTTTTGACTTTCTCTGAGTAGTTTTCAGACCCTTCTCCTCATTAAAGTGTTACTTACTGACTATGAAATAGTACGTTTCCTCTTGTTTCACGCTACGTTTTACACGATGACTGAAACATTCCCAGGGAATGTTTCTATTTTTGAACTAATGTGCTTTTGACCTCAAAGAACAGCAAAAATGCATCTGGCTGTTTTGGTGATAACCTTCAGTTTAGGCACAGCAGTGCCTGGTGCATCCCAACCAATTCAAGCCTAGTCCTCCGGCTTGCTGTCTTCAGTGTACTGCAGGGAGCGTGACAGCTTTTTTGGCAGGTGATGACAAATGACATCTAAAATCCTCACCCTCTCATGAAAATGGAGCATTTTCATGAAAGACACTACGGAAAACTTTTTTTTTTTTTTTTTTCAAATTCATTGCTTCTGTTTGGAACCTGTGAGCTGTCGCTTCTGGGCTGCATTAAAAAAAGCTCAAGCACAGTTTCCTGACTTTTTTCTGTTTTTCTTTTTTTTTAAGTCCCTGAACTTTTCTGTTTATTTTCATGGATGAAATCATGGAGTCTTTACTCACACTGCATATGTGTGAGGAACTTATGCTGTGGCTTGTCCCAGGGACTTCTGTGAGCCTGAACTGCAGAGTAAATTCAAAGTAACCCAAATGAAAGAGCATCCAAGCATATTGTATATAGGTAAGAAAAAGGGATGTAGTTTGCCACTGAACATTTGCGGTCACACATCAGCCTGCAAACAGCAGAATATTTTCAAGCACAGACATTTTCATCTCTGTTCTGGAACCCCTATCATCTGTCAGGTCTTATGCAAAGTTTGTTTTATATTTTTCATTGTTTCACTGTGTCAAATAGTCCTTTCCAGCACAGGCCAAAAGAACACAAAGGTCCTCATTGCCCTGACCAGCAATGCCTGATCTCTGAGCATCCTGGTGCCATTGGTAATGTACACTGAGCTGTATCGGTCCTGTGATGTGAGGGGACACAAAGCTTTTTCATTGCTGATTGACATACCTCCACGAACTCCTAGACTGAAATAAAAACAGACAGCACACTTAAATGGTACCCACATTTAGCATATAGAAAGGCCAACTAGGTTGACAAAAAAACCCCCAGTTAATGACAGCTTTTATTAATGTACTGCTTTTCTGAATGCTTTATTACCACATTAGAAGACTAAATTTGCAATTGAAAACAGCTGCTATTTGGCTTACTCGCTTTCTATTTCCTGAACCAAAGTAAGCAGTATGTCCTACCAGAATCTCAAGCTTTGAAAAATGTATCAGTTTTCATGACCTGTGAGACCAAGAGTTCTCTGCTGATTCAAGTTGCGGTGAGACTTTTGCCTGAGAAAGTACAGCAGAACTGCTTGACAATGCCCAGAAAGAGCTGCCTCCTACTTAGGCCTTTTTTGATCCCAGTTTATTTTGGTTTGGGAGAAAAAAAAAAAGTGACCATTACATGCAAAACAAACACATTCATTCACCTAGAAGCATCATCTAACAAATATTAGTCACAAACATTAATGTTGGGTGAGCATATCGCATTTATACCCTCAAGGATGCAGTGCTGGTATAGTTTGCTTCATCAGAAAAGCACAGCTATACGAGGTAATGAGATTTATCGTGCGGGGAAAGTCTGGGTGTGTCTAGAACCAATTTAGCATAAAAAACCTAATCTGCTTTGGGTTGTCATGGGATTGCCACAGGTGTAAGGACAGTTTTTCCTCCCACCACCCATCTGGCTGGGTGGTTTGCTACTGCACTAAATATCGAGGCTACTCCTGAGGCATCTCAGCAGACCTCTGAGGAAGTGGCAGTAAGCCGAAAGGCATGAATCCCTCTCTGGACAACGGAAAATCAGCTGGGAACAAGACAGAAAAACTGCTGATGTCCAAAGCCAAGCTGCAAGTAAGTTCCTTGTCTGGAGACAGGTACAGCTTGCTTATCTTCAAGGTATGATTTCCAGCCTTCGGAAAACTCAGATGTACCGAGTTGTACTTGGAATATATGTTTTATATTGCTTTTGCAGTGATAATATACCCTTTCTGCCTTGAAATGAGATTTGCAAAATACAAAAAGGCAGCTCTGGAGAAGAGTTATCAAAACACATTGCTACGTTTTTCTTATTTCCAAACACCGAGTAACATTTACAATACAAGCAAGGAAGCCAAAACAGGCAACTGGGCAGAAAGGAGAGTTGGAAACAGCAAATACATAGCAAGTTCAGAAATGCAGAAGTTTATCCTAATGTTTACCCATACTCCAATGCTTCAAGAAGACTGAACACTTTGACACAAGTTGAAGAGCCTTTGCCAGCCAGACTGTTTGATGTTGCATTGGCTCTGTGACAAAGCCAGTCCATACAGGAACGCTGGCATTGTTTTCTGATCAAAGCAAGCCCTAATGGCATTAAACCTGAGTTGTGGTCTGACATGTTTTCCTCTCTCAACCACCACTTCTCTACATTGCCACCAGCTTTTTCTCGAGCCATCGCAGTATGATATTCTGTAGTTTAAAGCATGGTCAGACTTCTATTTCAGATTACAAGAACTGATTTTCATATATATTCTGCTAAGCTCAGTAAGGAGACAGGAGGTTATGAGTATAGTATGGCAGTGCAGAAAGGGTTGCTTTCAGGGTATGATGATACTCAGTTTCTGTTGGCTCCAATGATATTGCAAGAGAAAGAGGAAGCAGGAGAGCTTTAGCAATTTTTAGATTAAGCCCTTGTGCAGCATAATAGTTTAAATGCTTCTTTAAAAGCAAGCATATGCTTATGTTCCTTTTATAAAGGACAGACATGGGGACATGGGGCAATCGTGACTATAGCAGGATACGAGTGGGTTACCCCAGTAAGCCATGCAGGTATCCTGCACAGGATGAGATGCTGCACATTTTTGTAGTTCTGTCCACTAATATTTGTCTTTGCTTCCACAGATAGTAAAAGGGTCTTATAATTTCAAATAAAAGTAAAACTGATTGGTATTCTGAAATCAAACATCAGCTGCTCAGAAAATATAGCTCCACTGATGGCAGCTGAAGAACAATAGGGTTAAGTAACTTCGTGACTTGACTCTCAAATTGCTGGCTCTAACTTCTCTGCTCAGATGTGACATACCCATCAAAAAGCACGTTACAGAGCACTTACAGAAAGAGTTAAGGGTTTGTTCATTGCTACGTTGCTTCACAAGCTCATATTGTCCACTGCAATCACTGTTGCTGCTGCAATTCAAATTTCTTTTTTGTTGACTTTGATGGCAATTAAATATATGATGCCAACCAGAGTAAACATGAGAAAATGCGCCAGTCGATGATACTGCAGGCTGGATATTAGCTCCTGCAGTCACATCTACCACCTGTCTTTAAATCGTTTAGTGTGGTCTAATACTGTCTCCTTGGAAGCAAGGAAGCCAAGCAGACTCTTACAGTTTTTGAGTAGCTGTCATCTGTTTAAAATGACAGCCTTAGCAGATATTCCATTTTCACTTTATAGCACAATGGACCCAATCTAAATCAGTGAAGACAGATTCCTGTCAAAGCTGTAGTAGACATCAGGGGTGAATGAGAAGACTTAGAAGAAAACAACTATTTTAGATCTTTGTACAGCACAACTCAAACAGCATTTATTATGAAGTTCTGAAATGCCCAAACACATTTTACTGCCTTCTGGTTTCCAGATGGGTCTGCATCCAGAACACCAGAATACCACAAAAATGCTGCTTTTTTTCCTGCTGTAATCAGAAGCAGCTGCAACAGAAGGCTGTAGAAAAGTCTGATTCTTAGAAAATGCCTGTCTCTGTTTTTCAAAATAATTTTAGATAATTTCAGTAAACTTTTCACGGGCATCCAAACATTTAGAATTGCATTAGGACACACATTTCAAACCCTTGGAAGCATATCCTTCAGTAGCTATTTGCTCCTAATGAGGGAATTGGAGTACTCCAGTGGGTAAAATTCAAGAGACAGGATTCTGGTTTAGCCCAGCTCTAATTTAATAGGTGGCTTTGACAGTATCACTTAAATTCTCTGCTGCTCTTTTTCCCTGTTGATCTAGGGAACCACGTTTCTAAAGCACTTTGTTGGAGTCTCAAGTTAGCACTATTACTATTATTTTATTGACTGCAACCATGTGCAGTGATGATTTTAACATTTGTGGAGACAAATTGTTATACAGTATCCCACTGAATTCTATTTAAAACCCAATAAGCAACCAGCGTTTTCGGGTTTAATCAGCAAGGTGTCAAGAGCCCCCAGCATTAGCTGACTGAAAGCTGAAGGTCTACAATGATTTCAGAAGCTGTACAGCACCTTGAAGATCAAGGCTATAAGACATTTTTTTATTACTTCTACTTCCATTGTAAAGCTATTGTCTGCTTTTCCAATTTGGCTTTGCAGTCCTTGTATTCAGCGGGTTTACACAGCTACATGTGCATACCCTGTTCAAAACACTTGCCCATATCAAGCATACCGTATGGAAATAATGCATGCACATGCTCACACATAAACTGCATGGTGAGGTGCAGGAAAATGAAGGTGCTTTTAAAGTTTTTCTTTTATATGAATTTATATAAAATTAAAAAACAAGACAAGACTGTAATTTAACCAAAGAATACCTTCACTGATATTCCTTCCCAGTATCTAGTAAGAGGAGATAATGTCTAAATGAATAAATATAAATAATTGAAGAAGACGAATACTAACTCTTGGGCTTATATGGAAGTTGACTGATACTTGCAGCAATCCTGACTCATAATAAAAATGATTTATTTAAAGATTTATTATGAACATTGCAGGAAAGGAGATAACAGACATGCACCACTTTGTTTACAGTAAAATTTCCTGTAAATTAAAGAGAGTTCTTATTCTCTGTTTGGTTTTGATTTGGTACTGTACCAAGTATCTGTTTATAAAAGGAAATACGATGGTACAAAGTGTACAAAGTGAATTGCAAAAGAGATTAACAGTCAAGGTGAATTTGCTTTAAATTAAGTCCTAGCAACACAGACACTGTGGATGCCATTAAGGTAAGGAAAGTCGGTCTAAGGCAGATCTTTCGTGCACCATTAGTGCACCTGAAATTCAGGCCAGAAAGCTACTCTCCAAACTGGGATTGGTGTTAGTCCTGCAGCAAACACATGGGTCACTCAGTGTCGGAAGAATATAACCTTAGCCATATGCCATGCTCGAACCTCCCTAATCTGTGTGCTGTGCTGCAATGATCTCAACCCCAAGAGCAGGGCTCTCTAAATGCTTCTTTCTGCACGTTGCTGAGGAACTTCACTACTGGTGATGTTAATCAGAACCGGAGACCATCAGCACAGTGCAGTAAGTAGAGATCCTAACAGAGCTAAGAGGGGTTTATTTTACCGAGGTGCCAGTGCATACACTAATGACCTTAGAGACATATCGAGGAAAAAGCCTGACCTACTTTTAAAAAAAGATTTAGGTGATGAAGAGATAAGGCAGGAAAAAAATGTTGCAGAGTGCTACAAAAGAAAAGTTTGATATAAAGTAGGTAGTGTGTTTCAGATGGATTCTGTCTTGAGGACTTTTCCCTGTAATCCATTTTTGCTGAGCTTTTTTGCTTATCATACTCCCTAAAAAGCTTATTAGTGAGTCTTTCCGAAGTCACATTTATGTGACAAAATATGTTGCAACCTCAAATCACCCCATCCCACAGAAAAATCTTCTGGGAGGAGTCTTGCATGAAGAAAATGTATGCACAGTTGAAAAGGAATAATGAAAACAGATAACACATCTTTCATCAGAAAAGTAGAAAACAACCTGTTTGGCAGAAGCAGTTCCCTCAGTTGAATTAGCCCTGGAGCCACCCAGGTACCTCTAGAGATCGGAGAACCAAGACCAGGACTTCATGGATCTCCAAAGTATCCACCCAGGGAAAGAAAATGTTTGTGGACAGAAGTGCTGGATCTGGGTCATATTAATTCTCCTTGTACATAAAACAAAAAATTTACATGGAAGATAAAATGCCGAAATTATTGACATTATCTGGAGGCCAGGAGCTACACGTATTCATGGGGTTTACTCCAAACAGTTCTAAGATCCATTATTTGATATTTGGTGCTATGAAATTAATGCTGGATTTTTAAAATCATACAGTTAATAAAACCAATTTGCAGACAATTCTGTGTATACAAGTTCAATGGTTTAGAAGGTATGTTGGCACTCACCCGGGGGCACGTGTTCATTCATGATGACGAGTGATGCTGGTGTAGGCCTTCTTTTCCTGATCTGTAACAGGCATAAACCAAGAAGAGTCATTAGGGTCCCTCAACAGCCTCGCACGCAAAGCAAAGCAAAAAAAATCCATCTGGTGTCCTCCTGAGTACAGACCAGGCAAAGTTAAAAAAGAAAATATTTCAAGAAAGAACAGCAGCACGTCACTGTCTTACTGACTGCTCGTCTGATCTGACAGCGATCAGGGTCATGCTGTTGCTTCTACATGGAAGGCAGAGGCACAGGGTAGAGCTTTCCAAAATACCTTTAGGATTTGCAATCATCTTGAATAAGTTTTTGGACACATATTGCTGACATATATCAGTCATATCTTAAAAAATTGACATTTAGCTTTGCATCACGAAAAGAATTGCAGTAGCTTGTGAGCTTATATGTGCAAATACCTACTACTGTCAGTTCTCACAAGTGATCGTTAATATTAATGTTTTGTAAGTGCACTTGAGATTTGATATTTCATGTATGCCTTTCAATGAATTTATGATATTTCTAAACTGTGGCCAGAGGTGTTACTATTGTTTTTTTAACTAAAGAAAAACAATACTTAAGACTTTCAAAAGAATATTTTTGAATAGCACTATGTAACAGATCTTTACATATCAATATATAATACTGAATTGTATGCAATTCTTCATATTCAGAGTTTGTTTGGTTAAGTATTTGGGTTCCATTAACAGTGGTTGAACTACATGATATTGGACTACCCGCCTGTAATGCACACATTTGCATTGAAAGCTTTGTGTTGCTTCACTAAAGCCTTCAGGCTATTGATAGTCTATTGAATTTAAGAGAGGGACCAAGATTATTTAACCCAGAAACCATTCTGACACAAAACCTCAATGTCAGTGCATTTGTTCTTTTTTAGTTGCTGAGCCAACATCTGTATTTAGCTGGGTTCAAATTTTGCTTTCAGAGGTGTAAATGGAAAATTACATCATCAGGGTTAATGGGTTTATTCCAGATTAGCGTAACTGTAGCTGACAGCAGAATTTACTACTTTAATTTCATCACACACCCACAGCAAAACTGTATAGCACTTGGAATTAAGCTCACAACATAAAAAAAGGACTGCCCATAAATACTGGGCAGAATTTGGGCCATAGCATTTCAAAAGCCATGGGAATTCCAGGAAATCCTAATCCTGTGGTTCCCACAGATTTCAGAAAAACATCACAACGCATCCTGCTTGAATTCATTGCAGGACTGTTCCATAAGGTGTGGACCTCTCGCAGCTCAGAAGTACCTATGGACAAAATGAAGGCCCACAGCACTTCTCTCCTGCACCCTTCTAGTATTTCTTTGTTCAGTGGTCACTCACAACTCATCATTTTCTGGCAAAGGTGGCTGCCTTTTAAGAGACACGGTATCAGAATATGCAGGAAACCAGGTACCTGTCCTAAAGATGCAAATAATTTTGTAGCTAATGGCATGGAACTGTCAAGGTTATAGTATTCCCCTAGTGTCATCTAAAACTAGACTTACCAAAATAGAAGCAAACGTCGAGAAGGACTGGCACTGGGAGAAATATACTGGGTCACCTAATTACGATTTATCCAGCTTTTCTTGTAAGATTCCCTGTGTCCTTCTTTATGTGCATCTACGTGTATCTGTACACAATAATATCTTTTCCTCCTTAGACGTCTGCATTGCTATATATATTATATGTATGTGTATGTTTTGGGAGGGAGTCAAAACCTAAAATAGCACACGCATAAATCCAATGTGGACATAAGTCAGGCATATTTCTACACATATATAATTTTCAAATATGCAAAACATTGTAACAATGACATAAAGAAGTCTGTATAAAAATAATGAGAAATACAAGAGGTAACTGAAGGAATAACTGTTGTGCAAAACTTAATTCATTTTCTCGTCTTAAAATGAATGGTAAATAAGCTGCCTTCTGCGCAATATTTCCATTAGGTACCTATTATCAGCTTCATGTTTTGCGTTATGTACAAATAATATACTTTAGTTGATTTGTTGATGTAGTCATGTGAAGTGTATGTATTAGGGTACAAGTCCAGTTATAGAAAAGGCACAACAAATACATACTGAATAAACCTACCCAAGGTAAAGAAGCCTTATTCTGGCTAGAGGACATATCCTCCTCCCTCTTTAGGTATATCCAGACATCACTATAATCTCCAGAGTATTTAATCTATAGTTACACTAATATGTTAGAAAAGCATTTAGGCCACAAGTATTACCTCTTCTCACCCCACATCTCGCCCCCATTCCTACCCCATACCCTCAAAACAGCGAAAGAAACTTGTCTTCCTTACCTGCTCGGCTGCCTCGGGATCTATTTGACTCTGAAACAGTGGCACAGCAAACTGTATTTTTTTAGGGCTGTTGGGTTCCATCACGTTGCTGAGGTGAGTCAGATGAAGGAAGAGCCTGGAGCTTGAGACTCGCTCTGTGCTTCTCCCCGAGCACCCTGCCCGCCGCCAGGCTGAGTGCTCCTCAGCAACAGCTGTAACTCCCGACTTAGCACGGGAATCTGCGTGAGCCGAACAACTCCCTTATTCCACATCCATGGAGATGCTGCTGGCTTGGCTATTTTCTTTTTTGCCCCCCTCTCCCCTCTCCTCTGCAGTCCTTCAGATCCTCTCAGCACAAAGCTGAAAGGAACAATAAGCTAATTGTGTACCAGTTCACTTCTACGTATGCCAAGCATTCGCTCAGAAGCTAATTGAAAATGCAATACTAGTGTTGCATGGCCTGGAGCCTTGGGATTTGAAAAAGAGGATCTCTCCACCGTACATTACTAACTGGCTGCTCAGAAGTGCAATGCTAGCTCCCTCTGAGTATTGCTGATGGGCTCTTAATTATTGATGAACACAAATCAGGAAGTTTTCAGATTTTGGGGGTGGAGGTAGCAGGAGGGGTGGATGCAATAATTCTCTCTCTGTTACAGTGTGCCAGAACTGCTCTCCTCTTCTCACATACCAAACAATTGCCTTTGCTCTTTCAAATCCTTTTCTGAACCTATTCCAGGAAGATTTTTGATGATGATGCTACACGGATGCCTACAGTTTCATGAAGCTTATCAGCTGTGCTAAGTGGGTTTTCGCCTTGGGCTGGGTTTGCAGGTTTAGACTGCAATTTCTTCTGGTGGGCTCCATCTCACATGACTTCAGATACTGAGAACATCCACCCTTAAGCCAGCTATCTGGGCTCCCTCATGCTAGACACATCAAAGGGCACTTGACCCTGTCCTAGTTAAGTGGAATTTAGTGTTTACTGGGGATGACATTTTCTCTCCATTAACCCTAGAAAAAGTAAAGATGACTCAGACTAGTTACCTCACTTTTAGATGGCTGAAATTCAGAGGGGCAAATCCTACTTCGGGGTACAAAATCTGTGCCTTCTTCCAAGACCAGGAAAAGAATTTGGTCGAGCATACCAATAGTACCCTTCGGTGAATAGAATTTATTTTCACTCTTTATTTCACCTTAATTCAAAAGAAGTGTGTGAAACGATACACAGTGACTGCTGACTTAACCTACCTCTTTGCTTAGAGCACCTGACCACTGCTGCCAAACAGCACAGCAGAGCTCCTGCAACAAAGGCGTGCTTGATGCCAAACCTGCATCCCTGGATGGAAAATGCCCTAGAGCCAGTTCAAAGGGCTATGCCGAAAGCTTCGGCCTAAGCCGGAGAGCATCAGGCCAATCTCCTGTTACATACCACCTCCAACTGGGAAGAAAGAGAAAAAGTAGAGCAGGAAAACCCAGACTGGCCCAGCCCAGCACAGAATCTGCTTGACCTGGGATGAGGCTGCCTGCAGAGAGAAAGTGCATTTTGGTTAGGTTTTTGGAGGGCCTGTGAACTCTCTCAAGAGGGAAAGGAAACAAAAGCAGCCAGACCAAAGAGCAAACGGACGAAACTCACGGGGAGGAGTAACACCTTGAGTCTGCCTCTGACAGACTGCAGTAAAGGAAACAGAGAAGCAGCTGAGTTCAGAGCTGAGGCTGGACATCACCAAAACTCAAAGGAATTTGAAAATGTGCTTCTTGTTCAGGCCACTGAAAGCACTAAGGATTTGCACAGCTCATCACAGGTTTATTCAGTCACCTGTGCCAGCGGAGGAGGCGGGGAAGGAGTGGGGATCACGGTTAAGAACAATGCACAGGCCTTACACAGCAGAATAAACCAGCAAGTCAGGGATGCCGCATTTGTTTGGCTTTGATTTATACAAATGAAAGCTGTTAACACATTATTGGAATACCAGGGTATTTCTGAACAGAGGCAAGCACACTGGCTAGTTGGTTTATGAAGAACCTGATAAAGCTCAGGAGGTGAGAATACACTAAAAGTTAATAACCCAGTTGACTCAATGATCAAAAATTACTCTCAGTGAGGGCTGAAATTTCCCTCCTTGTCCAAATCAGAAAAATTGTGTGCTATAGTCATTTCCAGCTGACAGCCAGGAGCTGGCAATTTTCCTGTTAGATTTATTGTGATAGTTTAGGTGGCATTGACTTAGAACTATAGAACCACAATTGTCCACCACTTGGAGGGGACATCTGGAGATACCTGGTCCCACCTGCTGCTCGAAGCAGGGCCTGAGATCAGGTTATCCTGGGCCCTCTCAGGCTGAGTCCTTGTGGTTTAACCCTAGCCAGCAACTAAGCACCATGCAGCCGCTCACTCACTTCCTCCCCACCCAGTGGGATGGGGGAGAAAATCGGGAAAAAAAGTAAAACTCGTGGGTTGAGATAGGAACAGTTTAATAGAACAGAAAAGAAGAAACTAATAATGATAATGACAACACTAATGAAATGACAACAGTAATAATAAAAGGATTGGAATATACAAGTGATGCACAATGCAATTGCTCACCACCTGCCGATCAATGCCCCGTTAGTCCCCGAGCGGCGATTCCCCCCCGCCCCAACTCCCCCAGTTTATATACTAGATGTGACGTCACATGGTATGGAACACCCCGTTGGCCAGTTTGGGTCAGCTGCCCTGGCTGTGTCCCCTCCCAACTTCTTGTGCCCCTCCAGCCTTCTTGCTGGCTGGGCATCAGAAGCTGAAAAGCCCTTGACTTTAGACTAAACATGACTTAGCAACAACTGAAACCATCAGTGTGTGTTGTCAACATCCTTCTCATACCTAGCTCAAAAACACAGCGCTATACCAGCTACTAGGAAGACAATTAACTCTATCCCAGCTGAAACCAGGACAGTCCTGAATATTTTCAGTGCTAAGGTAAAATGTTCAGTTTCATCTGTGTGTCTACAACAAATGAGAGAGACACACAGAATACTGATATTCAGTGTTTCATGTGATCATTTTTAAGCCTTCACTATTCCTACAAAGATGAATCATAATTTGCTTTCTAGACTTCCACAATTAGAGCCAGAGCGCAACTGCAGCAGTTCTGCGGGTACAACTAAGAGTCTATGACACTAAAGTGAGAGAGGCACACGCCACTTTCACTAACGACAATTAGAGAACTGTTTTCAGGACAATCTAATTATCCAATTGCACAAGTCCTTCATCAACAGACGTGCCATTAAATTCAATGACAGCTTCAGACATAGCCGATATACAGAGAGATACACCCAGGGGGAGAACATATGCAGGGATCTGAAGTTGTGGCTTTTCTCTGATCAGTGTTCATACTTGAAAGAAAATAATTTTTGTTTTCTCAGTCCCAGATAACATGAGAAAAATGTTCTCCAGCTGCTTTGCTATTATGTATATTCACAAATAGTATATTTTAAATATTGGGTTTCTCTATGAAAAAACTTTGCCATAAAATATCTATTATAGCTGTCTATGAAACTTCATGTATTAAATTATGCTACAATTACAGTGTATGTTACTGTATTACAGGAGCTATAATTCTCATTACAAAGGCTTAAAATTTCTGAAGTTAGTGACTAAGTTGAAAGATCACATTCAGATAGTGAGAAGATATTAAAACATTAAATGCTCAAAGGATTATAGAGGTGTGTTTCAGCTCTAGACTGCGGGACACTGCTGTCTAAAGGAATCATGTCTCAAAGTCATTGCTAGCAGTAATATCTGAGAAAAAAGCTCAACAGTCGTATGAAGAAACAAACCATCAAAACCACTTCTTGGCGTGTTCAGAAGGGAGCCAGACAACAGGACAGGACGAGACACGAGGACAAATCCTTAATGGGGCTGTTACGCCTCAGAGAGAGGCCTACTGACGCGATGTGGAGATGTTTGCCTCTGCAGTTCTCCTCTCTGCACCTCTTTGGAGCTGGCTGCCCAGCAGTCTTCACATGCACCATAACAATGAAAGTATTTTTAAAATAGTGTAAGAGGCATATTTTAGAGAGCACTCGGCTATAGCATTTCAGGATTACTACATCAGCTCACTCTTACACCTAATTTACAGCACTAGATGTCTCCGGGCAAAGCGTGCTTGCATTTTCTATAGACTGCATCATAGTCTGGGGAAGAGCTGAAATGCATTTAAGTACTGCCAAATCCTTTTAGCTCATCTTCTGGTTTTAGTGCGCTCCCCACAATGTTTCAAATTCCTTCATGATTCAGCTAAAACTATCATGGAAGAAAAAATAATAATAGCTAAGATCTTTCCTTCCTATGTCATTCACTAGGTTCTGGTATGAAGCACTGCCTTTTAATATATCTGACTGTAGTGACGAGCTATCAGAGTACTCACAGCACAGTTCCTGCTTGAGATATTTTCCCTGTTCTGTTAGGAGACGTTTCTATTTTTTCCCCAGCTGAAGACAAGGCTGCTGGGAAGGGAATTCAAGAGCCTCTGTCCTGCGCTGTCCTTACACAGTTTCTGTTGTGGCTGTTATCTGCTTCAGCTTCTCTACTGTGGTCAGGGACTACTGCAGCATCAGCCTGGAGAGGAAATGAGAGAGCTGGAGCTTGTAAAGCCAACCTACTTAAGGCTTTGGCTCCTAACTTCACCAGTGCAGATGCAGGGAAGCACTCAGTTAGAGATCTCTGGTGATCCACCAGGCTGCCTTTGCAGAGCAAAGACTCAGCTTGGAGGTGGCACTTCTTCCAGCGTGTCCCTTAAGATGTAACTTTAATCCCCATTGTAGCCACTGATATGCGAAAGCCTTTGCAGAGATGTGTTGATCCATGCTTTCCTTGGGCTCTCCGGCTGAGACCTCTCCTCACACCAGCATCTCCTCAGCACACTGCTGGGCAGCCCCAGCGGCATCAGGGGAAGAAACGCTGCAGAGCACATGGCTTCCCTGCTGCTGCTCACCAGCTTTCTGCTACAGCCAGAGGGGACTTCAGCGTGCCCCTTCCTTCTGCCCTTTCCTAATGAATGGACAAACAGTTTTTTCACTGCCTTCTGTACGGAGGCATCAGTTTCACAGCTTTTGGTGTTGGTCATGGGCAAAAGGGAGGCAGAAAGCTTGAATGCTGGACAGGGTCTTTGCTGTGCACACCATACCTGCTCACAGACAGGTTATCATCTTGGGGCTCTACACCAGACATTGCTCATAGGTGCTAAAATCAGATGCAAGCCTTCCAAGAATAAACAATGACATATTCCAAACAACCTGAAAGTTTCCTTTCAAAATAGCTAAATACAGGTGTTGCAATCACTGTGGCTCCCACTCAACCGCTGGAAGCCCCGTCTCCTATTTTTATACAGAAAATGTGAAGAATTAAAATCTGAAAGGGTGAAAGAACGTAGAGCAGATCACGTCTGTCTCTGCCGCAGGCAGGTCAAGGAGAACAGAAAGTCTTGTTGAGCAGCAACAGAGTTGGTGGGGCATTCGGTGACAGCTGTTGGTCTAGTAACAGCTTAATCCCAATTTCCGTCTCCAGTACTCATCCACTGAACACCAGGCTTGCGTATGCTTACATACCGACTACATACATGGTTTCATAAAGCCTAGATAAGTAAAAAAATACAACAATTTCTCTTTATATGATCTCTTTAGTTGAGATAATAATTTCTTAGCAGTATAATTTTAATCATAATCAGTTTAAAGTTACTTTTATCTGAGGACATAAGGACCGATACTGCCTATTCAAGTCTTCCTCTGGGAATTGCAGCTCGATTATCAAGTAATGTACAGACATTTACTGGTAGGTGCTATCCACTACCGCCCATAGAATACACACATGCAAAACATAGGAAATGAGCTGGATTAATGGGACATAACCTGATTAGACAGTCAAAAGGTCCATTGCCTGCAATAGTGCAGAAACCAATATTCTAGTACCAGTTTTAGGGATGTATGTCAACAGGAAGTCATGCTAGAATTTGCTTCCTTACCAAGAAGACGGTAAATGGAATATATTTTTCAGTAAACAGAACTACAGTTGGCAGTTTACACAGACTTTAGCATTAAATTATATTATCTTATTTCCATATTAAATCTTTAATGCAAAAATTGACTGATTATACCATTGAATTAAACAATTGAAATATAAAATTTAGTTTCTACTGTACATTTTTTTTAAAACAAAAATTAAAATATAGGACACAGAGAAGCTTAACAAGGAATGAACTTCTACAGTTTCAGAGTCTGAGTTGAAAGCTCAGTGTACAAACACAGTCTACCAGGCTAAAAATGGAAAGCCATCAACTGGGCTATAAAAGCTCAGTATGCCAAAGTCACAACATGTTTTTAAAATTCTGATTTTTGAGTTTGAGACTCTTTAGATGCCCCTTCTCTCTTGCTTCTTCCTCCACCTCAGAGGATAGGCTAGACCTAGAGAAGCCACAGCGATCCTCAGGGTGGTGTCTGCAACATCCACAAAGGAGGAACCGAGCCGGATGGACCTGTGCAGCTGGCACACCTGGAGGCTGCTATCTAGGGTTTGGTGATCTGGAGAAGGTGGCTGGGGCACGATTATTTGCTATTTCTTACACAAGTGTCAGGAGCAGCAGGAACAGGGCTGCTCTGTGAGTAGGGCAAGCCAGGAGCCAAGAGCTACCCACCCCAGTTCAGGCCATGCCCTCTCCGCAGCCCCATGGGGCCTGAGGGCAGCAGCAGAGCTAGAAGGCATCACGAGAAATTATTCAGGGATTGGTGTAAACAAAATACCTTCTCCATGCAGGCTGTGCTTAAATTGTTGAACTCATCACCACAGAGTGCTGTGGACACCAGAACTTTACACGAGCTAGAAAAGCCATTAGATACATTCATGGAAAAGATGTCTGTAAAGGATACCACCGCTGGCCAGGAAATCCCAGAGCCACTGCCTGCTGAGGGCGGAAGGGCAGAGTTGCTGCCCTCGGGCTACACTCTTCCCAAAGAGTAGCATTTACTGCTGGCCACTGTGAGGGTGAAGATACTGAAGGTGCTGGACCTTTGGTTTCATCTGCTGTGGCTGCTCTTATGTTACTAACTAACTGCAACAAAGCTCTAATTAGTTTCATGAGCCTGCGCTGCTATGCTCCTTGTACTTCAGAATAATCAATCCCCTTCCTAAGTTTTTTTCCAGCACTTGTGCCGGTGCAAAAATATGCCTAGATGTAAATTTTCCTGCACCGCCCCCAATTATAACAATGCCTAATTTATTAAGTACATACTTAAAACCTGTATTGTTCAATCTTTAGTAGAGGACGTTGCCCTTCAGAATCACTTCCCCTGTCTTTATGATACTTTTAAAACACAAACTAAACCTCAAGCTGAACACACAAAACTAAAGAGAAATATTTTTGTAGATGTTTTCTTAAAAAAATGACTCTAAACCTCCATAATATGTCGTAGCAAATAACTGACGGAAAACAGGACTACTTTAGAAAATGAAAAAAATGAGAAACCCTACATTATTATACAAAGACTCAGAAATTCAGAAATACCTGTAAAAGCAGGTATCTGTACCAAAGATTTCACAGTAAACAGAACAGCTACTCACTCACTGAGGCAATTTTTGCTTTTCATCGTACTGCCTTCTCATTGCTACCATTTAGTTACTTAAATGTTGTCCAGGCTTTCTCCTTTTATCCTGTCAAAAAAAAAGAAGGATGTTTCTGTATGTAATATTCACCATCACTCAACAAGCATCTATGCAGAATTGCCTGATATATAAGCTATATGGAATTATCAAGTGATTTTTTTTACTTTTTTTTTTAATTTGTCTTTTATTGTTACAACTTTTATTATAATAATATTGTGCATTTTTATCCTATGGCATGCATATGAAGGATTACCATCACATCTAAAATCACATACAAAATATCAAAGTAAATTTGTATTATGCCAAGTTAATGAGTTTCTTTTTTTTCCTGAAAATCAAATCACGCATTATTTTGACATTATTATGTTAATTCAGAAGAAAGTGTTGCATTGGACTGAAGCCATCTAACCAGCAGTTATTCTATTTTATGACATCATCCAAGTTTCAGAGTTTTGGGTTTGTTCCCTATTGAAAAAAACCTTCCAAAATATAAATTTTCCAGTAGTTTAGGCATGATTTTGTTTTACATTGCTAGTTATGGCTTTAATTACTCCAGTTTCCAAATTGGGCTCTTGTTGCCTCTCCCTACTCAGTATCTTTCTGTGGCCAGTTTCATTGAAACAGATTTATCTGTGGTATAACTGAATTAAAATGTTCTGACCTATGCTGTATTTCAAGTGTAAGCCATTTGCTCAGCAGTACGCAAAATCCAAAGGTAGCACAAACGCTGCCCCTTGAGCCTCGGTAGAGTAGTACTGGTGAGTACTGGTGCTTGGACTCCATCAGCAAGGCTTTAAATTCTCACCTTAAAAGAGACAGCAATTAGAGCAAATCGGTCCTTAGGAAATCCACAGTTTGGGGCATCTTGGGCATCACTTGCCATCTAAAAGTAGGCTGCCAAGGGCTTGCACACCACACAATTTTAGAGAAAGCAGAAGATACGGGGCAGCCTTCCCTCTGTGAAGGTCACGGTGAGCAAAAGTGCCTGAGAGATCTTCAAGAGTCCATCCGTTCTTTCAGTATGGGCAGGGCCACTTTGAGTCCTCTCTCCAAAGTGTTGCAGAAACTACCAGCAGCAGGACCCGTTCCTCCTGCGTACTCACCCCCTGCCACATAGCTGGGTCCGTGGCCATCCTCAGTCCTTCCCTTTCCAGGTCTCGCACACATGGTGCTGTGGCCGAGTGGCAGCAGCACCTCGTGGGCACCACAGCACTAACCCAAGCAGCGTGAGGGGCTGCTCCTACCTCTCCAGCCGTTGCCTCCAGCATAGGTCATTTCTGTAGCTTTTCGCTGCAACAATGGGGGCTAGAAACATGCGTTTACTCACCTTAAAAAAAGACAAATAAAAAAAAAAACCCTCCAAGTACTAGGCCCCCAAACCTCGGCCTGATTTGATTTGTGCCATAGGCACATATTGCTCTGCAGCAGGCTAAAGACAAGTCTATTTTGCTACCAACAGGGATGTAGCTGTCCTGTACCCACAGAAAACAGCTAGCTCTTAGGGTTTCCAAAATACAGCCCTTGGCTTCATATTCCTGCAGCCAGCTGGCAGGCACAAAGACCACTATCACAGTGAAGTTTAGAAAAGCATCCAAAATCTCTGGCATTACTGCTGACTTTATTCACAGCAAATTTGATTGGCCAATATTTATCAGCCACTACTAAAACTTTTAATCTGCATAGAATTCATATCAAATTGCAGGCTGGCAGAAAAAAAGACAACACTAATTTGTAAGGAAAGTAGCAGTTTCACTCATTAGACAAAAGCAAAACCATCTATGCTCAGAAAATCATTACAGCTGAATTGACATTACTAAAGGGCAAGCCACCCAGGTTAGGCATATGTCCAATAATAATGATGGCTGTTCCTAAAGCACAAGCAGAAATGTCAACAGAGGTTGATACCAGTTCAGCTTAACTTATATGACAGCAGTGCACTACAATTTTTTTTTTTTTTTTTAAACAAAAGTTTATAGACATTCTTATATCTACGTAAATGGCACTCAGAAAATATTGGCTGGAAGTATCTTTAAGCATGGAGAAATCTGTTACCAGGATTATGGAAAAATAGGTGCTTGTATATTCATTAGTTTCAGTACAGTTTTTAGAAATGTCATTTTGAAATGTCTTTATTTTAAATTATGCCAGAACCTTGCAAATCTGCCTTCCACCAGCTGGATGAAAAATTGGCACTATTTTTCTTTCTCAGGATATATTAAGCACCACACTCTGCATTGCTGAAATCAAACGTTCTTACAAGCTACAAGCTGAAGTGCCCCAGACAATCCGGGACGTTACCTACAAGTGACTTTTCTTGCCAGCATGGCGAGGGGCCAGGCGGCCGCACCTGCAGAAGATGCTGCCGGCAGCCGCTCCTCGACAGCCACTGGCTCCTGAAGCACCTTCCTCCATTGCTCCCTGAGAGCCACAGCTGCCACCTTTCTTGGGATGCCACTTTGAGCAGCACACGGGCACAGGACCTACGTTAACGGTCGAGTGTTCTAATTAATCTGGCTGGGGGATGAGGGGAGCAACTGCTACCGCAATTATTTGAGCAGGTTTGGGGTTTGTGCTTTTGCGAAGGAAGGTTGCAGGTACTTGAGTCTGGCCTGTTGTTCTCTGGTGGCATTCTGGAATGGAACTGCGTACTCAAGCAAGCTGCAAAGGAAAGCAGAAACTTACTGCAGCTTACCACCTCATACAGATTGCCATGCATAAGTGCTGCCGGAGTTTATATTTCAACTTTTAAACATGTAGGATGAGGTTTTCAAGAAAGCTCTGGCTCTACTCACAGGGACAAACTCTGAGGAGAGGTCAAGACCAAACAAATTCCTGGAGCTGCAACAGGAGCCAACAACTTTAACAGTTTGGTTTTGAGTGCCAATATTTCTCTCAAATTTGTATCTCTCATTTCCTAAGCAGACAAGGTCCCCTGAACATCTGAAAGCTTTTGGAAACCCAAGTCCTGAGCTGTCCTGCTATTCTCCAATCTGTGTACTATTTGATCAGATCTATGTTACTTATTTTGCTTAAGAGTAAACTATGCACAATGAAAAACACTGACACAGATTATAGGCAAAATAAATATTTTATTGGTTTAATATACACTTCTTTTAAGAAATCAGCCCTTGTGTGTCTTCCTAACACAATTTAAAATCTTAGAAACTTTTTCATACAATATTGTTATATTTGAAACTATTTTTGATTAAAGACCTTGACATAGTGTAAAGAGTTTTAGTAGATGGAAATGGCAAAGGAGTCAAGAGATTCCAAGCACAGCAAAATGGGATATTACATATCCACTAAATGTCTATTTGACCACATAAAACCTCCAACGACTTACAATTTGCTCCATTGGAACAAACGCATGTTCACCAGGCTAACTAAAAATACGCTTAGTGAGGGATGGGGAAGGAAAAGAGATTTTTTCCATTTTCCCCATAATACAAGCAAGGTCATTCATCCATTCCAAGTCGCACATCCTAATTGCTTTCAGAAGATCAGTACTTTCATTGCATTTTGGTTAATATGAAGCAGAAGAGAACTTCTCTTGGTATGACTGAGAACAGTCAACACAAAGACAAAAAAACGTGCTTAAAATAAGGCACTTTTCTATAGAGGGATGGGCAAACAGTAAGGAAGCAAATACAATTAGTTAAAAGTTGTCTTCTACACAAAGATAAGGCTTTCAGTGTCAGAACTTTAAGTAGTTTTAAGTAACCTCACTATTACCACTCTGCTAATAGTAACCGCCCCAAGAATTAACAGCAATTTTTACAACAGGATTGTTTCCTTCTTTTGAAGTGGCACTAAGTAACAGCAGTGGAAAACATTATTGGTTGTTTCAAGCTCTTAAAGTGGATCAGTTATTGCACAATAAATACCTCATAGAGGTCAGTGTTTTGGGGGGATTTTTGTTGTGTGTTTTTTTTTTTTTTTTTTTTTTAAAAAAGCTAGGCTGAATGCATGTGTGTTATTTATAAATTGGTTACGTCTGGAAATCTTCAAGTTTCATGATGTATCATTAGACAAAGAAGTTAGCTACATAAAAATTTACAACAGGGACATACAAATAAATACAAAACCTTTCAGAGAGCCACAGTTTTGTTGATGCTTTAAGGAAAGTAATGAACTAGTTAAAGTGTCTAAGTCTTTATAGATGAACTCAAGGAAAGGTACACATCACAGAACCAAGCGTCGAATACAGTAGCCTATCTCAGCAGCTTTAACATCTCCTGAAGCAAAAATAACTTGACACTTTCGCCAGTGTATGCTGCCCAAAGCAGAATCCCACAGCATTTCGGACTACATCCAACCTTACGGAAAAGAAAAAGCAAGATGAATATCTAAATTAGATTTTCAGAAATCTGCTTGTTATGCTTAAGTACGTATTTTGATAATATTAATATCTAAGGCAGGCAAACTACAGAAACCCTCTCGCATGATGCATTCACACGCGACATCATCACAGAGCACACTGAAACCAAAAATCAAGGACTCCTGCATGAAAGCTGACAGTAGAATGGGGCAAACTATAAACCAGCTGATCTTCCAAAGCTATCCAGGATTATCAGTATTCTCTGTATTTAATGAACTTCAATTTTGATCACTTATCTTTCAAGGGGAAAATGCAAAGTTTATGTTAACAATGATATTTCATATGATAAAAAAAATAAAATCTGGGTCTGGCAAATTCCCAAAGATTACCTGCAGTACCAGTTTCATGGCTGTGTATCTTGTTTTGCAGTTGCAGATCTGCTTTGGGGTGATACAGCTGCTAACAATCCACTTACTATTTCTCGTCTTATTTCACCAACAATAGACTCCTTGATCTGAAAGGGATAGCCAAAGTTTTAAGGTCAGTAAGTTACATAACCCATGGATAAAACTAAATGATATTGCAGATATGTTTGACATTATTGACATATGAAAACATACACCACCAAAAAGTCAACTTTCAAAAAATGCAAATGAAAAAACGTAAGAGAGTTTCTCTTGGAAAAATAACTAGTTTTATTTTTCCAGGTGGTAAATATATCTATGTTTTACACTTAGGATAACTGGTTTTATATTAAAAAAAATACATTTAAACTATGCAAAGTTCTGAAAATAGCATTTCAGGATATATACATCAAAAACACCCCAAATGCGCTGCTTTTGGACATTAGTTGTTATCTCTTCACAAGGCAGGCAGGACCGATCTGCCTCACAAATGGATTACACAGTAGGAAAGGTCCAAGTCCATGAACATGAGCTGCTGTTTTCATATAAATGAAAAGGAGACAAATCCTAATTACATACATTCAACAGCAAAGACAGAGAACTTCAACAGTTGCTCACATCATCAGTTGACCACTGGGATGTGATCTATGCCAGCAAAGACTATTTTTCACAGGACAGTGACAAAGCATTTACCCATTAAGTTTTACATAAAACAAACCCAGGAGTTACTACTAGCAGGCACCTGAGTGTGGCTGAGGCTAGGACAAAGGAAGAGCAGAACACTGATGGCTACAGCAGAGGAAACAAAGGAGAAAAGAAGGCAAAACACAGTTCTATCAGAACATATTATGCCAGAAAGGAGCAGGGCATGACAAAGAAAAATAATATGGGCTGCTCGCAAGTACGAGAAATCTTTGGCACCAGCTCATTTTTTGGATGGTCTTCAGGAAGGACTAACAAGTCAGTTGCAGTTCCAAGGACACGGGAGGACAACGATGGTGAGAGAGTGCAGGGAGGGTAAGAGCCAGGGCCCGGCCACTGGGGTCACTCACAGAAGCACTCGTCAGCCCAGTTAAGCAATACAGTTTTCTTTTTCTTCTAAGTCTCCCCTTTTCCTGGTGCGTCAAAAGGATTAAGTAACAACGTCAGAAGGGTGGCAGCAGTATTAGCAACAGGTTATTTATCCCTTGTTCTCATTGGCAAGCAATTCAATCCCTAAACCATTAGTGGCAAAGTTCCTCATTTCATTACTACTTTGCATCAAGCAGAAATTCAGAGACTATAATAGTGTTGGGAAACAGGTTTCCAGTTGGATTGTTTGCTGATTAACTGACAAAAGAAAAGCCAGTGTGTAACGAAGACCTGGTTTACCGACAGCCACAAGTCCTGAGGATGTCTACACCACTGCACACACAGATATACAAAGTTTTAGGACCACTGTCAATGCAGTAAGGGCTTTGGAATTTAGAAATGCAGGCACAGGGAAACCTGCCATGCAGCACCCCGGCTGTCTGGCAGGCCACTGTCATAAGAGAGGCCCACGCTGCTCTCTCCGCTTTTCTTCTCCAGTATCACATGGGGTGGGTCTGTAAGTATGCTACAAAACAGTCATTCTCTGCCCTTCCCTTGATGGATAGACAAAAGTAAACCTCACTTTCCAAAGAAAACTGATAAAAGTTTCCCAAATTAGCAAGTAAATGGTCCAAATTAGCAAGTAAATGGTCCAGTATGACAGACAGTGTTGTGGTGAAGTGAAGAGCGGAAGGGAAGTGGCTCCTGTTCTATTCTCAGCTCTTCCAACAACTCCTGGCTTGACCTTTGTGGATCACTTGAGCCCTCTGCTTCTCACCCTCCCGCCCAGATGACAACAAGGCCACCCTCTGCTGCTTCTTTTCACTGCCTCCCTCCTTTCCAGACTCATCAAGGTCATTCCTGCATGGCAAGCGCAGCATCGATTCCTGCAGTGATTCAGTCCCATGCACGTGTCATGACAATGGCCAATGTTTGCCTTTTTTATTATGAGTTATTTAGGGCAAGGTGCACCTTCCATTTGCTCTGCAGAGGGCACAGCCTGCTGCCAAGGCTCCCTCCGTACAAAAGAGAGAAAGCAGTCAATGAACACTCCACCAGTATTTTTAGCAGCTGAATGAAAAATTGATCATTTGAAAGAGGAGAGAACCCCACTCATTTATGACACGTATACTACATTGATACAACACTAATATTCAATGTTGCATTAATAACACAGTACCACATTCACAGATAGTTTTACTACAGTAAACCAGTGATCTTTCTCCCTATGAAAGAATTCCCATTACTGTAATTTTATGTTGCTGCTCAATAATGAACTGATTGAGAGTGAAATGTGCCACAGTGGCAATTCTGGAGATAGGTGTTCTTCCCCTATGGATGGCAAATGGGCATGAGGCTTTTCACAGTCCTCACGCTCCTGATCTGAGGTACGTTTTCTATAATTAAAAGAATTATTTTCTACTCTGTTTTTCTTCTTGTGCCACTTCTTCATGGCAGCAGCTGGTGAGTGTTTATGCTCAAGATAGTGAGATGAGGACCCCAATGCCTGCACAAGGGAAGTATGAACAACCAACAGACATTTTCGATCGGCGCTGAGCTAACATGAATTTGAATGGAAAACAGAAAAGGGAAGATTCTCTATCAGACCATCTCTCTGTCTCATAAAGACCCATTACCCCCTCTTAAAACAGATGTTGACAGGAAAATCATACATTTCCTTGAAGTATAACTTCATTAAATGTCATTTACAACACAGAACTGTTAGCAAAAACAAAACCTACATTGTTCTTAAGCAGAAAGCTTTTTGAACTATCACATGTTCTTAAGCAGAAAGCTTTTTGAACTATCACATCTTTTAAGCTGCAGAGGAGCAGAGTGAGAGGGCCTGGTGGCACTCCTTGTGACACTGTGACCTACGAGTCAAGCAACAAGTGCTTCATGTGATACTCCAGTGGAGGTCAGGCTGTATTTTCATCAAAACAAGAGGGCCAGTGTTTGGTGTTTTAACATTTCACGTTGCTGAATGCTTTTCCGTGGGAGTTAGTCCATTAACGCTAAAAGTTAACACCATGGGGTGTTTTAATGCCAGCAAATTGTTACAGGTCAAAGCTCACATGCATTACAACCCACCCAGGCATATTCTGAAACACTGCCTGACTTTTCTTTCCCCAACACAAGGTCACACAGCTACAGAGAATGGGAGGAATAAGCAAGGGTTTAACATTTGTGAGTGCATACACCAAGAATGCATCCTACCAGATTTCTTTCTTTTGACAATGAAACTGGAATTCCTTTGCTAACAGCAGGGCTACTTAAGGAAGACACGTTTCAGTTTATGCTCTGTTTTAGCTCTTATGAAATACAAAAGATTTTCCTGACCAGTATTTAACAGCATATTCTGGCTCTGCAAAAACTACCAGGTGCTTCGAGCCAATGCATCTTCGCTCTGACCTGCAAAACTTCTCATGCTGAGAATCTGAGCCAATTCAAAACAGGCTGCCAATAAAGTTAAACTGAGGGACAATCTCTCTGTGTGCTCAAACATTTATGAAGTGAGTCAAGCTCAGTCATTTGCTGACTACTCATCTTTGAATAGTAGCCTCTCAGTTCAGTGCGGATTCTTTCAGCATTACAATGTCCTCAGTGCCACACAACTCAAAGAACAATCTCCGTACGAAGAGTACACATCTTTATTTGCTATCAATTAATGAAGTTAAAGAGGAACTTTCACACAGGCTAACCTCAGAGAAAATATTGACTGAAATAACTCTGTACTTCGACTCCAGCTCCCTTTATTGTCTCTGCTGCTTTTACAGTACATTTGAATTACAGCTCTCTCTTTCCTCTCTGTTTCCCCTTTAGCAACCCTCCACCATGACACCACTCCTCTGACACGCAGGTTTTTATAGAAGGGCTAGATACAAATGCAATATCCTGGCTTCACTTCAGAATCGGCAGCAAAGTGTAAGGCATCATAAATATCTCATGTGCAAGTCTTCTCTGAGCATTAGGCAAGGAATCCCTTTAAAAAGGCATGAAAGGAAAAAAATGGACCAGAAAGTGAGAGAATTTGGGACGTCTGGGAGTATTTTATGGCATCTCTACAACAAGGCCTTTCCCAAGACTCCTTCTAACTTTAGTCTAGCAACTTTAGAGAAGGTGGCAGCAGGAGAGTGGCAGAGGAGGAAGACACTTAAAAAATGAATGCTTGCCCCCCTGCCTCATTCATTCCTTTGCTTTCGAAGTAGAGGTGTAAAGCTGTAGCATCACCAGCTCCACTGTAAAGATCAGTGATGGCCAGAAAGCGTTCAGCTCCTAATGCAGAGCACAGTAACGATGAGGTCATCAGTCTGGTGGTACCTCACCACAAGCTGACTGCAGTACCCTTTCTTCCACAGGATAATGCCACTTTCCATTAACTCACCCTACTGACTCTAATGGGGCTACTGATGGGGCGAAGCACTATTCAGCACCCTGAAGCTACTTACTGAAAGCTGGTCTCCATTTACCTCACTGCCAAACTTCATCCTCTTTTAACAACAGCAGTTCACTGCTGGTTAATGCTTGTGACTATGCATTATTCTTTGCACTCTCGGCTCTAGTTATTTATGGAGTTACCTAAAAGTAAACAAAGTGAGTATCTTCACATGCTTCCAGCTATCACCTTCTATAAGAACACTCCTTAGTAATGCTCTATTGCTTCACAATCTCACTGTGCAAGTGTAAAGTGCCTAGACATAGCAAAGCCCACAGTGAGTCAGCCAAGAAAACATCTCCACTTTGCAGAGACAGACACAGCAGAGTCTTGTGGTCAGACGATGAGTAAAAGGATACCTCATGGTCTAGTACACTCTGCCTCTTTCTGTACTGAGAGAAGAGGGGTGAAGGTGTGGCAAAAGACTCCTCTGGGATCACAGGTCCTGTTTTATCATGAGATGAGCAGCCTGCCTCTCATCTGTGTTAAAGACAAAGCTAAGGCAAAGCTGGTTCCAGTTATTCACAGACTCACCGCAAGCAGACCTGGATGATACTGCAGCGTTACTGCCTGGCCTGTTGTACATTCCTGAGCGTGACACCTCCCCTGGCCATTCCAGTGGTTAATGGCAGAGCCATACAAAAGCTTCAAGGGACGAGTTAAAGGCTAAGGGTCCAATGACCCTCAGCTAAAGGCTAAGCAGTCCCTCTCCAGTGAAGGAGAGGGAATAAAACCCACAGGTTCTCAATCCCCGTTTCTGTATTCACAGCAGAGAGCTCACTCCACTTTCTCATGGACACTGCTTTTGAGAACAAGAAGTTTCTTTTGCTTCCTTTTCCCATTTTTACTACTTGCCATAAGGCTTTCTGTCATGCCACTGACAAACAAACAAAACATGCAGTTTTAGTCCTGTTTTTTAGCCTGGCCCACAGGAAAAATAACCAGGCACCCTTCACTTTCATTGACTGCCAATAAAACTAGTCCAACAGCATTGGTCCAACATCAGTCTTGAAGTCTGAAATAACTTCTCATCTGACTTCAGCTTGCTTCACTCATACTCCTGCAGTCCTTAGTGGTTTGGGGTAGAGGGACTGCGAAAGTATTTTTAACACTTACTATGGAGTTGTTTCAGAAACAGTATTTCATCAATCAAATTAACTCTGACCTGGCATTTTAGCAAGCAAACATGACAGAGAAATTGTCACTTGGGAATCTGAAATACTGCTGCTTAACCAAGTAGTAGAGATGGCAAATTCTTTCTCACCCGGACTTACAGTAGCAACTAGCTACTAATTTACGTGCTAACCACTATCACTGAAAAAACATCTACTGCTTTGCACTAGAATACAACTGTGGCTTGAACACCTAGTGACAAGCTCTGAGCCTTCAGAAATAGTACAGTAACAGTATGGAGCCCTGGCTTGAGAGGGAAGAGAAAACCCCAGTGGCCAAGAGTTACAGATAGCCTGCCCTTAGGTTTCAGTAAACACTGTTCAAACAGCCTAGATCTCAGCCCCTCCCTCCTCACCTCCCGTATGACTTGCTGAAGCTCCTCCTGCTCCACAGTTTTGTGGATTTCATCAACCGAAGGCACGAGAGGTACTTTTTCAAGTTTGTGCTCCACCTCTGACTTGGAGTCTGCAAGCTCCTCAGAGTTTTCCACCTGCTGTCCAGCGCCTGCTCTCACTGGGGGAGTTGGTGTTAAGGCAACAGAGGCTCGGTATAACTTCTTGCTTTGACTCTTAGACTTTCCTGTTAGTTCAGAGGATCCAACAGCAGCTTTTCTACCTGCGTGACCAGAGCACACTGAAGAGGAATCAGAGTTTCCGTGGGAGAATACGGACTCTGTACCCTCTGCTGGGAGAGTTTCCAGTCCAAGATCTCCCAGTCCTAAACCCAGTTCAGACTTCAGAAATGACTGCTCTCGAATAAGTTCAGAGACCTAAGGATTCAGAAAAGAAACAGTCCTGAATAAGCACATAAAAACTCACATACAGACACAACTATGCTTTCTTGTTATTTATTCAATCACTTACTCATTCCCTCCATGTAACAAATACAGCTATAAAATAAATATATGCTTTGCCTTTATGACTGCAACAAAGAGAATCATAAAAAGGAATGGGCTTTTTTGGAAGCCAACATAAATAACGAATTGTGGCAGTTCCCCAAGCCGCTGACTTTTGCAATACGGATGCATCCTGCCAGAGCCATTGACAGAGGCACACGTAAAGGCTTGATTTTGTTTTTCTTTGCTAAAACAATTCAAGTTTGTTCTTTCCTTTCTGCAGTCTTTGAAGTACTTGTTTTCAATAGCATAAAATGCACAGAAAAATAAGAAATAGTTTTCCCTAGAAAACTCACCCTGTAGTCAATGTATCAACTAAATGCAAACAACATCTCACTTCTACATATTCCTCTTAAAAACAAACAAGACTTCAGAGCTACTTACACCTATGGTTAACTTTGCTTAAGAGAAAATGCAGTTGTTCTCAACAGAACTACTCAAGTGAATAAAGTATTTCCAAGATTATGTGTCAAATGAATCTCCTGCAACCTTTTTTAAGAAATCCCTTCCTGGTTCTTTTTCTTAGTAAAAAAATACAGCACACAACAATTACTTACTGGTTCAATGACATTCAGTGGAGAAGGGCATGATAGATTATCAGCACTTCTGCTTCCATACATACCCTGAAAAATTAAGTCAAATTAATGCACTGAGGATTTTTTTATAGCTGTCAGAAGCTAATATATAAACACACCATGTCTCAGACAACTTTCTGTAAAAGCAGAAGCTTGGAAACAGGAAGCAAAGCTGGTTGGAGAAAGTTTATTTCAGTCATTTTTAAAGCTGGCCCTCTTCTATAAAAGGATTTACAAATAAAAAGATATTTATATGGTTCAAAGAATGCCAGTTTGGCTTGGGATCACAGTAATACCGTATTTTCCTGTTCTTGAGTTTCAATTTTTTTTCCCATGACAAAATACTGAAGAGGAAGATGTGGCCTATGCCTGTGCTGCTTTCACAGAAGAGGATTGGCTAAGAAAGAGGAATGAAACCCAGGAAGAACATATGATACTTTTCATCTGTGCTTCTTTTGTTTGGCTGATGACACAAATGCAGCAGAAAAAAAGAGGAACAGTCTTCTGTTGAGTGAAAAAGAAGAGAAAGTATATTGCCATGCCACCAATAAACATATGCAAGTGTTTTTTTATCCCCCCTCTTGTGCTTCTGGGGTGTGTTTGTGGGAGCAGAGCTTCTCCCACTGTTTGGCAGGGAGCCACATGTTCATCTGAAGGAGCCACAAAAGGCTATGGAGGAAAAAAACAGATGACAACTGGATTTTCCCAGTTTTTTGTTCCATGGATTGGCAGAGCTAGAGGGGAAGCACACCCCATTTCTTGGGAGAAACACGGTGCATTTCTCATCTCTCTGCCCTCGTTTCACAAGTAAGAAAATTAGTGTAGGGAAACTCCAGGAAGACCATCACCATCCCCCAAGGATTTTAGACATAAGCACTACCTACCAAAACTGTGAGAATTCAGGGTCATGACGAGGAAAAAGAAGAAAGCACGGACAGAAGAGGTCTGAAATCTCAGACCTAAAACCCCAGAAGATATGTGTTGATACATATCAACACCAAGAAAGTCCTCCTATTCACACACCTTTGCCCAACATGAAACACTGATTGAAAATAATAAAATATGGCCCTTGATAATACACACAACAACATTAGATTCCCCAGATACCATTCCACTGTAAGAGTTTTAACAGTTATGGGTTATTACTATCATACTAAGAAAATATATAATGTTGTTGCAAAAGTAATACTTACTAGATGTGTCTGAGGTCTGTAAGGTGAAGACGTGTGCAGACTTCTCAGCTGGTCTTCCAAAGCAAGTAGACGTTCTTCTAACTGCATCTCTAACTCCTGCAGCTCCATGCGGACAGATTTTCTCAAGCTCTGTAGCTGATCAGCTTCATATCTATACCAAGTCCATCACAAAAAGAACAAGGGCATTCACTGTACTCAGCTGCACACCACAAAGGGGGAACTGAGCAGGACAGTCCCATGAGTAAAGGACTTCATACAAGGGAATTCAAAGTGGAACACAGAAAATTCCTCTTTCATGGAAAAATTAGCTGAATGCCTAGGTGGAACAAAACTCTTTCTCCATTTATAGAAAATACATATCACTTCATGTAGAAAAGTAAACAACATAGTGTATCACAGAACATTCTCCAAAAATTTTAGCTTTAAATGAAATGCTTGAATATATGCAAGCAGAAGAAACTGGCATTTACACATATGTCAAATCAAATCCAATTTAAAACCAGTAGCAATAAAAATCACAGAGCAATGCAGTAATCGCCTATTAATTCTCCTGTGTGGTTCTAGATTCCCAAGCAGTCGCAGCTACATTTTGGCCAGGACACCATTGCCTAAGAAGGCCAACTGATTTCAAACACGTTTACTTTTAAAGTGATTAGTCAAGAGCTGATTCAGCTAAAGTAAATATATAAGCAGTTTTGAAAATTGTTCCAAATCAGCTTGCTGCTGCAACTCATGGTGAGCACAAACACACAGAGCCAGAATATGAATGCCATCTGTAGCCTGCCAAGTAGCCACTGTAAGCTGGAAAAGCATCTGAATGCTACAGTGTTCATTCTCTATTTACATCTACAAAGATGTGGC